>JAKSZU010000029.1:6130044-6717147 GCA_026018925.1 Tupaia tana
TCCTCTTGGAAAATCTCAGCTTTTTATTTATTTATTTATTTATTTATTTATTTATTTATTTATTTATTTTTGTATATACTTTCAATCATATTGTTTGGCTTACAATGAGACCATTTCGATATGTGAACATTTCTCCCCAGACCCGTTGATCGAAATATCTTCAACAGATAACACCACACCTCCCCATCCCGTCAATGCTCTACCCTGTATCCCTTCTCCAAATGTCTTTCATTGGGCCCCACTCCTCCACATACACCTCATCTGACATTCACACCCATCTCTTGTGTTTGTTCAACTGTTAGTCAATCAGTTTTAGACATAGAATGCAGACAAACGGTATATGTTAAGTGGGGACATACAATATCTCTCCTTCATAGCCTGGCTTGCCTCACTCAGCAGTACATCTTCCATATTCTTCCACTTTCTGTCAAAAGCCAGGGCTCTGTTGGTTTTTATGGCTGAGTAGTATTCCATAGAGTATATGTGCCACAGTTTTTCAATCCATTCCTCCATACGGGGGCATCTGGGTTGGTTCCATGACTTAGCAATTGTGAATAGTGCCGCAATAAACATCGATGTGCAAGCACTTTTCCAATGAAGAATTCTTCTGTCCTTTGGGTAGATACCGAGGAGTGGGATCTCTGGATCATATGGCAGATCTATCTGTAGATTTTTGAGGAATCTCCAAATTATTCTCCACAGTGGTTGGACCAATCTACATTCCCACCAGCAGTGTAAAAGTTCCCCTTTCACCACACCCCTGCCAACACTTATCATTTTTTGTTTTTTTAATATTAGACAATCTGACTGGAGTTAGGTGGTACCTCATTGTTGTTTTTATCTGCATTTCCCTTATGATGAGGGAGGTTGAACATTTTTTCATATGCCTTTTGGCCATCCGTAAGTCATCTTTAGAGAGTGTTTTCTTCATCTCCTTCTCCCATCTTTTAATAGGTTTGATCATCTTTTTTCCAAACACCTTTTTTAGTTCCTTGTGTATTCTGGTTATCAGTCCCTTATCTGATGCAGCATTTACAAAAATATTTTCCCATTCTGAGGGCTGTCGATTCACACTAACTACTGTGTCTTTGGCCATGCAGAAACTTCTTAGTCTGATGTAATCCCACTTGTCTATTTTGTGGATGATGGACTCTGCTTTGAGGGTCTTCTTTAGGAAGTCTTTCCCTACACCAATGTCTCCCAGAGATTCCCCAGCATTCTCCAGGAGCAGCTTTATAGTTTGAGGTCTTAGATTTAGATCCTTGATCCACCTTGACTTGATTCTTGTCAAAGGAGAGAGGTAGGGGTTCAGATTCATCTTTCTGCAAGTGGAAGTCCAATTTCTCCAGCACCACTTGCTGAAGAGGCTTTCATTTTCCCACTGGATTGACTGGTACCCCTTGTCAAAGATCAGTTGACTGTATGTTTGGGCACTTATTTCTGGGGACTCTATTCTGTTCCATTGGTCCACATGTCTGTTTCTGTGCCAATACCATGCTGTCTTTATTACCACAGCTTTGTAATATATTTTTGGATCGGGGATTGAGATGCCACCCACTCCATTCTTCTTGTGTAGAATTGCTTTGGCAATACGGGGTCTTTTATGATTCCAGACAAATTTTAAGATTGTCTTTTCTAGATCTGTGAAGAATGTGTCTGGTACTTTGATTGGCATTGCATTAAATAGGTAGATTAATTTGGGTAGAATTGCCATTTTGATTATATTAACTCTTCCAATCCATGAACATGGGATGTCCTTCCATTTTTTTGTGTCATTTTCAATTTCTTTCTTTACCTTCTCATAGTTTTCCTTGTGGAGGTCTTTAACTTCTTTGGTTAGATTTATTCCTAAATATCTTATACTTTTAGTGGCTATGGTAAACGGAATAAGTTTTTTCAGTTCTATCTCAGTCTGCCTGTTATTCGTATATAGAAATGCTATCGATTTCTGTATATTGATTTTATATCCTGCAACTTTACTGAATTCATGTATAACTTCCAGTAATTTTTCTATGGAGTCCATTGGGTCTTCTATGTATACAATCATGTCATCTGCAAATAGAGAGAGTTTCACCTCTTTTACACTGCTGGTGGGAATGTAGATTGGTCCAACCACTGTGGAGAATAATTTGGAGATTCCTCAAAAATCTACAGATAGATCTGCCATATGATCCAGAGATCCCACTCCTCAGTATCTACCCAAAGGACAGAAGAATTCTTCATTGGAAAAGTGCTTGCACATCGATGTTTATTGCGGCACTATTCACAATTGCTAAGTCATGGAACCAACCCAGATGCCCCCGTATGGAGGAATGGATTGAAAAACTGTGGCACATATACTCTATGGAATACTACTCAGCCATAAAAACCAACAGAGCCCTGGCTTTTGACAGAAAGTGGAAGAATGTGGAAGATGTACTGCTGAGTGAGGCAAGCCAGGCTATGAAGGAGAGACATTGTATGTCCCCACTTAACATATACCGTTTGTCTGCATTCTATGTCTGAAACTGATTGACTAACAGTTGAACAAACACAAGAGATGGGTGTGAATGTCAGATGAGGTGTATGTGGAGGAGTGGGGCCCAATGAAAGACATTTGGAGAAGGGATACAGAGGTAGAGCATTGACGGGATGGGGAGGTGTGGTGTTATCTGTTGAAGATATTTCGATCAACGGGTCTGGGGAGAAATGTTCACATATCGAAATGGTCTCATTGTAAGCCAAACAATATGATTGAAAGTATATACAAAAATAAATAAATAAATAAATTAATAAATTAATAAAAAAAAATAAGTAAAAGGAGGGACCAGCAGTTAGCGTAATGGCTATGTCCCTGGACTCCCACGTAGTCGACCATGGTTCGAATCCTGGACCCGGTGGCTTAAACTCATGCCGGGCGCGTGTGTGTGCGTGCCCAAGATCCCGAGAGGAGAATGGAGGAGAAGGGATTGCAGCGTGACCATCCCCTCTGGGGGGTGATTTCTCGCTTTCTGTCTCTCTGTCTCTCTCTGTCTGTCTGGCGAGCACACATGCCCTATAGCAAAAACCTCTCCAAAAAAAAAAGAAGTAAAAAAAAATCGGAGAGGCTAATTTGTTATGTTTTAAGACAATATACATTGTGGTGTGGTGATAAAACACAGTATCAAAATATCAATACAATATTTTTTCTCAGAATTGATATTTTTAACCTTGGGTTCTAGGAAAGGAAGCCTCTGATCCACATGTCACATGAGCTCACATTAGCAAAATCACCAACATATTGTTTTACCATTTTTATAAATTATGCAGCCTTCATTCCCACTGTAGACAATGAAACAAGTATTGAACCTTATACTTTTTCTTTTATGCTTTGGTCTGGAAGTGATACTATTATTCAGACTACTCACATGTCATTTACTGAAATGGGCCTGAAAAACAGTATTCTACTGCTCTAAATCACAGAATAGTGTCATTTCCACAACATGCATTCTCTTCATTTGATATTCATTCCTTTTTCAATTTTTAAATTATTTTATGGTACATTTAATCACATATATCTCAATATCCTATGGTTTTATCAGGTAGAGAATTATCTCCTCCCTGTTCAAATGGAATAATCCAAAATCCCACTAAGGTCATAATCAGATTATTTCTTTCTTATTAAGGTCACATATGGTCCTTTCGACCCCATCCTAAGTGATAAAGACCTATTTCCACCAGTTTATCAGATGACCACCAAGGACAGCTCTCTGGTTCATGGAATCATCTGATTGTTGCTGCATTTTGGCTGGATGTGGGTAGCACTCTGTATCTGATGATATGCAAGGGGAGCAGTGTCTTTTTACCACGTGACTTTACTCTTATGAAGAGAATCACAGTTTAGTCTGCAAATGTGCATATAATACATGGTGATGAAGGGAGTGTCTGGAGCTTGGGAACAGGAGAATTCTGATTAATTTGGGGAAAGGTATTGATCATGAAAAATCTCCACTCCTCAGAGTGGAAAGATATTTTTACTTTTATGGTACACATGCCATACCTTTTTCATGGAAGTCTCTTATTTTCAAACCATGAAAGGAAAATTTCTGGCTTTAAACAATTTCTCAAGACAGGAACCCTTCCCAATACCCAGGAGATTTTTACTTTGTTAAACTCTGGCATCACTTTTTTGAATGCTCACTTGCTGGATCACTATGTGGCAAACTTGGAGACTGCCCTCCAAATTCTTCCCTAGAATTTCTACCATCTGAGTTGAGCATGATGATCATATCTGACACTAGCTATTATATCTATCATGCTGTGCATGTGGTGGCCCAAGTTCTCTCTAAGATTCTTTTGCATAAAACAGAAATGGAATCTCAAGGAGATCTGGACCAGCATATTCTTTCCTGGCAGGTAAACACCCTTCACATGCACCTGATAACTTTTGGAGTTTTTTTTTTTTTTCCACATACACTAATCAGAGAGAGACAGTGACAGGGAAAGTTAAACATGACCCTTTCAAAGGGTAATGGGCACACCACCATCCCTTCTACTCCATTCTTCTCCTGTGATTTTGGGCAAACCTGTACACATGACTCACATAATTTTCAAGTTTTCAGGTCCAGGACTCACAATGTGGTCAGTCATTGTGAGTTCACCTAAATCACAGCACCACCTGCTTGACTCCTGGAGGTTTTGTTTGTTTCTTGTATTTTTCAAGTTTTCCCACAAGGTGTGTCCACTCACCAGAGAAAGAGAAAATGTGATAAATCATCCCCTGGGGGATGATAGTGCTGCAGTCTCTTCTCCATTCTTTCCTTGGGAATTTGGTTATGCACACACACATGCCCAGCATGATTTTTAAGCCATGGGGTCCAGAACTTGAATCACAGTATGTCATGTGGAATACCAGCCACCCTAATCACCATAACACCTGTTGAGTTATTTATTTATTTTAGTTCTACAGAGAGTTTTGCTAATGAGTATGTGACCTCACCAGTGAGAAAGAGAGAGATGGAGAGATAGGAAGTGAAAAATTACCACCCAGAGGGGATGGCCAAACCAGAATCCCTCATTTTCTATTCTCCTCTTGGCATTTGCAGCATGCACACACACATTTCCATCATGAGGTTTAAGCAGCTGGGTCCAGGACTCAAACTGTGTTCAATTATGTGAAATCCAGTGATGTAACCATTGTGCCATTTGCTAGTCCCTGGTGAGGTATCTTTCTAAAAAACACCATCCGGGGACCAACGGATGTTGTAATGGTTATGTTGCTGGATTCCCACATCATCAACCATGGTTTGTGTTTTGTACCTGGTGACTGAAACATGCTGGGCAAGTGTGGGTGTGCCTAAGGTCCCAAGAAGAGAATGGAGGAGAAGGGATTGAGGTGTGGCCTTCCCCCCAGGAGTGGTTATTCTTTCTGTATCTCTGTCTGCTCTGTCTTTCTGGTGAACACACATGCCCTATAACAAAAACCTCTTAAAAACAAAACACACAGCTTATGTTTTTTTCTTAAAATGACAAGATTAGGAAAAATTTTTTTAAAGCTTTTTTTACCCAGAGTATATGGATAATTGTTATTTCTACTTAAGAGACTTCTGCCACTAGAGACTTAGATTTTTTTTTTTAAGAGGTTTTTGCTATAGGGCGCGTGCGCTCGCCAGACAGACAGAGAGAGACAGAGAGATAGAAAGCGAGAAATCACCCCCTGGGGGGGGTGGCCACGCTGCAATCCCTTCTCCTCCATTCTCCTGTCGGGATCTTGGGTATGCATGCACATGCGCCCGGTGTGAGTTTAAGCCACAGGGTCCGGGACGCGAACTGCGGTCGACTACGTGGGAATCCAGCGACATAGCCATTATGCTAACTGCTGGTCCCTAGAGACTTAGATTTTAAAATATTTGGCCTGGCTCCATGGCCTGGTCATTGATGTAGTCAAATCCCACATGGCCAATCTTGTAGCTTGAATACTGGACCGGAGATTGAGAAACCATCAAAAACGTGTGTGTCCCTGAACACATATTTGTCAGTGAAGGACAAAGAATTGCAGTATGACCGTTCTCCATGAAAGTTGCTGTCTTTCTCTATCTCTCTGACATTTACCCTCTGGAAAATTTTTAAAATTTAATTAAATTAGTAAAAATAATGTACAGTGAAATACTAAAAATGTCCAAGAAATGATACTTGACAGAATATAGATCTAAATTAGTCAAATCTTTGTGTGTTTTTAGGAATGCATCCAACAGCAGAGAACATTAACATAATAACCATATCCATGTCATCTCTAGTGACACAGATGTTGTGGCCTTCATGCAATACTCATGGTGAGGACAAAAATTAGTTCTACATACTATCTTAACATGACTCGTGGAAAGAACTTTCTTTTAGAATTAACTGTACTAATACTGTCTGCAAAAATCCCAGAGGAAGTACAAGTGATTCAATTTTAAAACATGAAACCACTTTTGAAACCTATACTCTCAGGGTTTTGTATTTGATTCATAAATAAGTTTATATTTTAAATAAACACTAAATCATGGAGTCAGCAGCTGGTATCATGATTAAGGGTTCTGGACTCCCACATGGTCAACTGTGGTTCAAGTCCTGGACTGGTAGTTTACTTTCTTACTTTCCCTCTCTCTTGCTCTCTGTCTCTCTTTGGTGAGTATATGTGCCCTATAGCAAACTTAAAAATAATAATAACTCTTAATAAAATAAAATGAATAATTAAAAAATAAACACTAAATTTATAAATTTTATATAAAAATATCAAAAAGGGACAAATAGATTAGACAACTTTGTTGAGCCAAACAAGTACATACAATATATGTACATAAAAATAAACATCAGAAAGTATAGTTTCTATCTTATATCCACTTGTAATAACAATAACAATATTTTATTTGCACTTTGAACAAGTTTGACATTGACTCTTCAAAAAGCAAATTCAAAAGTTAAGAGGATAATATGGTTTATTAAAAATCTCTTTAATGAGGCCAGCAAATTATTTGATGGTTAAGTCACTGGACACTGGATTATGTTCCAGTCCCAGATCTGGCAGTTTGCTTTCTTACTTTCTCTCTCTCTTTCATGAGCACACATGCCCTTTAGCAAATTTAAAATAATGATAATAGTTAAGAGTAAATAAATAATTATCTTAAAAAATCTATTTTGTGGGTTGAAACCATGGCCTAGTGATTAAGTCAGCTAGATTTCACATGGCTCAAGTCCAAGACCTGGAAGCCAAAGAAACATTCCAGGCATGTGCATATGCACATAGGCCCAAAAATTAAAAAGGAGGGAGAAATGGAGAAGGGATTGCAGCCTGACCTTTACCCATGGTGAGTGCTTTCTCCTCCTTTTTTCTCACTATTTTTTTTTTCTGTCTCTGGACACATTCCCACTAGAAAAACAAAAAGCAAAAATACCTGTTAGAATTTAGAAGTTTCAATTTTATATCTTGTCACAAATTGTTTATTGCATTGTCACATGACAATTACACTCTTATCAAAAGATGTCCAAAATAAAGAAAGAATAAAACATATGTTTTTCCTTTTCAAAAGGTTTTTTTTTTTTTTTTTAAATTGGGTCTAAATAGTATCCCAAAATTGCACGTATTTAATGTATATATTTTGATAAATTTGGAGAAATGCATACCTTTATAATACCACTAACACTACCAAGAATCTAAACCTATTCATCTATATAATGCCTTTTTAAATTTTTTTGCAAGGAGCAGAATCTTCATTTCTTTTGTCCCCTGAAATAAATAGTTCACAGGAGCCATGAGTAATCTTCTTCTGAAGGAAGGCCTTACCTCTCCTGCCATGCTAGCTTGTTTGCTGGAGGCTGAATTATCAGTAGAAAAATCTTCATTTCTCTTGTCCTCTGAAATAACTACTTTGCAGGAGCCATGAGGAATCATCTTCTGAAGGAAGGCCTCACCTGTCCTGCCAAGCTAGCTTGTTTGCTGGAGGCTGAATTATCAGTAGAAAATCTTCATTTCTCTTGTCCCCTGAACTAACTACTTCACAGGAGCCATGAGAAATCTTCCTCTGAAGGAAGGCCTCACCTCTCCAGCCATGCTAGCTTGTTTGCTGGAAGCTGAATTGTCAGTAGAAAATTTTCATTTGTCTTGTGCCCGAAATAACTAGTTCGCAGGAGCCCTGAGGGATCTGGAAACCTCATTTTGTATGCTGTAATGATGTATAGTGAATGAATAAAATTGAAAAAGTAAATAAATAAAGTTAAATAAAATAATTTTTAAAAAGAAAAAAAAAGATGACATACGAATAGCCAAAAAGCCTATGAAAAAATGCTCGACATCCCTCATTGACAGGGAAATGCAGATCAAAAAACAATGAGATGCCACCTATCCCCAGTCAGAATGTCTAAGATTATAAAAACAAAAAATGCTAAGTGTTGGTGGGGATGTGTGAAAAGGGAACTCTCTTATACTGCTGGTGGGAATGTAAATTATTCCAGCCACTGTGGAGAACAATTTGGAGATTCCTCAAAAATCTACAAATAGAACTATTATTTGATCCAGCAATCCCACTCCTTGGATCTATCCAAAGGACAGAATTCTTCATCAGAAAACTGCTTGCACATTGATGTTTATTGTGGCACTATTCACGATTGCTAAGACATAGAACCAATCCAAATGCCCCCATACAGATGAATGGATTGGAAAACTGTGGCACGTATACTCTATGGAATACTATTCATTCCTAAGAAACAACAAAACCCTGGCTTTTGAAAGGAAGTGGAAGCAGATGGACGATTTACTACTGAGTGAAGCAAGCCAGGCTATGAAGGAGAGACATTGCATGTCCCCACTTAATATATACTGAGTGTCTGCACTCTGTGACTGAAAATGATTGACTAAAGGATGTACAAACACAAGAGATGGATGCCAGATGTGGGGTGTGTGGAGGAGTGGGGCCTGGGGAAGGTTATTTGGAGGAGGGATACAGAGGCAGAGAATTAATGGGATGGGGAGGTGTGCTGTTATCTGCTGAAGATATTTTGATCAACTGGACTAGGAAGAAATGTTCACATATTCAAATGTTCACTTTGTAAGCTAAATAATGTGATTGAATGTATAAAAAAAATAAAAAACAAACAAATAAATAAAATTTAAAAAGAAAGAACACTTAAGAACCAAAAAAAAAAAAAAAGAAAAGAAAACACAAGATGTCTGCACAGCAAAAGAAGCAATAGAGTTAGAAGACAACCCTCAGAGTGGGAGAATATATTTGCAAACTGCACCTCAGATAAGAGATTGATAACCAGGATATACATGGAACTCAAGCAGTTTACCCACAAAACAATAATCAATCCAATTAAAAGATGTGAAGATGAGTTGAACAGACAACCCTCCAAAGAAGACATATGAATGACCATAAACCATATAAAAACATGCTCAACATCTTTTAT
Organism: Tupaia tana; assembly: GCA_026018925.1. Classification (NCBI taxonomy): domain Eukaryota; kingdom Metazoa; phylum Chordata; class Mammalia; order Scandentia; family Tupaiidae; genus Tupaia; species Tupaia tana. The sequence continues at coordinate 6,139,450 of JAKSZU010000029.1, forward strand.
TATAAGGGAAATGCAAATAATCAACACCACAATGAGATATCACTTGGCTCCAGTCATAATGGCTAAAATTAAAAATATAAAGAATGATAAATGCTGATGAGATTGTGGTGAAAAAGTAACTCTCTTACACTGTGGGTGTGAATGCGAATTAGCAGAACCACTGCAGAGAATGATATGGAGATTCATCAGAAACTTACAAACAGTACTATCATATGACCTAGTAATTCCACCCTTAGATATTTACCCAAAGAATAGAAAAATTCTCAGTCTGAAAAACACTTCCATATCCATGTTTATTGCAGTATTATTTACAATTGCTAAGAAATAGAATCAATGCAAATGTCCAAAAATATATGAGTAGATTGTAAAAATGTGTCATATATATTCTATGGAATATTACTAAGCCATAAAAAAACATTAGACCCTGATATTTGATACAAAGTGGACGAATATCCTATGCTTGATGCTAAGTGAAGCAAACCAGACCATGAAAGACAGATTTCATGTGTCCTCATTTAATATATATCCAATTTCTGTATTTTATAGCAAAAACTGAGTGTTTGGAAGGTATAATCGTTGATACGGCTATTGTAGATACTAGAGATATTAAGGATGGGGTAATATAGTGGTGGGTAATAAGGGAGGGAGAGAGGAAAATAGGGGGAAAATACATTTAATTATCTCAAAAATGGAAAAGGTGTGTGGTAATTCCTTTATCTTGACTGATATGTACTGTATTTGTGCTGGAAAAAGCAATGTTTTACACTATAAAGATATTTACTAACCAAATGTAAATTAAAAATAAAATAAAAAGCAGAGGATGCGCAACAGGTTACATGAAGTTTGAGGCACTGAATCCCACATGGCCCATGGTGTGGTTCAAGTCCTGGATCTGGCAGCTTGGAAATCATATTAGGCATGTGTGTATCCATGTCTAAAATCCTTACAGGAGAGAGGGGGTGAGGAGGTTGTGGTGTGTTCACCTCCCTTGGGAGGATTATTTCTCATTCTATGTCTCTATCTCTCTCTCATTGTCTTTCTGTAGCAAGTACTTGAGTTCTAGAGAATAAACAAAAACATATAAATACATAAAGCAATAAGGAGTGTGGATATCTGTTATGATTGATTGATAAAGGTGACTACTCCTAATTTAAAATTTTTTACATAGTACTCCTCAAAAGATTTAACTATCCATCTGTCATAGTTAAAAAGAAAATAGCTTTTATTATAAATCTCCTGCCTGCTCAGTGACCGAATGATATGAAAACTACCATCTCTGAGTTCACCTGTGGGTTGGTGACTAACGTAGCTGGGTCCCAAGTCTTGGACCCAGCATCTTGGAAAACATGTTGGCTGCATGTGTACATGTGCCAAAAATTCCAACAGGGTGGAGAAATGGAGAAGGGATTGCAGTGTAATCACTCCCCATAGGAGATACTTTCTCCCTTTCCCTTTCTCTCTCTGTCTCCCACTGGCAAGTGCATGCAACCTCTAACAAATCTAGCAAATAGTAATAATAATACTACCTATTGTGACTCCAAATGTATATTATCCCTGTATAACCCCAAACTCCTCAAAGACAAGTAAAACGAAACTACCAACTCTTTACCTTCATCTCTAATCATTCACTGTAGCCAGCATACTGTCAGTCTTCAAAACAGGGCTTTGGGTGTATGCGTCAATGAAATTATTTTCTTTTTAAAAAGAGTCATTTTGCATGCATGACGTTTATAAATATGATTGGCTTAAAGTTAAAAAAAAAGAAAAAATTAGCAAACTTAGTGCAAAAACCCCAATTGTTAGAAAGAATAAAATCAAATGACCTTTGATATGAAAAAGCAAAGAAGCTGCAAAGACAATTACTACTAAAGAAAAAGGATAAAAAATGACAAAATCCTTTAGGACTCAGCAGTAATGAAAAAAATTGATGTGTAAAACTCTAGTTTTCCCCAGTGTCCTATCAAAATAAAACTGATTTTTTTTTTTCTTGTGACTACCAAACTTGAGAGAAGATACTACAAAATGTATGTCTCAAGAGCTGCTGTTGCAAGGTAATATTTGTAAGTCATCCATTGGTCTGATCTTTATGATGAATATAAAAACATGCTCAAGTACATCCCATCTTAAAAATAAAATAAAATAGCCCACACTTCAATGCACATCCCTTGAAACAAAATATTACATTTTCTTACTCACTTATTAAAATTCTCCATGGAAAAGTGAGAACTTTATTGAAACTCCCTTACTTCTCCTGTTTCTTCTTTGATCTTCTTCAATTGGATTTCCATTCCAATTAATGAATTCTTGTGGGAGGCTGTGCACCAGCGAGTCTGCCATGGTTTCTCACAGAGCAAACAATTGCCATGATTGGCTCCCCTTCAAAAACCTCACCTTGGGACCAGCAGTTAGCGTAATGGCTATGTCGCTGGACTCCCATGTAGTCGACCGCGGTTCGCGTCCCGGACCCGGTGACTTAAAACTCACGCCAGGCGCGTGTGCGTGCGTGCCCAAGATCCCCAGAGGAGAATGGAGGAGAAGGGATTGCGGCGTGGCCATCCACCCTGGGGAGTGATTTCTTGCTTTCTGTCTCTCTGTCTCTCTCTGTCTGTCTGGCGAGCGCACGCGTCCTACAGCAAAAACCTCTCCAAAAAAAAAAAAACCTCACCTTCAAAATCTTGCTCTGATTGGCCTCTAGAATCCCTCAGATTTACATATCCAGCGCCTCATGACTGGTCCAAAAGCAACCAATCATAACCCACCTTTTACAACCAATCACGGCCCAGCAACATGTATATAACCACGATGCCTGACCCACAATCGCCAGACAACCCGGAAGACCCTGAAGAGTTGTAACACCGCATCGTCTCTGGAAGACCCTGAAGAGTTGTGACACCGTGTCATCTCTGTACTGCTCACAATAGATGACGCGACCCTGAAGAGTTGTAACACTGCATTGTCTCCTTGCTGTACCATGCTGCCCACAATAAACGGACGACCCTGAAGACACTGTGTCGTCTCTGTGTTGTAACACGGCGTGCGTCATCTCCGCGCTGCTCATCCTGTCTCTCACTCCTTCCCTCAGGAAACCTGTTCGACTGTCCCCCAGGTTGGGACAAATTCTCACCTGCCTTACTAAGTCAAACAGACAATTCTCTTTTGTTTTTGTTTGTTACCGTTGTGTGTTATTTTAATTTATTTTTTTTGTTTGTTTTACATTCAAATACTGAATATCACTGCATCATACAAAATAAATTTTCACATCCATGATACACTGCATGTCAGCTCAATCAAAGATATTCATACATATTATCTAAGTGAAGCAAGCCAGACTATGAAAGAGAGATATTGTATGTCCCCACTTAATGAATGTTGTTTTCTATAGCAGAAACTGAAATATTGTATAGTGTAAAGACATGAAGAGCAACTGTGGACACCAAAACAGTGTGAAAGGAGAGTGGGAAATGATGGAGGGTAAGAGGAAGGGAACCGAGGGGTATCAACATAAAGTTAACCATTAAGAGACATTTTTTAAAACATTTTAATTAAATTAACTATGAACTAATTAGTCAAGCAAGCAACCACAGTGGGCTAGGCTGATTTGGGTTCTCAGGTGACCTCATATGAACATTTTCAGCTTCCATTCTCTGTGAACCTTTCCTTCAGTACCTGTTGGACTCTCAGGCTCACCTGGATGGGGATACCGAGAACACAGTGTTCATGTGGAAGTCTGAATTCCTCCCTGGATTGATGATCACAGACATAAAGCTCTGTTTTCATATATGATGGCAGGACTGAATGAAGCATAGTTATTATAACTAGGTTTACAACTACATGAAAAGTCAGCCATGCTCTGTCCTACACAAAGACAACAGCACAGGAGATACTTACACTCCCAACATCTGCTCATTTGACACCCTTCTCTTTGTGAGTCCAACACCTCGGCACTTGATATCCCTGTGGGATAATAGTCTGAGCAGAAATAAGTATTTTCCTGATCACTCTCTTTTCCCAAGAGATCAAGTTAGAAGTCAGTTGAACACTGTCATTATTATTTCTCTTTGAGCTCACCTTCCTCCAGAGGTCTAACCTCCTTAGCATTTTTGCCCTATGGCAACATAACCTGTTCTCCAAAGTCTGAGATATGCAGTTAGGTTCATATAAACTGCAAAACATTGAGTTGTGGTGAGGACACAGTAATTCATATCTCTAGAAAGTTGCTGTTTTTTCTTCATCAAAGGAGGGAACTGTGTTATACTGTGAAACCTTGGACAGCTACCACAATCCTTAACTTTGTGATGCTTTTTTTTCACTTTAAAATAGAATTATTTATTTTAATTGACAGCAAGCATATACACTCATCAGAGAGAAAAAAATACCTCCAGTGAGGCATGATTATACCATAGTCATTTTTCCATCCTGTCAGGATTTTTGGCATGCACGTATATGGCACCTGGTACTTTTTTTTTTCCCCATGCTTTTATGGCCAAGATTTTTACCACAGTCAGTCATGAGAGATCTGGCTCCAATTAATTGCTAGGCCACAGGGCCAGCCCTAATTTACTTTTTTTTTCTCTCTCTCTCTCTCTTTTATTTATTTATTTATTTTATCATTATAATCTTCTTTATATTACATTGGATTACATATAACTTTACAGTGTATTACAATGCTTTTTCAAAAGGGAATGCCATGCATGTCAGTCAATACAGAGACATTAATCTCCCCGCTTCAACATTCAATATCTTTTCTATGTTTTCGCCAATTATTAGTATTATTATTCTAATTATTTTTTTAAATAGTCAATCACTATTTCTCATATTGCTTGTAAAAAGACTTTGCCCATCATGTAATACTTCTCAGACCAATCCAGTTGAGAATACTATACATGTCATTATCTACAGTTAATAAGCCATATCTGTTTCTCACTAACGTCCTGCTTCTCTATTGTTCTCTTGCTATCTTTCTCTCTCCTCTTCTCTTCACCTCCCCCATTCCACACTGTCCTATTCTCATTAAGTACCTTCACTGCTTTTATGTCCTCCAATTTTTTGCTCTCTACCATAGAGTGCGGAGGGTTGGTATATATGGAGTGGATACATACAATATCTTTCTTTCATAGCCTGGCTTACTTCACTCAGCAATAGATCCTCCATATCTGACCACTTTCTATCAAATGCCAGGGTCTTGTTATTTTTTATGGCTGAGTAGTATTCCATAGAGTATATATACCACACTTTTCCAATCCATTCATCAGTTTGTGGACATTTAGGTTGGTTCCATGTCTTGGCAGTTGTGAATAATGCTGCAATAAACAATGACTTTTCTGACTGAGCGTTTTCCTGTCCTTTGGATAGATACCCAGAAGTGGGATTGCTGGATCAAATGGTAGTTCTATTTGTAGATCTTTGAGGAACCTCCATATTGTTCTCCACAGTGGTTGAACTAGTTTACATTACCACCAACAGTGTAGGAGGGTTCCCTTTTCACCACATCCCCGCCAACATTTATCACTTTTTATATTCTTTTTTTTTTTTTTTTTCTTTTTTTGGAGAGGTTTTTGCTATAGGGCGCGTGCGCTCGCCAGACAGACAGAGAGAGACAGAGAGACAGAAAGCAGGAAATCACCCCCCGGGGGGATGGCCACGCCGCAATCCCTTCTCCTCCATTCTCCTCTCGGGATCTTGGGCACGCACGCACACGCGCCCGGCGTGAGTTTAAGCCGCCGGGTCCGGGACTCGAACCGCGGTCGACTACGTGGGAGTCCAGCGACATAGCCATTACGCTAACTGCTGGTCCCAACTTTTTATATTCTTAATCTTTGCTATTCTGACAGGGGTTAGGTGGTATCTCATTGTGGTTTTTATCTGCATCTCCCTTATGATGAGGGATGTTGATCATTTCCTCATATGCTTTTTGGCTGTTCGTATGTCTTCCTTAGAGAGACTTTTGTTCAGCTCATTTTCCCATGTTTTAATTGGGTTCATCATTTTTTTTCTCATAAAGCACTTGAGTTCCCTATGTATTCTGGTTATCAGTCCCTTGTCTGAGGCATATTTTACAAAAATATTTTCCCATTCTGAGGGTTGTCGGTTCACACTTGATACTGTGTCCTTTGCTGTGCAGAAACTTCTTAGTCTAATATAATCCCACTTGTCTATTTTAGGGATTATTGCCTGTGCTTTGGGAGTCTTATTTAAGAAGTCTTTTCCTACTCCAATGTCCCCCAGAGTTTCCCCAGCATTTTCCACCAGTAGTTTTATTGTTTGAGGTCTTAGGTTCAGATCTTTGATCCATTTTGAGTTGACTGTTGTTAATGGTGAAAGATGGGGGTTCAGTTTCATCTTTCTGCAGATGGATACCCAGTTTTTCCAGCACCATTTACTAAAGAGGTTTTCCTTTACCCAATGGATTGACTGATATCCTTTGTCAAAGATCAGTTGGCTGTAAGCTTTGGGGGTTATTTCTGGGGTCTCTATTCTCTTCCATTGGTCCACATGTCTGTTTTTATGCCAATACCATGCTGTTTTGATGACCACAGATTTATAGTATACCTTGGGATTAGGGAGTGATATGCCTCCTGCTCCATTCTTCTTGCGCAGGATTGCGTTTGCAATACGAGGTCTTTTATGATTCCAGACAAATTCTATGATCGTCTTTTCTAGATCTGTGAAGAATATTTCTGGTATTTTGATTGGAATTGCATTAAACTTGTAGATTAATTTGGGTAGAATTGTCATTTTGATTATGTTAGTTCTTTCAATCCAGGAGCATGGGATGTCCTTCCACTTTTTTATGTCAATTTCAATGTCTTTTTAAAGATTTTCGTAGTTTTCTTTATAAAGGTCTTTGACTTTCTTAGTTAGGTTTATCCCTAGGTATCTTATACACCTTGTGGCTATGGTGAAAGGGATTCCTTTCTTCAGCTCTGCTTCGTTCAACTTGTTGTTCATCAATAGAAATGCTATAGATTTTTGGATATTGATTTTGTATCCTGCCACCTTACTGTATTCACTTATTACTTCAAGAAGCTTTTTCATGGATACCTTTGGGTCTTCTTTTTTTTTTTTTTTTTTCTTTTTTTGGAGAGGTTTTTGCTATAGGGCGCGTGCGCTTGCCAGACAGACAGAGAGAGACAGAGAGATAGAAAGCAGGAAATCACCCCCCAGGGGGGATGGCCACGCCGCAATCCCTTCTCCTCCATTCTCCTCTCGGGATCTTGGGCACGCACGCACACGCGCCCGGCGTGAGTTTAAGCTGCCGGGTCTGGGACTCGAACCGCGGTCGACTATGTGGGAGTCCAGTGACATAGCCATTACGCTAACTGCTGGTCCCCCTTTGGGTCTTCTAAGTATACCATCATGGCATCTGCAAATAAAGATATTTTCAACTTTTCTTTGCTTATTCGAATGCCTTTAATATTGTTCTCTTCTCTGATTGCAATAGCTAAGTCTTCCAGTACTATATTAAAGAGCAGTGGAGAAAGTACACAGCCTTGCCTAGTACTTGTTTTCAGAGGAAAAGCTTTCAGCTTTTCCCCATTCAGTATAATGTTAGTTGTAGGTTTTTCATAGATTGCTTTTATTGTGTTCAGAAATGACCCTTCTATACCAATCTTACTGAGAGTCTTAATCATAATAGGATGTTGTGTTTTATCAAATGCTTTCTCCGCATCAATTGAGATGATCATATGGTTTTTATCTTTCTTTCTGTTAATGTGGTGTATTACATTTATGGTCTTGCATATATTGAACCACCCTTGCATCCCTGGTATAAAGCCTACCTGGTCGTGATGAATGATCTTTGTTATATGTTGTTGGATATGTTTTGAGTGTATCTTGTTGAGAATTTTTGCATCTACATTCATCAATGATATTGGTCTGTAGTTTTCCTTTTTTGTCATCTCCTTATCTGTTTTGGGGATGAGGATAATGGAGGCTTCATAAAATGATTTTGGAAGGTTTCCTTCCTTTTGAATCTTTAGAAATAATTTTAGTAGGCTAGGGGTTAACTCTTCCTTAAAAGTTTTTTAGAATTCACAAGTGAAGCCACGTGGATCTGGGCTTTTCTTTGTTGGGAGGTTATTTATTACTGATTCAATCTCCTGGCTTGTTATAGGTCTATTCAGGTTCTCTATGTCTTTTTTATCCAATCTTGATAGATTATATGCATCCAGGAATTTGTCCATCTCCTTCAGGTTATCTTGTTTGTTGGCGTAAAGTCGCTCATAGTATCCTCTAATGATATTTGTATTTCTGCTATGTCTGTGGTAATATTGCCTGTTTCATCACATATTTGATTAATCTGGTTTCTTTCTTTCTTCTTGATCAGTCTAACCAATGGTGTGTCGATCTTATTAATCTTTTCAAAGAACCAGCTTTTACTTTCATTTATTTTCTGTATGGTTCGTTTATTTTCTATTTCATTTATTTCTGCTCGAACCTTTATTGTTTCTTTTCGCCTGGCATTTTGGGGGTTTGTTTGTTGTTGTTTTTCCAATTCTCTGAGGCATGATGATAAGTTATCCATTTGCCATCTTTCCATCCTTCTCTTATGCGTGCTAACTGCTATGAATTTCCCTCTTATGACTGCTTTTGCTGTGTCCCATAGATTCTGGACACTTGTGTACTCATTATCATTTGTTTCCATAAATTGCTTTATTTCAGACTTAATTTCTTCAGTAGTGAAGAAGTCATTCAGAAGTAGGTTGTTCAGTTTCCATGTGTTCATGTATTTTCGGGGTTGTTTCTTGAAATTAATCTTGAGTTTGATTCCATCATGGTCAGAGAAGATGCTGGGTACAGTTTCTATGCCTTTGAATCTGTAAAGGCTTGATTTGTGTCCTAATATATGATCTGTCTTTGAAAAGGTTCCATGTCGGGGTGAGAAAAATGTATATGTTGTGGATGTTGGGTGGAAAGTTCTATAGATATCGGTCAAGCCCATTCCATTTATAGTATCATTTAAGTCCTGTATCTCTCTATTTATTTTCTGTCTAGAAGATCTGTCTATAGGAGATAGTGGGGTGTTGAGATCTCCAACAATTATAGTATTTCTCCCTATCTCTCCTTTTAACTCCAGCAGTCTTTTCTTCACATATTTAGGTGCACCTGAGTTGGGTGTAGATATTTATAAGGGTTATGTCTTCTTGCTCGATTACCCCATTTACTATTATATAATGCCCTTCTTTGTCTCTTCTTATAGTCTTTGTCTTGAAATCTATTTTGTCTGAGATCAATATTGCTACTCCAGCCTTTTTTTGATTCCCATTTACACGGAATATCTTTTTCCAGCCCTTGACTTTTAGTCTATGTATGTCTTTATCCATAAGGTGAGTTTCTTGTAGGCAACAGATAGAGGGTTTCTGTTTTCTTATCCATTCAGCCAGTCTATGTCTCTTAACTGGAGAGTTTAATCCATTGACATTCACTGTAATTATCAATATTTACATACTTGATCCTTTCATTAAGTGAGCCATTTTCTTGGTTGCTTTTTGTTCTCATATAACTGTCTCTGATTTTTTAGTTTTCCTGGTATAGTACTCCCTTCAGAACCTCTTGAAGAACTGGTCTGGAGTTTGCAATTCCTTCAAATTTTGTTTATTCGAGAATGTTTTTATATTTTTTTCCCATATGAAAGATAATTTTGCCGGGTATAGTATTCTTGGTTGAAATTGTTTTTCACTCAACACTTTGACTATACTTCCCCATTCTTTCCTTTCCTGCATTGTTTCCGCCAAGAGATCCGATGTTAGCCTGATGGGGTGACCTTTTTAAGTAACTTGACGTTTCCCTCTTGCCAACTTTAGTATCTTGTCTTTGTTGTTTTTGCCAGTCTGGCTATGATGTACCTTGGAGAGGATCTTCTTGGGTTGATTCTACTCGGGGTCCTATATATTTCTTCGGTCTGGATAATTGAATGCCTTTCTAGATTTGGGAAGTTTTCTTCCAGGATCTCATGGAATAAATTATCTAGGCCCTTATTATTTTCTTCCTCTTCTGGAATACCAATTATCCAGATGTTGTGGTGCTTGATGTTATCCAGTATTCCTCAGTATATCCAGTATATTATCCTCATTTTTCATGGTTGTTTTTTCAATCTTCTTGATACTTTTTTCTAGGTCAGATGTTTTGTCTTCTACGTTAGAGTTTCGATCTTCTGCCTGGTCTAACCTACTTTTAATACTTTCAAGGGAGATTTTGATTTCCTTTATCACATTCTTCAATCCTAAAAGTTCCATCTGGTTCTTGTTTAAGGTGTCCATTTCTTCTTTCAAGTCATTGAAGGACTTCCTCATCTCCTGGAGCTCCTTGTCTCTTTTCTCTTCCATCTCAGCTAGTTTGGTAACTACAAATATTCTGAATTCCTTATCAGACATGTCCACAACGTCCATTGTATTGACTGTGGGTGATGTAGGCTTGATGATTTCTCTTGAGGGAGAAGCCTTTTGTTGTTTGCTCATATTTCTTGAGCCTCTGCGATTGTTCCTAGTCATCAGGTAATCTATGTGTTTCTTCCTAACTTATTTAAGGTATCTTTGATTGTTAAAAGTTGTACAGGCTTAGAAATTTGATGATTTCTCTTATGGTTGGCCTACCTGTTGCTCACAATTACCATTAACTGTTGCCACTAGCCCTGGATGGCCCAAAGTTCTCGTTGTTTCTAAGGAGTGGTGAGCCTTCAACTGACCTAATAAGCAACACCCCAAGAGCAAAGAAAGACAAAAAGAAAAAAGGAAATCGCGCGGCACGCAAGCTATTCAAATCACCAAAATTCAAAGAGTCCAAAGGCTAGTGGGAAAGGGTTAGATGAGTGACAGGACCACGTTGGTGGGGTCTGCAGTCTCAGTCCAGAACTGCTGGCCGGCTCAATACGGATTGCAGGTGGGGTGGGGTGGGAGTTCGCCTTAAAGTCACAGACAACCAACCTGGGGTCCAAGGAGGAGGAACGGTGGGGATGAGCGGAGATTAAGAAGGGTCGGACCTGCAGCCTCAGTCCACCTGGTGTCTGGAACTGCTGGCCGGCCTGATGCTTTTGATAAGACACATAGAAATTTCAAACTCATAGTACAAGTTAAGAGCTACCATTTTCGGGTCCGGCAGGTGGCATAATGATTAATATGCTGAACTCCCATATGTTAACCACACTTCAAGTCCCAGACGTGGTGCTTGAAAATCACACCAGGCATGTGTGCATGCATGTCCAAAATGTCAAGATTAGAATGGAGGAGAAGGGCTTATAGCATGGCCATAATTCCCCCCAAGGCAATTCCATTGTATTTTCTCTCTCTGTCGAGTGCATATGTCTATGGCAAAAAACTGGAAAGAAAAGTGTTTCCTTTTATACCTTCATTTATAAAACTTTTGATGACCATAGGAAATGTATTTAGATCTCAAAACCAATATGTAGAGGGCTCTTGTTTTTTTCTCCATTGAGCCAATCTTGGTCATCCTATCAATTTTATGCCTCCGTTTTCCTCCTCCATTAACATTCAAAATTATTATCAATATGTTGGGACTCAGCTCTGTCATTCTGCCTCCTCCCCCTTTTTCCTATTTGTTTTCTGTTCTCTTGCTTTTGTTTAGCCCCCCTTAATTTTTCAGGTGGAGTGTTCCCTTAAGTATTTTCTGAAGAACTGGCCCACTTCTGGTGAATTCTTTCAGCTTTTGTTTATCGGAGAATGTTTTTCTCCTTCCTATTCCCATATGCAGGATAAACTTTCTGGGTATAATACTCTTGGCTGAACATGTTTTCCTTTAGATCTCTTTATGCCCATGGGCTGAAATTTGAATATTATATAGAGTGTATCATTTTGATTTTACATATGATCATCCCATGACATCATACTATTAGGAATTTATTCTACATTTGCAGAAATGGGACTCAGAAGGGTTACGTGTTCTGCCCAAGTTATAAATCAAGAAAGGGTTGACCTTGATTCAGACTCCACTGAGAAATTTCTAGATCTCATGCTCTGGGCCAATGGTTATCAATCTAGAGAATGGTACCTCCAGGGAACACTTGGGAATGTCTTCAGAACTTTTTGGTTGTTACAACTGAGGAGGTACCCCGGGTTCCTAATGGGTTGAAGCCAAGGAGCTGCTCAAAATCCCAGAATGCACAGGACAACAAGCACCACAGAAAATTATCTAGCACAAAAGTCAGTGATAAGATAGGCCAGCATGTTGCATGGCAGTTAAGGCAGCTAGATACCACATGGCTGACTGCACAGTTCATGTCCAGAGCCCACTTGCTTCAAGGTCATCTCAGGCACACATGCATGAGTGACCAAAATCCTGAGAGGAGAAAGGAAGACTAGGGATTGTGGCATGGACATCTCCCCTGGGGGGTGATTTCTCACTTTTTCTGTCTCTGTTGCTCTGGAAAGAACACATGCCATATAGCAAAAAAAAAAAAAAAAGTCAATAAAAAGTAATCAAAAAATCTATGGGCATGAAAATTGGTCAAATTCCATATGTATATTATAATAAGTGAAACTATTATAGTAAATAATTTTATATTATTTGATGGAATTGTACATAAAATTATCTTAAGAAATTAGAAGACTGCATAGGAGAGCTACTGACATGCTGAGAAATCCAAAAACAAAAATAATAGGTTAACCAGAAGGAGAAAATATTATTTTTCCTCTGCCTGATTGAAGACTGATTGGTGATGAAAAATGCAACCTGTGAGGGGACTTGAGCCCTAAAGTAGAATTTCCATAAGAACTCATTAAGCATATACTTTCATTCTCATTTTTTTCTCTAAGAGAACCCAACCACAGAGGGAAAGGGTGAAAGAGGACATCCTTTAAGGCTTGTGTCAGATGTAGAAGTTTTGCTCCACATGGATCCTGAACTTCAGCTGTGAAATGTTGCTTTCAGACACTTAAAATGAAGATTTTCTGCTGAGACTGCTTTCTCACTTATTTCTAAAAAGGCACAAACCCAGGCCCATCTCCACATGGATCCTGAACTTCAGCTGTGAAATATTGCTTTCAGAGACTTAAAATAAAGATTTTCTGCTGAGACTTCTTCACTTATTTCTAGTGGGTAGTGTTACCTTTCTCTTTGTCTTCATTTCTCTCTGTCTCTCTATGCATCCCTGAGTCTTTTAATTTTTAAAATTTTTAAGGGAAAGTATTCTCTGGGCTCTCAAGCCTCTTTATTTTGTTAACCGGTGTCTCTCCACATTCTGTTAAGGAAAGGCACAAACCCAGGCCCATCTCCACATGGATCCTGAACTTCACTTGTGAAATATTGCTTTCATGTAGTGCACTTGCGTGCCACGCAGTTTTCTATTTTTGCTTTTTAAAATTAAAAATCCATAGTTATTTATTATCCTTTTTAATTTTAATTTTATATTTTCTTCTTTCCTTTTATTTAATTATTTTCTTTTTCTTTATCTTTACTCACTAGTTTCTCAGCTCCTACACAGTAAATGTCTAGACAGGTCCAAGTGAACAGGATCTAAACATCTGAATACAATTAGGATCAGAATATTTCTCTATTACCACTGATTCTGATGCACAGTGAGACCAGAAAGGAAGAAAGACTTCAGATCATCTCCTCCTGCATGCTTCTGAACACTCAGATTGAACTTCAAGAATTAGAAGAAATGCACCACCCATCAGATGACTAGAAATCACTGCAGGGTCACAAGAAATATGGAAAAACAGAAAAATACCTCTCCTCCGAGGAAAAATAATAACACTTCTTCATCCTCAGACAGTATTATGAAATTCATGGCACTGTCAGATAAAGAATTTAGAATTTTCATGATGAAAAAGAAAAAATAATAACTCCTCTTCATTCTCAGACAGTATGATGAAATTCATGGAAATGTCAAATAAAGAATTTAGAATTTTCATGGTGACAAAGTTCACAGTTTTTTTTTTAACTTTTTATATACATTCAATCACATTATTTAGCTTACAAAGTGAACATTTCAATATGTGAACATTTCTCCCCAGTCCAGTTGATCAAAATATCTTCAATCAATAACACCACACCTCCCCCATACTGTCAATGTTCTGCCTCCGTATCCCTCCTCCTTAGGTCTCACTCCTCCACACACACCACATCTGGCATTCACACCCATCTCTTGTGTTTGTAAAACCTTTAGTCAATGAGTTTCAGTCATAGAGTGCAGACACTCGGTATATATTAAGTGGGGACACACAATGTCTCTCCTTCATAGCCTGACTTGCTTCACTCAGCAGTAAATCTTTCATATTCTTCCACTTTCTGTCAAAAGCCAGGGTTTTTTTATGGCTGAATAATATTCCATAGAGTATATGTGCCACAGGTTTTCAATCCATTCATCTGTATGGGGGAATTTGGGTTGGTTCCATATCTTAGCAATTGTGAATAGTGCAATAGTTTGAAGAGAAGAGAGACAAAGAACTGCCAAATAGGCAGGCAAAAGGAGCTGACGAGTTTCAGGAGGGGAGGAAATACTTGCAAGATCTAAGAGAGGACATTCACAGTCTAAAAAATAGGATCAAATGGACCTGCTAGATATGAAGACTATAATACAGGAAGTCAAAACCTCTCTTGAAAGTATTAAAAGCAAACTAGATCATACAGAAAATCGAATCTCAGATGTAGAAGATAGACTCACTGGCCTAGACAAATCCACCATGAAGACAGAGCAAATTACCCCCAAAAGTGTGAATATTATATGAGAACTACTAGATACCATCAAATGTCCAAGCACTTGGATAATTGGTATCCCAGAAGGGGAAGAGACCCATAAGGGCATTGACAATCTATTCCATGAAATCTTGGAAGAAAATTTTCCAAACCTAGAGAGCCATTCAAACATCTAGTCCTAAGAAATACAAAGGACCCCAAGTAGAATCAACTCAAGAAGATCTTCTCCAAGATACATTATAGTCAGATTGAGCAAAACCACAAAGACAAGATACTAAGATTGACAAGAGAAAAATGGCAAGTTTCCTACAAAGAATATCCCATCAGGCTGACAGTGGATCTCTCATCAGAAACAATAAGAGTGAGGAAAGAATGAGAAAATATATCCAAAGTGTTAAAAGAAAAGCAATTGCAACCAAGGATACTATACCCGGCAAGATTATACTTCACATGGGAAGAAAAGACAAGAACATTCTCAGATAAACAAAACCTGAAAGAATTGACCAGCACCAGACCAGATCTCCAAGAAGTGCTTCAGGGAGTGCCATACCAGGGAAATTAAATACATTCACACAGAAATAAAGAGTTCAAAAACTAAGAAAATGGCCAACTTAATTGTGTGAGACAAGACAACAGAAGATAGATTAAGTACATGAGACTGAACTGGTGAAATAGAATTTTATGACTTTTTTTTTTTGAGAGGTTTTTGCTATAGGGCACGTGCACTCACTAGACAGAGAGAAACAGAGAGACAGAAAGCGAGAAATCACCCCCCAGGGGGGATGACCATGCCACAATCCCTTCTCCTCCATTCTCCTCTCAGGATCTTGGGCACGCATGCACACGCGCCCGGCATGAGTTTTAAGCCACTGGGTCCAGGACGCGAACTGCGGTCGACTACGTGGAAGTCCAGCGACATAGCCATTACACTAACTGCTGGTCCCAAGAATTTTATGACTTTTGACTAAAACATTGATTATTTTCTTCTAGGCTTTGTTTTACAGTTTTAAGGATTTTTGTCTTGTCTTGAGCTGCTGATAGGTGTGTGACTTACTATGTGAACAGAATCCCAACCTGTTTCCTGGCTTTAAGTTTTAAGCATTTCCTTAGTATTTCTTTGATTTATTAAAGCTAAATCTGCTTTTCTTGAAATTAAATATATAGTAAAAAATACATAATTAATAACCACAGTAAACTATATAGCATCAGCTAGGTGCTACCTTATAGTATAACTTATAGTATATTCATTCTACTCTGAGTTTTATGCCTAAAGTCAGACATGTATTCATAGATATGTATACATCAGCAGAACTTGCTATTGAAAGTAGTTAGATTATTTAAGAAATTTTGTGAATCAATAAAATGTGGGGAAAAAAGGGAATGGAAAACAACTGTGCACACCTTAGATAGTGTGGGATGAGGGTGGGAAATGGAAGAGGGTGAGAAATGGGATTATATATATATATATATATATATATGTGTGTGTGTGTGTGTGTGTGTGTGTGTGTGTTTTCACATATATAGTGTTTTCATACACACACACATATATAATGTATATATATATGAAACTAGAAATGGAAAATTATTAATGATAACATGTATGATTAAGCCACTATGCAGCATATTCTGGATGGGAAATCACATTTAGTATGCTGTGACAAAATAAAAAAAAGTTTTAATTGGCTTTGACCATTAAAATAAGTTGCCATTTACAGTATATTACAGTGGTCTTCTCTGCATTTCTGCACAATGGAAACTTTCTTATGTTGTTGGTGGAAATATAAATTAGTACACCTGTGATATGGAAGTCCCTCAAAAATGTACAAATAGAACTACCCTATGATCAAGTTTTAAATTTTTTGTACCTCATCAAAAACTTCTGAACCTAAGGATTCTAGTAGCTGTGCAAGGTTTTAGAGTGTAACACAGTTCCTGACCTTGATGAAGAAAGAACAGGAACTTTTTAGAGACATGAAGTACTGTGTCCTCATCACAATTCAGTGCTTTTCATTTCCAAGGGACCTGGTCAGGTATCTCAGATTTTTGAGAACAGTTTAACTTTGAATTGGGAAAAGTGCTAATGAGACCTCTAAGGGAAGATGGGTTCCAGGAGGAATAATGACAGTATTCACCTGACTTATAACTCGACCTCTTGGCGAAAGAGAGTGATGAAGAAATTATTATTTTATGCCCAGACCAGTGTCCCATGGGGATATCAAGTACCCAGCAGTTGGGTTACAGGACAGAAAGTTGCCAAATGAGGCAATATTGGGAGCTGTAAATACCTCTTGTGCTGTTGTCCTTGTGCAGGAAAGAACATGGTTGACTTTTCTTTTGTAGTCCTAAATCTAGCTATGAAAATAATTCTAAATTCCTTCCTGCTGTCTTGTTTGAGAACAGAGCTTTAGTATTTGTGATCATCAATCCAGGGAGGAATTCAGACTCCCACATGGACACCACCTTCTCAGTATCCCAATCAGGAAAGTCTGAGAGCCCAGAAGGTACTGCTGGAAAGGTTTACAGAGAATGGAAGCTAAGAATGTTCACCTGAGGTCACTGAAAACCCTAACCAGTATAGCCCAGAGCCACAAGATTGCTATGCTTGCTTGCTTGTTTGACTAATTTGTTGTTAATTTATTTTATCTATTTTTGAAATAAGTGTCTTGGACTAAGCAATGCAGGTGAGAATTAAATGATGAGAATGAAAATCCAATTGGAAAAGACCAAAGAAGGAACAGGAAAAGTAAAGGGTTTCAATAAAGTTAGCACATTTCCATGGAGATTTGCAATAAGTAAAAAGGAAATTTAATACTTTGTTTGAAGGGAGGTGCACTGAACTGTGGGCTATTTTATTTACTTTTTAAGATGGAATGTGTTTAGGCTTATTTCAATACTCATCACAAAGATCAGACCAATAGGTGGCTTCCAAATATTACCTTGCAACAGGAGCTCATGAGGAAAACATTTTGCATTATTATCTTCCAAGTTGGGTAGGTACAAGAAAAAAAAAATCAGTTTTACTTGATAGAACACTAGGGAAAACTAAAGATACATCAATTTTTGTTTTGTTTTGTTTTGTTTTGGAGAGGTTTTCGCTATAGGGTGCGTGCGCTCACCAGACAGAGTGAGAGAGACATAGAGACAGAAAGCGAGAAATCACCCCCCAGAGGGGATGGTCACACTGCAATCCCTTCTCCTCCATTCTCTCGGGATCTTGGGCACGCACGCACACGCGCCCGGCATGAGTTTTAAGCCACCAGGTCCGGGACGCGAACCACGGTTGACTACGTGGGAGTCCAGCGACATAGCCATTATGCTAACTGCTGGTTCCCTCAATTTGATACATAAATTGTTTCATTACTGCTGAGACTGAAAACATTTTGGAGTTTGTTAGACTTTTCTGTACTGAGAAAAGTCTTGGCAATATCTTTGCTTTTTCATACAAGGTCTTTTGAATTTTTTAAAATTTTATTTTAATTTCTTTTATACATTCGACCACATATGTCACTAAGCTTGTAAAGTGAATGTTCCAACATGAATACATTTCTCACCATTCCAGTTGAGGATACTATTCATATTATCTTCAACAGATAATAACCCATTTCTTTGTCCCATAAATGTCTTGCCTCTCTTTTTTTCTCCTTAATCTCTTTTCTCATATACTACTCCTTCCCCCACCCTTGTCCCACACTGTATCTGGTATCTATAATTCTTTTCTATGTTTCTATATCCTCTAGACATTCCGTTTCAGCCATAGAGTGTGAATAGTCAGTATATAGAGTGAAGACATACAATGTCTTTCCATAGCCTAACTTGCTTCACTCAGCAGTAAATCTTTCATATTCATCCAGTTTCTGTCAAAAGGAAGAGTCTTGTTGGTTTTTATGGCTGAGTAGTATGCCATAGAGAATATGTGCCAAACTTTTTCAATCCATTTCTCTGTTTGTGGACATTTAGATTGGTTCCACATTTAGATTGTGAATAATGCCATATTAAACATAGATGTGCAAACACTTTCCTAGATAAGCATTCTTCTGTCCTTTGGGTAGATACTGAAGAGTGAGATTGCTGGATAATATGGTAGTTCTACTTGTAGATCTTTGAGGAATTTCCATATTGTTCTGTACAGTGGCTGGACCAAATTACATTGCCACCAGCAGTGTAGAAGGGCTTCCATTTTGCCACAGAGGGAAAATTAGTATGACCATCAATTGGCTCCAGCTCTAGCTCCAGCCCACCCTCCCTCCCTGCCAGAAAGGTAGGATGATTTTATTTCTTCTTTCTTTAGATAATTCTTTACTTCTCCTTACCGCATAGGGTCTTTTGATTTTATCCTTTCTAGGAACTGATGTTTTTGCAGTAAGTTTGCTATTTTCTATTTAGTTATGAAATATAAATAATATATAAATATTGTGAAGTGTTCTTTGCGAAAAATTTTAAATTTGGTGTAGTTGCATCTATTTCTCAATCATGTTGCATACTCTTCCCTTTTTTCAGTTTTGGTTTGGTTTGGTTTTAATTTTTGCTCTATGACATGTGGGCTTGCCAGAGAGAGAGAGAGAGAGAGAGAGAGAGAGAGAGAGAGAGAAAGGGAGAGAGAAACCACCTTTCACAGGGTATGGTCATGTCACAGTTTCCTCTCCTCCATTCTTCTCTCATAATTTGGGGCTTGCATGCACACATCCCTGGTGTGTTTTTCAAGACACCAGGTTTGGGACTAGAACCGTGCAGTTCACCCATTAGAATCAAATGCCACAACCTTTACACCACCTACTTGGATCTTTCATTGCTTTCTAAACTAAGGAAGGTGTTTTGAATCATTATTAGTAATAATTTTTCTTGTATAACTTTCAACATCTTATTTCACATTTTTTTCTTAGTGCTACAACATGTGTTTTGTGATTTTTTTTAATAACTTAACATTTTCAACCACCTTGTACAACACATTTTGTGTACACCTAAGATAATGTATGTTTTTTACATAAATGTATTTGAATCCATTCATTTGTTCAGTACCAAATTATATTGTTGATACTTTTTCTTCCACTGCTTCTTTAAAAAATATATTTTAATATTTTATGTACAGGTCTTTTCCACTTATTCTGAAATTTGAAACGTATGCTGATCTGAATAAGTTATTTAAAAGTTTTCCTTTAATTATTTATTTATAGTCTCATTCCATTTTATTGAATATGGTTGTTTCAAATCTGTACTATTTACTTGGTCAAATATTCCCATAATTCTCTGTTTTTAAATGTTTCTATAAATACACAGCACAAAGTCATAGCACAAAGTGGACCCAACTTTACATGTCCATGGGAAGCTTGACAACTGAAATCTTCCTGCTGTGTCCATATTCTTAGAGAGCTGAATTTATAAAGGACTGGGACAGCATGTGACTGAAGAACCCTTGATGTCCTCGCATTTGAGCATCAGCAAGTCCCCTCATTCCTCAACAAATCTTTACACCATCTGATTATTATCACTTCCCCAGATAGCATTGCAGCTCTCACTCTCTCTTCTCTGAGGTCTTTTTTCAAAAGCAAACCCATCAGCCAATTAATAATCCCCTTGTTGGACATTTCTATGTAATTTTATTGTCTTTGAAGCACTTTTTAATATGTGATATGTCACATGATTTTTTAAATCAGTTTATACTACCCATCAATCATTGTTAAGTGTTTTAGTTTCTTAGCAACTTACATTTATTACTCAGACAGTACATGGAATTTGGTGGGCTATCGGATTATATTACTCAAATGCATGTGAAAATTTGAAGAAGGGTTGGGAATGGGATAGAAATTCTCAAACAGACATAGCCTGAGAGGATAGGGTGTGCTATAGGGAAGAGGAACCATACACAAAATAAATACTAGGTCACCCTGTAGTCTATCAATTCAAGAAGCTGGATCTCACATGGTTGGGAGTCCCAGCCTTGGTTGCTTAAAAAAAACACTCTGGGGGACCAACAGTTAGTGTAATGGCTATGTCACTGGAATCCTATGTAGTTGACCGTCGTTCAAGTCCTGGAACTGGCAGCTTAAACTCACACTGTGTGCATGTGCATGCGTGCCCAGGATCCTGAGAGGAGAATGGAGGAGAGGGGATTACGGCATGGCCATCCCCCCTGGGGGTGATTTCTCGCTTTCTGTCTCTCTGTCTTTCCGGCTAGTGCATGCACCCTATGGCAAAAAAGCTGGCAAAAAAAAAAAAAATCACTCTGGGTGTGTGTACATGCATGTTGAAATCATGGCAGAATGAAGAGATAGAGAAGAATGGATTGTCCCATAACCATGATTCCACCCCATTTCTGTCTCTCTGACAAGTATATGCCCCCCTGTAATGAAGAAACACAACTATTAATTTCTTTACTCAAGTCATAAACTGTAGAATTGAAATATGTGAGTAATTTTGTGAACTGTGTTAGCCAACTATGTGAGCCATTTCGAGCGAAATAGTTGCTTTAATTTCTTTCCTCTGATAGTCACTTCTATCACATAAAACAAGAGAATGACACAAGAATTTCAGAATTTCTTCTTCTGGATCTTTCAGGGAAACCCAAATTTCAGCCCCTCCTATATGGGATTTTCCTGATCATGTACATGATCACTGTGATTGGAAACCTGCTCATCATCCTGGCCACCATCTCAAACTTCCAACTGCATATCCCCATGTACTTCTTCCTCTCCAGCCTATCCCTTGTGGACATTGGTCTCACCTCCACCACTGTCGCAAAGATGCTGGTGAACATCCAGACACAGAGCAAGGTCATCACCTATGCAGTCTGCATCACCTATATGTTCTTTTTTCCTATTCTTTACGGGATTGGATAGCATCTTCCTCACTGTGATGGCCTATGGCTGGTTTTTAGAGATTTCTCACTCTCTACACTACACTGTCATCATGAACCCTTGGCTCGGTGTCTTGCTGATTCTATTGTCCTGGGTCATGACTGTCCTGATTTCATTGTTACGTAGCTTAATGGTGTTGCGACTCTCCATCTGTATGCCATTGGAAATCCCACATTATTTTTGTGAACTTAATCAGGCGGCCTCCTTGCCTTCTCTGACACATTTATTAATGACATAGTGATCTATTTTACCTCTGTAGTGCTAGCTGGCAGTCCCTTCACTGGGATCCTTTATTCTTACTATAAGATAGTTTTCTCCCTTCATTCAATCTCATCAGCTCAGGGGAAGTACAAAGTATTTTCCACCTGTGCTTCTCATCTCTTGGTTGTTTCTTTATTTTATTGTACAATGATAAGTGTGGACCTTAGTTCTACTAATACCTACAACTCACACTCTAGTGCAACAGCCTCAATGATGTATAGTGTGTTCACACCCATACTGAACCCCTTCATCTACAGTTTGAAGAATAAAGACATAATGAGGGCTCCGAGAAGTCTCCTTTGAAGGGAAACTATCAAATCATAAATGATCCTGGTACTGAAGAAGTGCAGAATTGCACTTGTTAATGTGGCTCAAAGAACCAGAGGCAGAAATGGTGAATACTTGATTAGAGTCTGGAAGTAGAACTTGTTTTATTTGATTATCTCCTAGAATTTCTATGATAAAATATTTAACAGATCCCAAAGTGTAAAATTTTATGTTAAGAATTATATGTATAAAGGGGTTGCAGCATGACCATCCCCCTCGGGTTGATTTCTCTCTTTCTGTCTCTCCAGAAAGCATATGCATCCTATAGCAAAAATATATAAAAAAGAACAAAACAAAAAATAACACACCTGGGTGTAACTCCTCCAGGGTCCTCACCTGCACCTCCTGAGGCTCCCTTCCTTCTTTTGCCCTCCTGCCACATTGTTTTAATCTGTTCGTTAGTTATTCAACACTTAGGTTGATTCCTTGTCTTAACTAATGTGAATACTTCAATAAACACAAATGTGGATAAAAAAGAATGATATGTATGGTAAAATCTTTGACTGGACTAAGAGGCAGTGTACTCATGCCGGGAAGATTCATTTTGTATGCTGCAAAGATATATGGTTTTTGAATTGTAAAGAAAACAAGAAAAAATGAAGATTTCTCCCTCTCTGTACAATTTAAATATCTCACTTGTTCACTCTGTTTGATAGCTAAAAAATTAACAATTGCTAGGACATGGAATCAACTCAAACATTCAAGAACAGACACATAGACGGAAAGAAATGTGGCACATGTACATTGTGGAATACTACTCAGCCATTAAAAAATACCCAAGATCACGACATTTTATAGAAAGTGGATGAATATTGAAGATTTAATGCTAAGTGAAGGTAGGCATTGTGTGATTGTGCTTAATACACACTAAATGTCTGTCCTCTATAGGAGAAATGGAAAGATTAAAACATATAATAGTAGGAAGGGCAAATGTGGATTCTAAAGGCAGTATAGAAGGAAGTCAGTAATTGTGGATGGGAAGGTGGGATTTAGGATAAAAACAAACAAAATATTTAAGAGACACAAAAATAGTTATTTATTGATGATAATGTATATAGTAATGTCTCTAACTTGACCAATATGTACTGTAATCATGCTGGGAAAAACCATGTTGTACACTGTGAAGATGTATAGCGATTAAATTTATAAATAATAATAAAAAATGAAATTACAGTCCGCTGGTCTTAATTTATCCTTAAACAAAAAAAATAGTTAAAATTTAGGGTAGGGGAAATGTACAGTGTTTAAAAAGTGTACAGTGGATGGGACCAGCAGTTGGCGTAATGGCTATGTTGCTGGACTGTCATGTAGCCAACCGCAGTTCGAGTCCCAGACCTGGCAGCTTAAACTCACACTGGGCACGTGTATGTACGTGCATAAGATCCCAAGTGGAAAATGGAGGAGAAGGGATTGCAGCGTGGCCATCCCCCCTGGGAGGTAATTTCTTGCTTTCTGTATCTCTATCTTGCTGGTGAGCACACACACCCTATAGCAAAAACCTCTCAAAAAATGTGTACAGTGGAATACAGTAATTTTCTAGGTTCTCATATTCATTCATGATTCACTCATGAACTCATCCAAACAACTTCTATTCCTGCAAGTGGTGCTCTCACCACCACAATGATAGCCATGTGATAAGAGGTATCAATTAAGTATCTAGATTTAACCATTCCAAAAATTATCTATATAACCCAAAACCTGTATAGTAAATACATACAGATGTATATCATTTAAAAATAAATTGAAAAAAAATCAGTTTCTTAATAATACATTTAATCACAAAAATCAGTTCTTGCAATGTGCTTATCTCAGTAGAAATTGTAGAAAATTATTTTTTTAGCTTTTTCTTTTACTTCTAATCATATTACATCTTTTTAAAAATTTTTTCCTTAAGACATGCACTCAACAAATAGACTGGCAGTGAAAGGAGTGATGCCCACACTGCAATCCCTTCTCCTCCATTCTCCTGCTCTTATGTGGGGAACACTCACATAAGAATTGGGTCTGAGTTCTCAGACCCAGGAATCGAACTGTGGGTGGCCATGTGGGAGTCCAGTTATGTAACCACTACACCATTTGCTGGCCCCAGTCATTGTACATCTTAATAGCATAAAATAAGGCTTTCCAAAACATACATCCATTGCACACCGATCAAGTCAATGATGTTGCTATATAAATAACTCTCAACGGATAATTTTCCATTATTATGCCTGTTAATTTATTTTCCCTGAGCCCCTTTCAACCACCCCCTGCAAACATCCCCTCCAAACACCCTCTTCTATATAGTTTATGGTATCTACACTTGCCATCTCTGTTATTATACCTTCCAATATTTCAGTTTCTGCTATAGACTGCAGTCATTTGGTATCAATTCCTTTTTTATTTCTATTCTTTTTTTTATGAGTGAAGTGTTAATTGACAGCTCTTAATCTCTGTGTGAATTTGAACTACAACCCTCTCTTTGTGCTATTCCTCCCCATGATGACTATGTTAGGAAACCTGCAAATCATCCTGGTCACCATATTGGACTCTCGCCTACAAGCACCCATGTACTTCTTCCTCTCCAAACTGTCCTAAAATGCTAGTGAACATCCAGACACAGAGCAAGGTCATCACCTCTGCAGGCTGCATCACCTGCATGTACTTTTTCATGCTCTCTTCAGGGTGGGATATTTTTGTGCTGACCATGATGGACTAGACTGGTTTGTGGCCATCTGTCACTCCCTGAACTACAGTGATCATTGACTGTCAACATCTCTGTAACTACTGGTCTGTTGTCCTGGATCATCAGTGCCCTGACTTCTTTGTTGCATCTCTTACTGGTGCTGTGACTGTCCTTCTGTACAACTTGGAAATCCACCACATGTTCTGTGAACTTTTACAGGTTCTTGTTCTGACACCTCTCTTGATGACATGATGATGAATTTTGCATATTTACTGGTAGAGTGTGGAACCTTTTCTGGGATTCTTTATTCTTACTCTAAGACAGTTTCCTTTATATGTAGAATCTCATCAGCTCAGGAGAAGTAAAAGTATTTTCCACCTGTCCTCTCACCTCTCAGTTGTCTCCTTATTTTATTGTATAAGCTTAAGAGGGTACTTTAGTGCTGGTGCTACACACAGCTCACACTCAAGTGCAGCAGCTTTGGTGATGTACACTGTGGTCACACCCATGCTGAACCCCTTCCTATACAGTCTGAGGAATAAAGACATAAAGAGGGTTCTGAGACAATTCTTCTGAGGCAAAGGATCAAAGGATCACATTTAAACTGTTTATGTAAATGAAAGACTCTAAGCCTCAGAGCCAGAAATAGTAATTCTTTAATTAGATTATAGAATTAGAACTTGTACCATCTTTTTAAATCTCTCTCATTTTTTATTTATTACTTTTATTTATTTACATTTAATCACTGTACAACTTTACAGCATACAAAATGACTTTTCCAGTGTGAATATAGTACATCTTAGTCAAGTAATAGATATTGTCATTTACATTTTCATCAGTAGATAACTTTATAGTTTTGTTTCTGTTAAATATTTTTCCCTTGCTCTATATTTCCTGGGGTTTCAATTTCTTTGCTCTCTACAGTTTTATAAAATGTATGTTATTTGTTTTCCAAAGCTTTCTGTCCTCTTTGATATCCAACCAACTATTCCCCCTTTACTATTTTCCTCTGTTTCCTTAGTTATTCCCAAGCTAGGATAAGAAACAATTTGGGAAGTCTCATTTGTCACACACAGACTGGACATTCAAGTTCTGAAAATTGAAAATCTGAAAAGTTTCAAAATCTAAAATGTTTTCAGCACCAATTTGAGCCTCAGTTCATAATTCCATACTAATTTCATGTCATAGGTCATCGTATAAAAGGTGCAATACAAAAAAACTATAAAACTACCTTCAGGCATGTGTATAGGTGTATATGAAATGACACTAAATTCTGTGTTTAGACTTGTATTCAATCCACAAGATATCTCAGTGTACACATAGAAATATTTCAAAACAAGAAAAAATCTAGAATTCAAAACACTTCTGGTCCCAAGCATTTCAGGTAAAGGGAATTCAACCTGTACATATATGCATTTTTAATTTGCTGTAAGTTTGTCTGTTTGTGAACATTTGGATTGGTTCCATATCTAAGCAATTGTGAATAATGTCATAATAAACATGGATGTGCAAGTGTTTTTCTGACTGAGTGCACTCCTATCCTTTGGGTGGATACCCATGAGTGGAATTACAGGATCATTTGTTAGTTCTATTTGTAGATCTTTGAGTAATATATATTGTTCTCCACAGTTGCTGCACTAATTTAATTTCTACCAAAAATAAACACATAAATAAACCCTGAAAGTAAAAAAAAAATTGCTATAAGTTGCATGTGATCACTGAAGAGAGACAGAGAGAAAGAGAGAAAGTAAGGAGGCATTTCCAGGGAGAATGGCCACAATGCAATCACTTCTCTTTTCTTTATTTTTAATTTTTTAAATTTCATTTTCTTTTATACACTCAATCATCAGTAGATAACTTTATAGTTTTGTTTCTGTTAAATATTTTTCCCTTGCTCTATATTTCCTGGGGTTTCAATTTTGTCTTACAAAATGGATATTTCAACAGGTGAATATTTCTCTCTAGTACAGTTGATAAAGCTACAAAATATCTTCAACAGATAATACCACATTTCTTTGTGCCATTAATGCTTTGCCTCCCTATTTTTCTTCTAAATCTCCTTCCTCAGACCCTCCTATTTCACAGACACTATATCTGGTATTTACATCTATATACTGTATTTCTATATCCTTTAGGAACCCCTTCTCCTTTAATCTTCTTTTGAGATTTTCAGCATGCATGCACATGTGCCTAGGGTGCTTTGCAAGCTACCAGTTTTGTGACTTAAACCATGCAGTCATCCATGTGGGATCCAGCTGCCTTAACCACCTCATAGCATGACTGGCCCTCAACCTGTATTTTGATGGGTTACCTTAGGCCAATGGAATAAGCTATCCTAGGCAACTCTAACATTGTAGGTATAATTTTTATTGTCAATAAATATCTGGAGCGATGGTATTTTACTTTTGTAGCTATTCTTCACATTTACATCACTACATTAATTGCTCCTCTTGAAAATGTAAGCTTTCACATATTGTAGACTTTATAGTTGATCATGGATATTTACTGATCTCTCTCTCTCTCTCTCTCTCTCTGCGAAAGGCTGATAAGAGACTATTTATTAATATCCATGAATGCAAAAGACAACATCACTACATATGGTATAGACATTAAGTATATAATAAAAGAAGATCACAAATAATTTTTGCCAATATTGGAAAATTTAGATGAATATGAAAAACTCTGAAAAAAACATTTAATCACTGTATATCTAACACAATAGGCAATGTTTGGAGATGAATATTATATCCCAGAATTCAATCTGGAAGATCAAACCTCAACAGAAGAAAGATTAAGTACATGAAACTGAACTGATGAAACATTCTGTGACTCGACTAAAATATTGCTGCTTTTCTTCTAAGCTTTGTTGTCCGGTTTTAAAGGATTTTTGTCCTGTCTCGAGTTGTCAATAGGTTCATGTACCTACTATTTGAACAGAATATTAACCTGTTTCTAGGCTTTAAGTTTCAAGGAAATATCGTTACTAGTTCAAAACTGCTCTTCTTGAAATTACCAGCTGAATTTTCTATTGAAAGTAGTTAGATTACTTATGATATTGTGTGATCAACAAAATGTTGGGGGAAAAGGAATTGAAGACAACTGTATATAGCAGAGATAGTGTAATAAGAGAGTGAGAAAGGGCAGAGGGTCAAACATGGAGTAAAAAACATATATATACATATACATATATATGAAAGTAGAAATGGAATATTATTGATGATAACATGCATGATTAAGCCACTATGTAGTTTATTCTAGATGGGAAACCACATTTAGTATGTTGTGATGATGTTCAGGGAATGAATGTTAAGTAATTTAAAATATAAGTTTCAGGAGAAAAAAATACAGTAAAACTGTTCTTATTGAAATTTTAAAAAATGCATATTTGATGACTGCTGTAAACTACATAGCCCCAGCTAGATACTACTTTATAGTATGTTCATTCTACTCACTGAGGTTTATGTCTAAAGTCAGACTTGGGTTCATGTATAGGTATATATCAGTTGCACTTGCTATTGCAAGTATTTAGACTAATTAAGTTCATTTAATCAATTAAATGGGGGGGGGGAAGGATAGAAAGCAACCATGGATACCAGAGACAATGTAGGAGGAGGGTGGGACATGGCAGAGTGTGAGGGATAGGGAATCAAGGATGGCAAAAAAATAAAAAGTATACAAGACATAAGAAATGGAAAATTATTTGCTGATAACATGTATGTTGATGTGCTTGATTGAGCCAATATACAGTGTATTTTGGATGAAAAATTCATTTTATGCTGTAATGATATATAGTGAATTAATGTAAAAAAAAATAAATGTAAGAAAAAAAAAACACAACAGGCAATAAGAATTGAAATCTTGGAATCAGGTGATGGCATAAGGTTTACATCGCTGATCTCCCATGTAGTCAACAACAGTTTGAGTCCTGGACCCACTGGCTTAAATCTTATACCAAGCATGTGTGTGTGTGTGCCCAAGGACCTAAGAGGAGAAGAAAGGATTGCTGTGTGCCCTTCCTCCATGAGGGAGAAGGTGATCTCTCTCTACCTGTCCTTCTGGCAAGCGCATGTGCCCTATAGCAAAAAATATCTCTTAAAAATAAAAAGGAGTAGAAATATAAATTATCTTACAAGTGTTAAAAGAATTGACACGGTAAACAAAAAATTACCCACAAAGGATATCCCAGAATCTGAAAGAGAGGCATTGTATGTCCTCACTTAATATATACTGAATGTCTGCACTTGCAAAAACTGAAATGGAAGGCGTAACACCATAGAGAGCAACTGTGAGTACTAGAGACAGTGTAGGAGGAGGATGGGAAATTGGAAACTGGTGGGAGGAATGGAATCAAGCTGAAAAAAATAAACATTTAAGGGATACAAAAATGTACCAGTAGCTAGCGTAATGGCTATGTCACTGGACTCCTATGTAGTCAACCACGGTTTGAGTCCCAGACCCGGTGGCTTAAACTCACACAGGGTGTGTGTGCATGCATGCCCAAGACCCTGAGAGGAGAATGGAGGAGAAGGGATTGTGTTGTGGCCATCCTCCCCGGGGGTGAGGGGGTGATCTCTCACTTTCTGTCTCTCTGTCTCTCTGGTGAGCGCACTAGCCCTATAGTGAAAACCTCTCAAAAAAAAATTTAAGGGACACAAAAATGGAAAATTATCTTTTGATGATAATGTGTATGGTAATAAGTGAGGAGACCAGGTACCCCAAAGCAACTTGAAGTCTCTAGTGACTCCCATCTCTTCTCAAGCCTTATATTCAGGGCATCTACAATGGACTTACACCTTAATTCTCCATCTTCATTTAAATTCTTGTATTTCTGTTGTTTATTTGCATTTCACTTGTCAGCTCTTCTAATAAAGGTTCTTAATAAATACCAGTACAAATTTGGGGGGTCTTATGAAATGAAGAGTTCTGTCACAAGACAAGTGATATATGATGAGGATGAGGACAACATGAAAAATATTACTAAAACAGTTTGTAGCTAGTCTATTAATTAAACATTTAGACATGAGGTCTCGACACTGGGTACATTTTCTTAAGGAAAACAAATTATTTCTTTTTTAGATATGGATAGGGACTTGGAAGTGAGGGACAAACAATAAATATTTACCTCTGTGAGGGGCTTAAAATCCTGATGTAGAATTTCCATAAGGGCTTCATTCACATTTATTTCTCTAAGATTACTCAGCCACTGAGGGCAAAGCCTTGTTATTTAAGACTTGAGCCAGATGTAGAAGTTTTAATTTGCTTTGACCATTTGAATATGTTGACATTTGCAATTATTCACAATGGTCCATTTTTGCAATTCCATGGAACCCTGTCACAGCCATGTGAACAAATCCATGCTACTCAGCTACAGAAGGAGAGAAAATGTGGAAGAGGTTAGTTGTCGTAGTCAAGACTGCCCCTAAATCA
Organism: Tupaia tana; assembly: GCA_026018925.1. NCBI lineage: Eukaryota > Metazoa > Chordata > Mammalia > Scandentia > Tupaiidae > Tupaia > Tupaia tana. The sequence goes on from JAKSZU010000029.1 coordinate 6,169,633, forward strand.
GACAATAGACTGCCAAGTTCTCAATAGATGGGGAACATCTGCCAATATCAGCTGTACTTCCTCATTTGACTTGCAGATAACTACAGATTCATTTGGAGACCAGAAAACCTCAGGAATATTGCCCCTCAAGTAATCACATCAGCTAACGAATGTATTACAAGAAATCATTTTCTTTAGGATGGCTTGATATGCAGCAGTAACTAACAAATACAATAACAAAGTGAACAGAATGAAGGGCAGTCCTAATAATCTTCTGCTTTGTATTTTGACTCCTTTTTTTCCTGATCTTTGAACACTGCATTCATGATTATTTTGTTATTCAGTTGTTTGACAAGATTGTGTTAGAAAGTAACTAAGACAAGATTCCTTTCCAGGAAACTAGGAGATATGTATGTTTGTGCAGAAATACTTGTAACCCAGAATAGTATAACTGCACAGAAATTCAAGGTTACTTGTGAGGAATGCTTTGATCATGAATATTAAAAAAGATATCTATGCATAAAGGAGATATAGATGATACTGTCAATAGCCACTCATTGCCCCTTTGATGATTGTGGCAAACTTTAGAAAAGGTGGATATGTTTCATTTAGAGAAACAGATTAGTCTAGCTTGTTTCATTTAGCAGTAAATCTTTCATATTTGTCCACTTCATATCAAATGCCAGGGTTTCATTGGTTTTTGTATATTTAGCCAGCACAGGAAGTTTTCAATATGAAGTAGGATGATATTTTAATAATAAAGCATAAGTCAAACCAAATCAGCCTTCACCAAATTGAATAATCCCCTTTATACATGAACCCCAATCTTTTACACATAACTAAGTAGATAAAGAGAATTAAACAAAAATACTCTGCATAGTAGTACAATTCATAGCTGAAAATTTGGGGAATCATCTTTAAATTGATCTCTGACATTAAGGCCATAAAAAGACAAACCATTTATTGAAAGGTATCTTTACAACCAGATTCTACCTGGAGTAATGTAGATAGCAATGGCTTATTCCTGGTGACTATGAAGGCACTGCAGGCACCAGGCTAGGAAAGACATATGATCTTACAGATGGGAATAAAATCTAATGACAAGTTATATACTAAAGTTTCTGTGCTAAACTGTACCATTTCATGGAATTATGGGCAGAATATTTTAAAATTATATCAGATTTTTTTTCTACTTTCAAGTTTTGTTGTCATTGAAGGTGTCTGCTATAGGGTGTGTACACTCACTGGAGAGAAAGAGAGAAAGATACAATGAGAAGGAAAGTGAGAAATCACTCTAAAGTTAGGATGGTCATACTGTAATCCCTTCTCCTGTCTGGATTTTAGGCACAAATGCAAACTTGCCCAACATGATTTTCAAGCTGCCAGTTCCAGAACTTGAACCACAGTCTGCCATGTGCCAGCCAGCACATTAACCACTATGCCACCAACTTGCCCCTGAATTATATTTTTGACGTTTGCAATCCAGTGTAGTTATCTTGTTCCCATAAATAAAGTACAGCATATGATGTTTTCATAGAATAAAGGAAAACTTATTCAGTATGTGTCATTGCAGAAAAATATTTTTAACAAATTCATGTTGCTCCATGATATTAATGGGGATTTCCAAGTATTTTGGATCTATGGTTTGGATAACCTTGTGAAAATACAAAAATGAACAGAGGAAAAACTATCTAGATATCAGAGTGGAAAAGCAAAGTATTTATATTAAATAGAGAGGTTGAAAACAAAGGTATGGACAATCCAGGATATAACTGAATGGAAAAAATCCACTTCCAGAATCTGGACGGATTTTCACCATTATTGCCTGATGTTTTGAGTCCTGCTAACAAGCACATTTCTCATTATGAGGACAGTTGATCTACTAGTAGTTTTCCTCCACAGGAAACTTCTCAGAGCTGTCTTTACATCTTTGTTCCTCAGACTGTAGATGAAAGGGTTCAGCATGGGTATGACCAAGGTGTACATCACTGAGGCTGCTGCACTTGAGTGAGAATTGTGGATAACAGAAGAACTAAGGTACACAATTATAATTGTACTATAAAATAAAGAGACAACTGAGAGGTGAGAGGCACAGGTGGAAAATGCTTTATACTTTCCCTGAGCTGATGAGATTGCATGAATAGAGGAAACTATTTTACAGTAAGAGTAAAGAATCCCAGAGAATGGACCACCAACCAGCAGCAGAGATGCAAAGTAGATCACCATGTCATTAAGAAAAGTGTCAGAGCAGGCAAGGTGGACCACTTGATTAAGTTCACAGAAAAAATGGGAGATTTCCACTCGTGTACAAAAGGACAGTCGCAATGTCATTAAGGTATGTAATAATGAAATCAGTACACTCACAATCCAGGAAAAAAGAACTAGCAACACACAGAGCTGAGGGTTCATGATGACCGTGTAGTGTAGAGGGTGACAGATGGCCACATACCGGTCATAGGCCATCACTGCTAGGAGAAAGTCATCTAATGCTACGAAGAGCATGAAAAAGTACATTTGGGTGATGCAGCCTGCATAAGTGATGACCTTGCTCTGTGTCTGGATGTTCACCAGCATCTTTGGAATAGTGGTGGAGGTGAAACAGATGTCTATGAAGGACAGGTTGGAGAGGAAGAAGTACATGGGGGTGTGCAGGTGAGAATCAGAAATGATGGCCAGGATAATGAGCAGGTTTCCAATCATGGTGAGCAGGTACATGGAGAGGAAAATCCCAAATAGGAAGGGCTGTAATTCTGGTTCTTCTGAAAGTCCCAGAAGAAGAAAATCTGAAATTCTTGTATCATTATCTGGTTCCAGGTGATAGACGTGACTACTAGGAAAAAGAAATTACTGTGACTCATTTGTCTCTCAGAATAGCTCAGAGTAGGCTCACAGAGTTCACAAAAAGTACTAACTTTTCTTGACAAAGATAATGTATATGTTAATAACTTTGTACCAACATACAATGCATTCATACTGGGATAAATAATTAAATGATAATTTTAAAAATTACTTCCATGGTTGAAATGCTCTAATTTATGATTTTCAGTGGATAAATTGATCTCTCCACATTTTTTAACTGCCAGAGAGTGCATGTACTTGCTAAAGAAACAGAAAAATAGGGTGGGGAGATAAAGCACACCCTGATGAAGCATGGCATGTCACGTGACCTTCTCCTCTCTTTCTTTATTCAGCCATGATTTTTAGTATGTGTGCACACATACAAAGAAGGTATTTCAATTAGCCAGAGCCAGGATTTGAACTATGGTCCACCATGTGAGATCCAGCCTCATGAATTGCTAGGCTGCTGGGCTGTCACATTATCTTTATTTTGTATATGGTTCCTCTCCTCTTTAGTACACCCTACCCTCCCAGGTTGTGTCTGATTGGGAATTTCTTTCCCATTCTCAACCTTTCCGCAACTTTTTACATAATTTGCATAATATAAACTGAAAGCCCACCAAATTCCATGTACTATATGGATAATGGATATTCAAGTTGCTAAGAAACTAAAACACTTAAGAATTATTGCTGGATAGTATGAGCTGATAAAAAAATAATTGTGTGACACATCACATATTAACAGGTGTTTTGAAGACAATGAAATTATGTAGAAATGAGAGAGTGGACAAGTGTACTCTTAACTGGCAGATAAGATGACCTTTGAGTAGAGACTTCAAGTAAGAGAGGGCAGGAGCTGCAAGAACATCTGGGAAAGTGGGCATCTTGCATAAAAATGAATAAGAGGGAGACTAATTGATGGTATCAGGGGATGTTGAGGAATGAGGGAACCTGTTTATGCAGAAATATGAAGACACTGAAGGTTCTTCAGTCACACGCTGTCCTAGTACTCCATGAATGTAGCCCTGTAATAGTGGAGAAATAGCAGCAAGATTCCAGTTGGCAAGCTTCCCATGGACTTGGGAGTACATTCTGATATGACTACTTTGTGCTATGTATTTATAGAAACATTTAAAAAGAGAGAAATATAGGGAATATATAAGCAAGTAAATAGAACAGATTCAAAACAACTATATTTATTAAAATGAACTGAGAATACAAAATAAGTTATTGAAGAAACACTTTAAAATGTTTATTGAACCATATCAACCGAGGTCTCTAATTTCAGGTTAAATCGAAAAGATCTAGATATATAATATTAAAATATATATTTTTAAAGAAGCAGTGGGAAAAAAGTATCAAGAGTATCTATTGATAAAATGTTGTACCATACAAACTAATGGATCCAAATATGCTAATGAAAATATATACATGATTTTAGGTGAACACAAAATAATGTGTTTATAAGATGGTATCAAATTATCATTAAGTTAAAATAAATAATTTAATCACAAAACTCATGTGGAATAAGTAATAATAAAACAAATGTGACATAAGATGACAAATGTTACAGAGAAAATTTATTATACAAAAGATTCAGAAGACACTCTAAAGTAAAAAAAAAGCAAAGATGTCTGCATAGCAAAAGAAACAATAGTTAGAGTGAGAAGGCAAGCCTCAGAGTGGGAGAATATATTTGCAAATGTTTGCAAACTACACCTCAGATAAGAGACTGATAACCAGAATATACACGGAACTCAAGCAGTTTACTCACAAAACAATAATCAATCCAATTAAAAGATGGGAAAATGAGTTGAACAGAAAATCCCCCAAAGAAGACATCTGAGTGGCCTAAAAGCATATGAAAACATGCTCAACATCTCTTATCATAAGGGAAATGCAAATCAACACCACAATGAGATACCACTTACCTTCAGTCAGAATGGCAAAAATTAAAAATATAAAGAATGATAAATGCTGGAGAGGCTGTGGTGAAAAGGGAACTCTGCTACACTGTGGGTGTGAATGCAAATTAGAATAACCACTGTGGAGAATGATACGGAGATTCCTCAGAAACTTACAAATAGAACTACAATATGACCCAATAATTCCACTCTTATATATTTACCCAAAGGTTAGAAAATTCTTCAGTCTGAAAAACACTTGCACTTCCATGTTTATTGCAGCATTATTTATAATTGCTAAGAAATGGAATCAGCCCAAATGTCCAAAAATAGATGAGTGAGTTGAAAAAATGTGACATATGTATTCTATGAAATACTACTTAGCCATGAAAACAATGAGACCCTGACATTTGATACGAAGTGGATAAATATGGAAGACTTAATGCTAAGAAAAGCAAACCAGACCATAAAATACAGACTTTGTATGTCCCCACTCAATATGTACCCAATTCCTTCACTCTATCATAAAAATAAAGTGTTTGGAAAGTATAGTAGTAGGGAGGGCAACTGCAGATACTAGAGATAGTAAGGATAGGGGTAATATGGCAATGGGTAATAGAGGGAGGGAGGGATGGAGGGAAACAGAGGAAAAACATGTTAAATTGACATAGAAATGAAATGTTATTTTCTGATAAAAACATGTGTGGTAATGTGTTTGTCTTGACAGGTATAGCATTCATGCCGGAAATAGCAATGTTGTACACTGTAAAGATATATACTGATTAAATGTATACTAAAAATAAAATAAAAAAGTAAAGAGGATGCCCAACAAGTGACATAGAGATTGAGGCACTGGATCTCACATGGCCGATAGTGTGGTTCAAGTCCTGAACCTGGCAGCTTGAAAATCACACTGGGCACATGGGCATCCATGCCAAAAATCTTGACAAGAAAGCGGAAGAGAGGGAATTGTGGTGGGGCCATTACCCCTGGGGGATGATTTCTCATTATTTCTCTCTCTCTCTCTCTCTCTCTCTCTCTCTCTCTCTCTCTCTCTCTCTCTCTCTCTCTCCCTCTCTGTAGTGATCACATGAGTCCCAGATAATAAACTAAAATGCATAAAGCAATGAGGAGTGTGAAATGACTGACTAATAAATGTGACCACACCAAATTTTAAACTTTACACATAGAACTCCTCAAGAAATTTATCTATCCATTTGTCATAGCTAAAAAGAAAATAGCAAACAGTGCAAAAACCCTGATTCTTAGAAAGAATAAAATCAAACAACCCTTGATATGAAAAAGCAAAGATCTGCAAAGACAATTTCTACAAAGAAAAGGCTAGCAAATTACAAAATGCTTTCAGTTTCAGCAGTAATGAAATAACTGATGTGTAACTCTTTCGTTTTTCCCAGTGTCCTGTCAAATAAAACTGATTTTTTTCCCTTGTGACTACCCAACTTGAGAGAAGATACTTCAAAATGTATGTCTCATGAGCTGCTGTTGCAAAGTAATGTTTGTAAGTCATCCATTGATCTGATTTTTATGATAAATACAGCAACCATTTTAAAAAGTAAGTGAAACAGCCCACCCTTCAGTGCATGTTCCTGAAAACAAAATATTACATTTTCCTACTCACTTATTGAAAATCTCCATGGAAATGTGCTAAATTTATTGAAACCCCTTTATTTTTCTCCAATTGGATTCATATACTCACCAGCATGCTGAGTCTAATAGACACTTTTGTTTTTGTTTGTTTTCTTTTTGTGTTATTTTAAAATTTTATTTGCTTTATATTCACTTACTCCATATCGTTGCAACATATAAAATTAATTTTCACAACCACAGTACACTGCATATCAGCTCAATCAAAGATATTCATAAATATTGTCTAAGTGAAGCAAGCTAGACTATAAAATATAGGAATTGTATGTTTCTGCTTAATTTATAATAAATGTCTGCACTCTAATGCAGAAACTGAAATATTGGATGGTATAAAGACATGGAGAGCAACAATGGACACCAGAGACAGTGTGAGAGGATGAGAAAGGGGGAATCAAGGGGGATCAGCATCAAGTTAACCATATAAGAGACAAATTTTTTAACATATTAAATAAATTAACAATAAATTAATTAGTCAAGCAAGCAAGCAACCACAGTGATTTTGTGACTCTGGGCTATACTCGTTTGGGCTCTCAGGTGAACATTCTCAGTTTCCATTTTCTGTGACCCTTTCTTACAATACCTGTTGGGTTCTCAGACTCACTTAGTTGGGGTTGCTGAGAAGGCAGTGTCCATGTGGAAGTCTGAATTTCTCCCTGGATGGATAATCATAGACTAAAGCTTTGTTCTCAGATGAGGCAGCAGGAAGGAATAAAGCATCAATTTCATAGCTAGATTTAGGACTACATAAAAAAGTCAACCACGTCCTGTCAAGGACAACAGAGGAGACATTTACAGCTCCCAATATCTGCTCATTTGGCACCTCTCTCTCCTGTAAATCCAACTCCTGGGCACTTGATGTCCCTGTGGGACACTGGTCAGGGCAGAAAGAAATACTTTTCTGATCACTCTCTTATCCCAAGAGATCAAGTTAGAAGTCAGGTAAATACTGTCATTATTATTGCTCCTTGAACTCACTTTCCTCTTGATATCTAACCTCCTTAGCACTTTGACCAATCCCAACTTAAACTGTTGATCAAAGTCTGAGATATCTGACTAGGTCCTTTGGAACTGCAAATGTTGAACTGTGATGTAGACTGAGTACCTGATATCTATAGAAAGTTGCTGTCCTTTACTCATCAAGAGAGAGAATTGCATTATGCTATAAAACCTTAGACAACTACCACAATTCTTAGATTAACAATGCTTTTCATGAGACACATAAAAATTTTATACTTAGTATATGATAGTATATAGTTCTAATTATAGATTTTTGAGAAACCTCCATATTAGAGGTTGTACTAATTTACTTTTCCACGGACAGTGTAAGAGAGTTCCTTTTCACCACAGCCTCACTGACAATTATCATTCTTTTTTTGACCCTAGCCATTCTAACTGGGGTTTGATGGTATCTCTTTGTATTTTAATTTGCATTTCCTTTATGAAAAGAGACTTCACACATTTTTTCACATGCCTTTTGACCATTCATAAATCTTTCAGGGACAGTCTTCTCTTTAGTTGATTTACAAAGTGGATGAATAGAGAGGACTTAATGTGAAGCCTAATGAGCCAGACATTGAAAGATACACACTGTATATCCCCACTCAATATGTACTGAAAGTTTGCACTTTATGTCAGAAATTGAAAGATTCAAAAATACAAGAGAATACGCGTAGATACCAGAGACTGTAAGGAGGGAAATGAGTGGTAGGTGGTGGATGTGGAAGTGTGGGTGAAGGTTCAAAGGGAAGAAACATTTAACAAACAGAAGAATATAAATTTATCTGTGGAGGAAAAAGTCCTGTAATTTTGCTTTATAAAATTGAAAATAAAAAACTTTATAAAAAAATTCAAACTTGTAGCAAAGTTAAGATTTGTCATATCTTCAAGTCTTTCTATTTGCCATTAAGTCATCTATAATCATCACTTTGCATAAAACAATAATTTCAAAGATATGATAGTAGAGAAGATAAGTGTAGATACCACAGACTGTAAGGGAGGGAAGTGGGTGGTAGATAGTGGGGGCAGGGGAAAAGGGAAAAATAATTAAACAAACAAAAGAATGTAAAGTTCTCTGTTTAAAAAAGTTTGGTAATTTTTGCTTTATAAAAAATAAAAATTAATAAAAAACTGTTTTTCAAAAAGCTTTCAGGGGATCAGCAGATGGTGTAATGGTTATGTTGCTGGACTCCCACATAGTGGGCCATGGTTTGAGCTCAAGACCTGGGGCTTAAACCTCACTCTGGGCACATGTCTGTGCATGCCCAAAATTCTGAGAGGAGAATGGAGAAGGGATTGCCCTTTGGCCATTCCCTATGGAGTGGTGACTTCTCACTTTCTGTTGTGAGTGTATGTGCCCTATGCAAAATGTCTCTAAAAAAAAAAAAAGAGCTGTCACTTAACCTTCCTTTCTAAAACATTTGGTAATTAAAGGAAGTGTGTTTAGATCTCTTAATACACCATGGGCTGAGATTTGGTTACTACATGGATTGTATTATTTATTTTTTACATGTTAAAATGCCATGAGATTATACTATTAGGAGCTTTTTCTACATTTGCAGAAATGGGACTCAGAAGGCTTAACTGATCTGCCCAAGTTATGTACCCTATAAGGGTTAGTTTTAATTCAGACTTTGTTGAGATGTTTCTAGGTCTCATGCTCCTGCCCAGTGATTATCAACATGGATAATTGTGCCCCTAGAGGACACTCAGTAGTGTCTGGAGAAGATTTTGGTTGCTATAGCTGAGGAGGTGTCCCTGATACTTAGTGGGTTGAAGGCAAGGAGATGCTCAACATCTTAGAAAGCACAGGACAACATCTATCACAGAGAATTATCTAACACAAATATCAACAGAGGGGTGGGCCAACAGGTGGCATAGTGGTTAAGGTAGCCAGATCCTACAGGGTTGACAGAATGGTTCATGTCCAGGACCTGGTGACTTGGAAACGTTGTGCATGAGTGCCCAAAATCCTGAACGGAGAATGGTGGAGAAGGGACTTTGGCATGGCCATCACCCATAAGGGACTGATTTCCCACTTTCCCTCTCTCTTTGTCTTTCCTGGTGAAGGCATGCACTCTATAGAAAAATATTTTTTGAGAGGTTTTTGCTATAGGGCACATGAGCTTACAGAAAGATAGAGAGGTAGAAAGAGAGATACTGCCCCCACCCCCGGGGGGATGGCCACTCTACAATCCCTTCTCCTCCATTCTCCTCTCAGGATCTTGGGCATGCATGCATGCACCCTTGCCCAGTGTGAGTTTAAGCCACCAGGTCCAGGATTCGAACCATGATCAACTACATGGGAGTCCAGTGATGTAGCCATTACATCATCTTCTGGTCATGAAAAATAATCTTTAAAAGTAGCAAAAAACGTTCTACATGAGTATCAAAATTGGTTATATTCCATCTATACTTTGTAATATGTTGAATGATTATTATGAATTCTGTTGTATTCTTTGATGGTATCACACAAAAAGAAATGTCGTGGCAAATTAGAAGACCCCATAGGAGAACTATTGACATGCTGAGAAATCCAAAACCAAAAATAATTTTGGGCCGGCAGGTAATATAGTGTTAAGGCCTTTAGACTTCTGCATGGCTGACTGTGGTTCTAATCCTGGACCTGGTGGCTTGAATATTACAACAGTCAAGTGTACATGCCCAGAATTCCAAGAGGAGAGTAGAATTATTGCAACATAGCCATCCCTCCCAAAGGGTGATTTCTCACTTTCCTTCTCTCTGTCTCTTTCTCTCTGTCACTCTGGCAAGCACACATGCGCTATGGCAAAAACCTTAAAAGTAATCATTAATAATAAGAATAATAACAATAATACTCATTGATTAATCAGAAGAAGAAAATATCATTTTTCCCCCTGCATCAGTGGAGACTGGCTGGTGATGAAATTTGTCTGCAAATGAAAGGATACTGGCATAGTTTATTGTATATCTCTAAATAAATATTGTTTCTCTTTGGAGTACCTGGTAGGAGACTTGAAGTCTCTAGTGAGAAAAAGTCTTCTAAAGCCTGATGTTCAGGGCATCCACAGTGGACTTACACTTAATTCATCACCATATTTCAAATTCTTATATCTCTGCTGTTTATTTGCATTTCAAATGTCATCTCTTCTAATAAAGGCTCTCGATAAATACCAGCATGGGCAGGAGTTAGGGCAGTATGAGATGAGCAGGTCAATCACAAGATAAGGGGCACATGGCAGGGATGGGGACAACAATATTAGTGAGGCAACTTGTATCTAGTCTGTTAATCAAAGGACCAGCAGTTAGCGTAATAGTTGTGTCTCTGAACTTCCATGGAGTTGACCACGGTTTGAGCCCCGAACCCAGTGGCTTAAATTCACACCAGCCGTGTGTGTGTGTGTGTGTGCCCAAGATCCCAAGAGGAAAATGGAGGAGAAGGGAATGGGGCATGGCCATTCCCCCTGGGAGGTGATTTCTTGCTTTCTGTCTCTCTGTCTTTCTGGCAAGTGAAAACACCTTATAGCAAAAACTTCTCAAAAAAAAGGAAGAAGAAAGAAAGAGAAACAAAGAAAGAGAGAGAGAGAGAGAGAGAGAGAGAGAGAGAGAGAGAGAGAGAGAGAGAGAAAGAAAGAAAGAAAGAAAGAAAGAAAGAAAGAAAGAAAGAAAGAAAGAAAGAAAAGAAAGAAAGAAAGAAAGAAAGAAAGAAAGAAAGAAAGAAAGAAAGAGAAAGAGAGAGAGAGAAAGAAGGAAAGAAAGAGAAAGAAGGAAAGAAAGAAAGAAAAAGAAAATAAAGACATGGGAATCCAGGACTGTATTTATTATCTTAAGGAAAAGGGTTTCTTTCTTAGATAGGGATAAGGAGTTGGAAGTGAAGGACATTTAAACAAAGAATATTGACCTCTGGGGTGGGCTCAAACTGCTGGAACAGAATTTCCATAGGAGCTGATTAAGCATATACTTTCATTCTCATTCTTTTCTCTAAGAGTTCAACCACTGGTGGTGAAAGTGAAAGAGGACATCCTTTAAGGCTTGAGCCTGGTGTAGAAGTTTTAACTTGCTCAGATCATTAGAATATATTAATATTAATGGCAGGTCTTGATGGTCCTCAGTGCATTTTTGTGATTCTGTGGAACTCTGCCTCAGTGATATGAAACAAAATTTTAATAAGAAAATCCAGGTGATCCAGCCGCAGCAGGAGAGGAATTATGAAAGAGGCTAATTGTCTTAATCAAGGTCCCCTAGATAAACCAATAGCCAGCTAAGTCCTCAATAATACGAAACCTCTCCCAACATCAGCAGCACCTCCTCATTTGACTCAAAGATGACTATATATTCATGACGAGACTGGAAAAACTCAGAAATATTGACCCTCATATAATCACATTAGTTAACAAAGGTATTACATTTATCCATTTTCTTTTTTAATTAATTAATTAATTAATTAATTTTTATATACATTCAGTGACATTGTTTAGCTTATGAAGTGAACATTTCAATATGTGAACAATTCTCCCCAGTCCTGTTGATCAAAATATCTTCAACAGATTACACCACACCTCCCCATCCCATCAATGCTCTACCTCTGTATTGCCCTTCCAAATGTCCTTCCATAGGCCCCACTCCTCCACACAGACCACATCTGGCATTCACACCGTTCTTGTGTTTGTATATCTTTTAGTCAATCAGTTTTGGTCATAGAGTGCAGACACTCGGTATATATTAAGTAGGGACATACAGTGTCTCTCCTTCATAGCCTGGCTTGCTTCACTCAGCAGTAAATCTTCCATATTCTTCCACTTTCTGTCAAAAACCAGGATTTTGTTGGTTTTTATGCCTGAATAGTATTCCAGAGAGTATATGTGCCACAGTTCTTCAATCTATTCATCCATACGGGGGCATTTGGGTTGGTTCGGTGTCTTAGCAACCATGAATAGTGCTGCAATAAACATCAATGTGCAAGCACTATTCCAATGAAGGATTATTCTGTCCTTGGGTAGATACCGAGGAGTGAGATTACTAGATCATATGGTAGATCTATTTGTAGATTTTTGAGGAATCTCCAAATTGTTCTCCACAGTGGCTGGACCAATTTACAATCCTACCAGCAGTGTAAAAGAGTTCCTCTTTCACAACATTCCACCAACACTTACATTTATTTTTTTTTTTAATCTCAGACATTTTGACTGGGCTTAGGTGGTACCTCATTGTTGTTTTGATCTACATTTCCCTTACGATGAGGAATGTTGAACATTTTTTCATATGCCTTTTGGCTATTCGTATGTCATCTTTAGAGAGTGTTTTTTTCAACTCCTTCTCCCATCTTTTAATAGGGTTGATCATCTTTTTCCCAAACAGCTTCTTTAGTTCCTTGTGTATTCTGGTTATCAGTCCATTATCTGATGCATAATTTACAAAAATATTTTCACACTCTGAGGGCTGTCGATTCACACTAATTACTGTGTCTTTGCCATGCAGAAACTTTTTAGTCTGATGTAATCCCACCTTGGGGATGATCGACTGTGCTTTAAGGGTCTTATTTAAGAAGTCTTTCCCTACACCAATGTCTCCCAGAGTTTCCCCAGTATTTTCCAGGAGTAGCTTTACAGTTTGAGGTCTTAGATTTAGATCCTTGATCCACTTTGACCTGGTTTTTGTCAAAGGTGAGAGGTAGGGGTTCAGATTCATCTTTTTGCAAGTGGAAATTCAGTTTTTCCAGCACCATTTGCTGAAGAGGATTTCCTTTTCCCACTGGATTGACTTGTATTCCTTGTCAAAGATCAGCTGATTGTATGTTTGGGAATTTATTTCTGGGGTCTCTATTGTGTTCCATTGGTCCACGTGTCTGTTTCTGTGCCAGTACCATGCTGCTTTGATTAGGACAGCTTTGTAGTATATTTTGGGTCAGTGAGTGAGATGCTGCCCAATCCACTCTTCTTGTGCAGAACTGCTTTGGCAATACGGGGTCTCTTACGATTTCAGACAAACTTTATGATTGTCATTCCTAGATCTGTGAAGAATGTGTCTGGTACTTTGATTGCCATTGCATTAAATATGTAGATTAATTTGGGTAGAATTGCCATTTTGATTATATTAATTATTCCAATCCATGAACATGGGATGTTCTTCCACTTTTTGGTGTCATTTTCAATTTCCTTTTTTAGCTTCTGCTAGTTTTCCTTGTGGAGGTTTTTAACTTCTTTGGTTAGATTTATTCCTAAATATTGTATACTTTTGGAGGCTATGGTAAATAGAATAACTTTTTTCAGTTCTATCTCATTCTGCCTGTTATTCATATATAGAAATGCTATTGATTTCTGTATATTGATTTTATATCCTGCAACTTTACTGTAATCATGTATTACTTCCAGTAATTTTTCCATGGAGACCATTGGGTCTTCTATGCATACAATCATGTCATCTGTGAGTAGAGAGAGTTTCACCTCTTCTTTTCCTATTAGAATGCCTTTCATTTTTTCCTTTTTTCCGATTGCATTGGTGAGGACTTCCAATACTATATTAAAAAGGAGTGGAGAAAGTGGGCATCCTTGTCTTGTTTCTGTGTTTAGTGGGAAAGCTTTCAGCTTTTCTTCATTCAAGATGATGTTCACTATGGGTTTTTCGTAGATGGCTTTTTTGTGTGTTGAGAAATGGGCCTTCTATGCCGATTTTGCTGAGAGTCTTGATCATGAAGGGATGTTGTATCTTATCAAATGCTTTTTCTGCATTAATTGATATGATCATATGATTTTTCTCTTTATTCCTGTTAATATGATATATTACATTTATGGTTTTGCATATGTTGAACCAACCTTGCATTCCTGGAATATAGCCTACGTGATCATGGTGTATGATCTTTTCTATAAGTTGTTGGATACAATTTGCTAGTATCTTGTTTAGAATCTTTGCATCTATGTTTACCAGAGATATTGGTCTATAGTTTTCCTTCCTTTTGCTGTCCTTATTTGTTTTAAGGATAGGGTAATAGAATGAATTAGGGAGAGATTCACCCTTTTGGATCTTTGGAAATAACTTGAGCAGAATGGGGGTTAATTCTTCTTTGAAAGTTTTGTAGAATTCAGAGGTGAATCCATCAGGGCCAGGGCTTTTTTGTTGGGAGGTTATTTATTACTGATTCAATCTCCTAGCTTGTTATGGGCCTATTCAGACTGTCTATATCCTCCTTGCTTATTCTTGGTAGATTATATTTGTCCAAGAATTTGTCTAACTCATTCAGACTGTCTTGCTTCTTAGCATATAGATGTTCAAAGTATCCTCTAATGATGTTTTGAATTTCTACTATGTCTGTTGTTATGTTACCAGCTTCATTACAGATTTGATCCACCTAGTTCCTTTTTCTCTTCTTCTTAATAAGTCTCGCTAGTGTTGTATCGATTTTGTTTTCCTTTTCAAAGAACCAACTTTTACTTTCTTTTATTTTCTGAATAGTACATTTATTTTCTCTTTCATTTATTTTTGCTCGGATCTTTATTATTTCCTTTCTCCTGGAGTTTTTTGGATTTTTTTTTGCTGTTGCTTTCCCAGTTCTCTGAGGCTTGATGTTAGGTGATCCGTTAGCCTTCTTTCCATCTTCCTCTTATGTGTACTAATTGCTATGAACTTCCCTCTTATTATTGCCTTAGCAGTGTCCCAAAGATTATGGAAACTCGTGTCCTCATTGTCATTGGCTTCCATAAATTTTTGATTTCAGTCTTTATTTCTTTGGTAGTAGTGGAGTCATTCAGGAGTAGGTTATTTAGTTTCCATGTATTTGGGTGTGTTTGAGGATTTCTCTTGAAATTAAAATCAAGTTTAATTCCATCATGGTTGGAGAAGATACTGGATATAGTTTCTATGCCTCTGAATCTGTAGAGGCTTGTTTTGTTCCCTATGATATGGTCAATCTTAGAAAAGGTTCCATGTCAGGTGAGAAAAAAGTGTTTTTCGTGTATTTTGGATGGAAAGTTCTATACATATCTGTTAAGTCCATTTGATTTATGATATCATTTAGATCCTTGATCTCTTTATATATTTTTTTGCCTAGATGATCTGTCCAGAGGGGAAAGTGCAGTGTTGAGATCTCCAACAATTAGTGTGCTGCAGTCTCTCTCCCCTTTTAGATCTAACAGTCTTTCCTTCACATATTTGGGTGCTCCTGTGTTAGGTGCATAGATATTTATAAGCGTTATATCTTCTTGATCTGTAGAGCCTTTTATTACGATATAGTGCCCATATTTGTTTCTTCGAACAGTTTTTTGTTTTAAATCCTATTTTGTCAGAAATTAGTATAGCAACTCCAGCTCTTGTTTGTTTCCTATTTGCATGGAAAACTTTTTTCCAACCCTTCACTTTCAGTCTATGTATGTCTTTGTCCATGAGGTGGGTTTCCTGTAGGCAACAGATAGAGGGTTTCTGTTGTTTTATCCATTCAGCCAGTTTGTGTCTTTTGATTGGAGAACTTAATCCATTAATGTTCAATGTTATTATTGATTTACAGGATCTGTACTGATGTTTAAGTTGGCCATTGTTTTAGTTGACTTTTATTTCTTAGTTTCTGGCTGTTAGTTCTTTAGTTTTCCTGGAACAGTACTTTCTTCAGGGTTTCTTGAAGAATGGGTCTGGGGTTGGCAAATTCTTTCAGGTTTTGTTTGTCTGAGAAGCTTTTAAATTTTTTTTCCCATATGAAGGATAATCTTTTTTTTTAAATCCTGCATAAATGCCAAAGAGCAATACATTTAACTATTTGCTTCACTGGAAAAATGGAGGAAAGTGTTTAAGCACGATTATAAGTAAACTTGAAGTATGAGTAGACTTGAACTTCAGTGCAATCATGTACAAATTTCCAAAATAAAGTCATAGTAGAATCTCTTATATACTTAATCTTTCTCTCGCCATCCTGACTAAAGATTTGGAATAATATGGCATCCTGAAATGCTATTTGAAATGGCACCCTACAAGTGAATAACTGTACATAAAGTTTTTGCTCTCACCTCTGAATTTTATTTGCATTTCATTTACTTAACAAATATTTATTATATCTGTATTATATGTCAGGCACTCTTACAGGTACTGGGGCAGATGTAGAAGTAAGCTATCCAAATCTTTATGCTTTGCACTACTGAGGTCAAGAAATCAGTTTTATACTAATGACTGTTAGTATCCATTGAACAGTTAATTCTTCCAATGGCTCTTTGAGGTGCTATCATTGATCTCATTTACAAATGATAAACATAAGCCTTGGAGAGGTTAAGTAACTTCTTTTTTATTTCTTCTTTTTAATTTTTATTTTTATTTTTATTATCATCATAATCTTCTTTATATTACATTGGATTACATATAACTTTACAGTGTATTACAATGCTTTTTCAAAAGGGAATGCCATGCATGCCAGTCAATACAGAGACATTAATCTCCCCGCTTCAAGATTCAATATGTTTTCTATGATTTTCCCAATTATTGTTATTATTATCATTATTCTAATTATTTTTTTAAAACAGCCAATCACTATTTCTCATTTTGCTTGTATAAAGACTTTACCCATCATGAAATACTTCTCAGACCAATCCAGTTGAGAATACTATACATGTCATCATCAACAGATAATAAGCCATATCTGTTTCTCACTAACGGCCTGCCTCTCTATTGTTCTCTTGCTATCTTTCTCTATCCTCTTCTCTTCACCTCCCCCATTCCACACTGTCCTTTTCTCATTAAGTACCTCCATATGAAGGATAATCTTGCAGGATATAATAGTCTTGGTTGAAATTGTTTCTCTCTTAAAGCTTTCAATATGTCTTCCCATTCTTTTCTTGCTTGCATTGTTTCCATTGAGAAGTCTGGCGTTAGCCTGATGGGGTGACCTTTGTAAGTTACTTGTCGTTTCTCTCTTGCCAGTTTTAGTATCTTTATCTGTGGTCTTTGACAGTCTGGCTAAGATGTGCCTTGGGGAAGATCTTCTGGGATTGGTTTTATTTGGGGTCCTTTGTATTTCTTGGGTCTGGATGTTTGAGTGCCTCTTTAGACTTGGGAAATTTTCTTCCAGGATTTCATGAAATAGATTTTCCATGCTGTTATTAGTTTCTTCACCTTCTGTGATGCCAATTATTCTGATGTTTGGGCGTCTAATGGAGTCTAGTATTTCTCATATATTATCCTCGTGAGATTATTTTGTTATTTTCTCGATCTTTTTTTTTTTTCTAGGTCAGAGGTTTTATCTTCTACATCAGAGATTCAGTCTTCAGCATGATCTAATCGACTTTTAATACTTTCGAGAGAGTTTTTGATTTCCTGTACTACACACTTTATCTCTAATAGTTCCACCTGATTCTTTCTCAGAGTGTCCATTTCTTCTTTCATGTCCTAGAAGGACTTTCTTTTTTTTTTTTTTTTTTCAAATTATAGGAGTTTTTTATTAATAGTCTCACCAACTGTGGGAGTACTTGTGTCTCTCAAAAACCCTGCAGCCTTGAGTTAAAGGAGAGGGGTGCTTATAAAGGCAAGGATCATAATCAATTCTGGGTTCACATGGTGATTACAATGGAAAATGAGGAGGGACTGGAGAGAAAAGGGAGTGAGTTCCTCTGCAAAAGCAGTTACAGAAGCTGAATCCAGCAGGTTAATAATTCTTTTTTTACATATTTATTTATTTATTTACTTATTTTCATTTCATTTTCTTCCATACATTCAATCACATTATTATTTGTCTTATAAAATGGATATTTCAACAGGTGAACATTTCTCCCTAGTACTGTTGATAAAACTATGAATTATCTCCAACAGATAATGACACACCTCTTTGTGCCATTAATGCTTTTCCTTCCTGTCCCTCCCCCAAATGCCCTTCCTCAGACCCTCCTCTTTCACACACACTATATCTGGTATTTACATCTATATACTGCATTTCTATATCCTTTAGACAATTAGTTTCAGTCATAAAGTGCAGACACTTGGTATATATTAAGTGGGGACATACAATGCCTCTGCTTCATAGCATGGCTTGCTTCACTCAGCAGTAAGTCTTCCATATTCTTCCACTTCCTGTCAAAAGCCAGGGTTTTGTTGTTTTTTATGGATGAATAGTATTCCATTGAGTATATGTGCCACAGTTTTTCAATCCATTCATCAGTTCGTGGGCATTTGGGTTGTTTCCATGACTTAACAATCGTGAAAATTGCCGCAATAAACATTGATGTGCAAGCACTTTTCCGATTAAGTATTCTTCTGCCCTTCTGGTATATATCAAGGAGTGGGATTGCTGGATCATATGGTAGTTCTATTTTTAGATTTTTGAGGAATCTCCAAATTGTTGTCCACAGTGGTTGGACCAATTTACATTCCCACCAGCAGTGTAAGAGAGTTCCCTTTTCACCACAGCCCTACCAGCAATTATCATTTTTTTTTTTAATCCTAGACATTCTGACTGGGGTTAGGTGATATCTCATTATTGTTTTGATCTGCATTTCGCTTACAAAGAGGGATGTTGAGCATTTTTTCATATGCCTTCTAGCTATTCATATGTCATCTTTAGAGAGTGGTTTTTTTTGACTCATTCTCCCATCTTTTAATAGGATTGATTGTCTTTTTCCGGAAGAGGCACTTGAGTTCCTTGTGAGTTTTGATTATCAGTTGCTTACCTGATGCATAGTTTACAAAAATATTTTCCCATTCTGAGGGCTGTCTGTTCACACTAATCACTGTGTCTTTTGCCATGCAGAAACTTCTTAGTCTGATGTACTCCCACTTGCCTATTTTGGGGATTATTGACTGTGTTTTGAGAGTCTTATTTAAGAAGTCTTTGCCTACCCCAATGTCTCCCAGAGTTTCCCCGGTGTTTTCCAGGAGCAGTTTTATAGTTTGAGGTCTTAGATTTAGATCTTTGATCCACCTTGACTTGATTTTTGTCAAAGGTGAGAGGTAGGGGTTCAGATTCATCTTTATGCAAGTGGAGATCCAGTTTTTCCAGCACCATTTGCTGAAGAAGTTTTCCTTTTCCCACTGGATTGACTGGTACCCCTTGTCAAAAATCAGTTGGCTGTATGTTTGAGCATTTATTTCTGGGGACTCAATTCTGTTCCACTGGTCTGGAAGAACTTCCTAATCTCCTGTAGTTCGTTGTCTCTTTTCTGTTCCAACTCATAGAATTTGGTAACCATGAATGTTCGAAATTCTTTGTCTGACATTTTGGAAACGTCCTCCTTATTTACGAGTGTTTGGGGGGAGTTACCATTTTCTTTTGGTGGAGACATATTTCCTTGTTTATTCAGACCTGAGGCTCTTCTTATACTTATAGCTATTGGAAGATGTATTCACTTTGAATACCTCTTACAGGATAATTTCTCCGACTAGGAGTGAATTTCCTTTTTGCTGAAAACTAATGTTTGCCAAAGTCTCTCTTCTGTTGTTTTTACCAATGTGGTATCAAGAGGGGTACTTTACTGAGGTGTCTGAAAAGCAATATCTTCTTTTTCTCAGGAGGATCAGTATAAGGGAGGATCCCAGAGAAAGTTATATTACTAAGGGATTTCAGATATCTGATTATAGACCTGTCTAGTCCCTCTGGCAGGGTGGAAGATGAAGAGGAGAGGATAATAAGTAAAAAAAAAAAAAAAAAACACAACTCAGAAGGCCTGCAGCTGGGTCTGTGGCCTGCTGCTGGGGAAAGGACAGGCTGTGGGAGGAGGAACAACAGGAAATTAACAAGAGAATAAAGAAGCTCAAAAATCAAAAGCAGAAAATACTAGCTACCTACCTTGGGAGTGGGGGCTTGGACTGGGGAGTCTGCAGGTGAGGTGAGGATGCAGTGATGTCCCTCCCTGTGTCCCTGGCTCGCCAAAGGCCTGCAGCTGGGTCTGTGGCCTGCTGCTGGGGAAAGGACAGGCTATCCATTTTCTTTTAAGATGTCTTGTTATACAGCAGTTACTAACTGATACAATAACCAAACTAAAGAGAATGAAGGGCAATTATAATAATTTTCTGCTTTTTATTTTTGACCTTTTTTCCTCATATTTGAAGGCTACATTCATGATTACTTAGTTCTTTAGTTGTTTGAGAAGACTGTATTAGAAAGTGACTAATACAACATTCTTTTCCAGGTAACTAGGAGAGGTTAACAAAATATGCATGTTTGTGCAGAAATGCTTGTGACCTAGAGTCACATGACTGCACAGAAATTTAAGGTTACTTTTGAGAGATGCTTTGATCATGAAGATTAAAAAGATTATCTGTGGGGAACCAGCAGTTAGCATAATGGCTATGTCGCTGGACTCCCACTTAGTCGACCGCGGTTCACGTCTCGGACCCGGTGGCTTACAACTCACGCCGGGCGCATGTGTGTACGTGCCCAAGATCCCGAGAGGAGAATGGAGGAGAAGGGATTGCGGCGTGACCATCCCCCCTGGGGGGTGATTTCTCGCTTTCTGTCTCTATGTCTCTCTCTGTCTGTCTGGCGAGCGCACGCGCCCTATAGTGAAAAAACCTCTCCAAAAAGAAAAAAAAAAAAAGATTATCTGTGAATAAAGGAGATAATAATATAGATGACACTGACAACAGTTATTCCCTACCCCTTTAATGTTTATGAAAAAGAATATATCTCATTTAGTGAAAATGAAAATATTTATATATTTAGGAAGCACAGGAAATTTTCAATAAGAAATAGGAAGATGTTTCAATAATAAAACTTACATCATACTAAACCAGACTTCACCAAAATGAATAATCTCCTTCATACATGAATACCAATCTTCTATACATACTTAGTAAGCAGAGACTTCAAACAAAATATTTTGAATAGTATTATGATGCATAGCTTAAAATTTAGTGCATCATATTTAAATTCATTTCTGACTTGAAGGCCATAAAAAGAGAAACCACTTATTGTAGGTGTCTTTTCAAGCACATTCCTCTTGGAGACATGTAGATAGTAATGGCTCTTTTCCAGTGACTAGGAAGGTACTGTGGACACCAGGGTTGGTAAGGAACAGGAACTTAAAGATGAGAATAAAACTCAATGACAAGTTATAACCTAAATTTGCTGTGAAGAATCTACATTTTCATGAAGAACAATTGAGGTGGTCATACATAGAATGATAAAAAGAAAATTTTACAACTGTGGTCTCAGATATCTTCTACTATTGAGTTATATAAATTACCTTAGCCACCAAGTCTAGTGATTTTATTACCATAAGAAAAGTACAGTATATGATTTTTTTCTCTTTCTCTTTCTTTCTTTCTTTCTTTCTTTCTTTCTTTCTTTCTTTCTTTCTTTTTGTATATACATTGTTTAGCTTACAATGTGAGCATTTCAATATGTGAACATTTCTCCCCAGTCCCGTTGATCAAAATATCTTCAATCGATAACACCACACTTCCCCATCCCATCAATGTTCTACCTCCGTATCCTTTTTATTTATTTTTTTTCATTTCATTTTCTTCCATACATTCAATCACATTATTATTTGTCTTACAAAATGGATATTTCAACAGGTGAACATTTCTCCTTAGTACTGTTGATAAAACTACGAAATGTCTTCAACAGATAATACCACACCTCTTTGTGCCATTAATGCTTTTCCTCCCTGTCCCTCCCCCAAATGTCCTTCCTCAGACCCTCTTCTTTCGCACACACTATATCTGGTATTTACATCTGTATACTGTGTTTCTATATCCTTTAGACAATTAGTTTCAGTCATAGAGTGCAGACACTCGGTATATATTAAGTGGGGACATAAAATGCCTCTCCTTCATAGCATGGCTTGCTTCACTCAGCAGTAAGTCTTCCACATTCATCCACTTCCTGTCAAAAACCAGGGTTTTGTTGTTTTTTATGGATGAATAGTATTCCATTGAGTATATGTGCCACAGTTTTTCTAACCATTCATCAGTTTGTGGCATTTGGGTTGCTTCCATGACTTAGCAATCGTGAAAAGTGCCACAATAAACATTGATGTGCAAGCACTTTTCCAATAAAGTATTCTTCTGTCTCAGTATATGATATTTTTAGTAGAAGAAAGGAAAAACTTTTTCAGTATATACCAGTTGAGAAAAAAAAAATTAACAAATTCACGTTGCTTCATGAAATTAATGGGAATTTCCAAGTATTTCTGTTCTGTGGTTGAGATAAACTTGTGGAAATACAACAAGGATGAAGTAAAAACTTGTTTATACATCAGATGGAAAGACCAGCAGATGATGTAGTAGTTACAACACTAACTCCCAAATGGCTGATCACAGTTCAAGTCCCAGACCCAGTGGATTGGAAATCATGCTGAACACATGTTTCAGAGTGCCCAAAGTCACAGGAGAAGAAGGGATTATGGCAAGGTCATCTCCCTAGGGAGTGATTTCTCACTTTTCCTCCCACCATTTCTCTCTTTTTCTCTCTGGAGAGCACATGTGCCCTGTGGCAAAAAACATTTTTAAAAAATTAGATGATCAGACAGTAAAACACTGAGGTACTCATGTTGTATAGAGAAGCAGAAACTGAACTCATGGAAGTCCTAGAATGTAATGGAACAAGTTCTACTTCCAGAATCTGGTCAAATTATCACCATTTATACCTGATGCTGAGAGCTCTGTTAACAAGCACATTCTTCAATAGCAAGACAGTTGATCCTTTGATAGTTTTCCTGCAAAGGAAACCTCTAAGAGTTCTCTTTTTGTCTTTATTCCTCAGACTGTAGATGTAGGCGTTCAGCATGGGGGTGACCATGGTGTACATCACTGAGATTGCTGCACTTGAGTGTGAGCTGTGGGTAGTAGCAGAACTAGGGTACATGCCTATGACTGTACAGTAAAATAAAGAGACAACTGAGAGGTGAGAGGCATAAGTGGAAAATACTTTATATTTCCCCTGAGCTGATGGGATTGCACTTATGGAAGAAACAATTTTACAGTAAGAGTAAAGAACACCAAAAGGGGCCCACAGCAAACAGCACAGTTGCAAAATACATCAGTACGCCATTAAGAAAGGTGTCAGAGCAGGCAAGGTGAACCACCAGATTCAGTTCACAGAAAAAGTGGGGGATTTCCAATGGAGTACAGAAGGACAGCTGCAATGCTATTAAACTATGTGATAGTGAATTCAGGACATTCATAATCCAGGACAAGAGAATCAGCAACATACAGAGCCACGAGTTCATGATGACTGAGTAGTGCAAGGGGAGACAGATGGTCACATACTGGTCATAGGCCATCATGGTCAGGAGAAAGGCATCCAATCCTGTAAAAGCAATGAAAAAATACATCTGGGTGATGCAGTCTGTGTAGGTGATGACCTTGCTCTGTGTCTGGATGTTCACCAGCATCTTTGGGACACTGGTGGAGATGAAACAGATGTCCACAAAGGACAGGTTAGCAAGAAAAAGTAGATGGGGGTGTGCAGGTGGGAGTCTGAGATGGTGGCCAGGATGATGAGCAGGTTTTAAGTCATAGTGATGAGGTGCTGAGCCCAAATATGAGGTGTTGTAATTTGGGTCCCTCAGAAAGTCCCAGAAGAAGAAATTCTGAAATCCTTGATTCATCCTCTGGTTCCATGGAACCAGAGTGATGGAAGTGACTACCAGGAAAAAGAAGTTAAAGTGACTAGTTTTTCAATCAAAGTATGTCACAGAGTTAGCTCAAAGAGTTCACAATAATTACTTATATAATTGAAAGGCTACATTTTATGTTTTTCAGTAAAACAATTAACCTTTATATCTTTTTCATTGCTGCAGTGAGGATAATAGGTATGTGATATGACTGACTCAAAGATGTAAACACACCAAACTTAAAATTTTTCACATAGTACCCTTCACCATATTTATTTATCTTCCATCTATCATAACTAAATAAAAATGGCAAACATACTACAAAAACTCCAATTCTTATAAAAAATAAAACCAAAAGACCCTGAGTATGAAAAGCAGAAAACCTGCAAAGATAATTTCCATTGATGTAAAAGGCTAACTCTAAAATGTTTTCAGTCTCAGCAGTAACGAAATAATTCAGATGTAAAGCTCTTTGTTTTTTCCCCAGTGTCCTATCAAATAAAACTAAGTTTTTTATTTTATTTTTTATTTTGTGTGTGTGTGTGTGTGTGACTACCCACCTTGAGAGAAGATACTGCAAAATATGTGTCTTATGAACTGCTGTTGCAAGGTATTATTTGTAAGCCATCCATTGGTCTGATCTGTATAGTGAATATAGAAACATGCCCAAATACATCCCATCTTTATTTTTTTACTTGTCAATATTCAAATCTTTTTTTAATTATTTTTATTATCATCATAATCTTCTTTATATTACATTGGATTACATATAACTTTACAGTGTATTACATTGCTTTTTCAAAAGGGAATGCCATGCATGTCAGTCAATACAGAGACATTAATTTCCCCACTTCATCATTCAATATCTTTTCTACGTCTTTCCCAATCATTATTATTATTATTCTAATTTTTTTTAAAAACAGTAAATCACTATTTCTCATTTTGCTTGTAAAAAGACTTTACCCATCATGAAATACTTCTCAGACCAATCCAGTTGAGAATACTATACATGTCATCATCAACAGGTAATAAGCCATATCTGTTTCTCACTAACATCCTACCTCTCTATTGTTCTCTTGCTATCTTTCTCTATCCTCTTCTCTTCACCCCCCCATTCCACACTGTCCTATTCTCGTTAAGTACCTTCACTGCTTTTATGTCCTCCAATTTTTCGCTCTCTACCATAGAGTGAGGATAGTCGGTATATATTGAGTGGATACATACAATATCTTTCTTTAATAGCCTGGCTTACTTCACTCAGCAATAGATCCTCCATATCTGGCCACTTTCTATCAAATGCCAGGGTCTTGTTATTTTTTATGGCTGAGTAGTATTCCATAGAGTATATATACCACATGTTTACAATCCATTCATCAGTTTGTGGACATTTAGGTTGGTTCCATGTCTTCACAATTGTGAATAATGCTGCAATAAACATCGATGTGCAAGCACTTTTCTGACTGAGCATTCTCCTGTCTTTCGGGTAAATACCCAGAAGTGGGATTGCTAGATCAAATGGTAGTTCTATTTGTAGCCTCCATCATCCCCATCTCCAAAACAGATAAGGACATGAAAAAAAAGGAAAACTGCAGACCAATATCATTGATGAATATAGATGTAAAAATTCTCAAACAGGTACTCACAAATCATATCCAACAACATATAACAAAGATCATTCATCACGACCAGGTAGGCTTTATACCAGGGATGCAAGGGTGGTTCAATATACTCAAGATCATAAATGTAATACATCACATTAACAGAAAGAAAGATAAAAACCATATGATCATCTCAATTGATGCAGAGAAAGCATTTGATAAAATACAACATCCTTTTATGACTAAGACCCTCAGTAAGATTGGTTTAGAAGGGTCATTTCTGAACACAATAAAAGCAATCTATGAAAAACCTACAGCTAACATTATACTGAATGGGGAAAAGCTGAAATCTTTTCCTCTGAAAACAGGTACTAGGCAAGGCTGCCCACTTTCTCCACTGCTCTTTAATATAGTACTGGAAATCTTAGCTAATGCAATCAGAGAAGAAAACAATATTAAAGGCATTCGAATAGGCAAAGAAGAGTTGAAAATATCTTTATTTGCAGATGACATGATGGTATACTTAGAAGACCCAAAGGTATCCATGAAAAAACTTCTTAAAGTAATACATCCTATCTTATAAAGTAAATAAAATAGCCCACATATCCCTCCAAACAAAATACTCAGTTTTTCTACCCACTTATTACAAATTTCCTTGGCAATGTTCTAACTTTATTGAAACCCTTTACTTTTCGAGTTCCTTCTTTGGCCTTCTCCAATTGAATTTCCATTCCCATCATTTTATTCTCACCTGTCTTGCTTAGTCTAACAGATATCTCTATTTTTACCATATGAAAATATATTAACCAGGAATGAATTAATCGAGCAATCAAGCAAGCACAGTGACCTTGTGGCTCTGGACTATGCTGGTTTGGGCTTAAAGAGACCTCTGATAAACATTATGATCTTCCATCCATTTTGAATCTTTCCTGCAGTACCTGCTGGCTCTCAGACTCACCTGTCTGAAGATGCTGAGAAGATGATATCCATGTGGGAGTCTGAATTTCTCCCTGGATAGATGATTATAGAGACTAAAGCTCTGTTCTCTGACAAGATGGCAGGAAAGAATGACGCATTGTTTTCAAAGCTAGGTTTAGGACTACAAAATAAAAGTCAACCATGTCCTGGCCTGCAGAAGGATTACAGCAGAGGAAATATTTACAGCTCCCAATATTGGCTCCTTTTCCACTTTTCACTGGTGACTCCAATTCCTGGGCACTTGATATCTCTGTGGGACATTGGTATTGGGAGAAAGATTTTCCTGATCCCTCTTTTCCCAAGAGATCAATTTAGAAGTCAGATGAACCCCATCATTATTATTATTCCTTGAACTTACCTTCCTCCAAAGGTCTAACCAATCCCAGGTTAAATGCTCTCCCAAGTATGAGGTATATGCTAAGTTCCTTGGAACTGCAAATCATACAGTTGTGATCAGGAAACAGTACTTCATATCTCTAGAAAAATAGCTGTTTTTTCTTTTTTCAAAGGAGAAATCTTTATTGTTCTATGAAGCTTTAGACAGCTAATACAATGCTTACAATAGCGATGCTTTTAAGAAGACATATAGAAGTTTTATACTTGGCCATATGGTAGTTCTATTTGTAGATATTTGAGGAACCTCTATTTTAGAGGTTGTACTAATTTACTTTTCCACCAACAGTGTAAGAAGGTTTCCTATTCACCACAGCTTTACCAGCAATTGTGATTCTTTCTTTTTATGACCCTAGCCATTCTAACTGGGGTTAAATGGTATCTCATTGTGATTTTAATTTACATTTTCCTTATGACAAGAGATTTTAACATTTTTTCATAGGCCTTTTGACCATTTGTGAGTCTTTTTTTTTTAAGAGGTTTTGCTATAGGGCACATGTGCTTGCCAGACAGAGAGATAGAAAGTGAGAAATCACCCCCCCAGGGGGGATGGCCACGCTGCAATCCCTTCTCTTCCATTCTCCTCTCAGGGTCTTGGGCACGCATGCACATGTGCCCGGCGTCAGTTTAAGTCACCAGGTCCGGGACTAGAACCGCGATCGACTACATGGGATTCCAGCAACATAGCCATTACGCCAACTGCTGGTCTCCATTTGTGAGTCTTCTATAGACAGTGCTCTATTCAGTTCATTTGCAAAGTGGGTGAATTTAAAGGGTTTAATGTGAAGCATAATGAGCCAGACTTTGAAAGATGCACACTATATATCCCCACCAATATGCACTGAATGTTTTCACTCTATACCAGAAATTGAAAGATCCAAAGATACAATAGTAGAGAGGATGAGTGTAGATACCAGAGACTGTAAAGGAGGGGGATGAGTGGTAGAAAGGGGATGATATAGTGTTGGTGGGAGGTGCAAAAGGAAGAAATACTTAGACAACAAATATAAATTTCTCTGTGGAGAAAAAATATCCTGTAATTTTTCTATATAAAATTGAAAGTTAAAAAAATACATAAAAAAAAGAAATTTCAAACTTGTAACACAAGTTAAGATTTGTCATATCATCAGGTCTTTCCATTTGCTACTAAGTCCTCTATAATTATCACTTTGCATCAAAAAATAGTTCCAAAAATATAATAGAGAAGATAAGTGTAGATACCAGAACTGTAGGGGAGGACATTAGCAGTAGAGAGTGGGTGGTAGACAGTGGGTGGGTAAGAGGGGCAAAGGGAAGAAACAACAGACTAAAGAATGTAAAGTTCTTTGCTGATAATAAAAAGGTTCCATACTTTTTTATTTATAAAAATAAAAATTAATAAAAAATAATGTTTTCAAAGAGCTATCATGGGATCAGCAGTTGGTGTAATGGTTATATCACGCAACTCCCATGTAGTCAACCGTGGTTTGAGTACCAGACCTGGTGGCTTAAAACTCAGGTTTGTCATGTGTATGCATGCCCAAAATTCTGACAGGAGAAGGAATGAGAATGAATTGAGGCATGATCGCCTCCCTCCAGGGGGTGATTTTTTGCTTTCTGTCTCTCTATTGCTCTCTGTCTCTCTGGTGACAGCGCATGTACTATGAAAGTAATCTGTCTTTAAAAAAAAAGCTCAAATATGTGGTAATTATAAGTATATTTTGTAGATTGTATCATTTGATTTTTACATGTTAACATTCTGTGAGATCATACTGCATTTGCAGAAATGGACCTCTGAAGGATAAAGTGATCTGCCCAAGTTATGAACCCAGTACAAGTTAGTTTTGATTCAGATTCTGTTGAGATGTATCCATGTCTCATGCTCCTTTCTAGCAGTTATCAACATGGATAATTGTGCCCCTAAGGGGCACTTGGTAATGTCTGGAGAAGTTTTTGGTTGTTACAACTGAGGAAGTGTTCCTGGTATTTACTCGTTTGAAGACAAGGAGGTGCTCAACATCACAGAGTACACAGGACAACATCTACCACAGAGAATTACTTAGCACAAATGTCACTGAAAGGATGGGCCAGCAGGTAGCATAGTGGTTAAGGCTGCCAGATTCCACAGGGCCTACTGCACAGCTCATATCTTGGACCTGGCGGGGGGGGGGGGGGGAAGGGGATGGTTGAAAATCATATGTGTGAGTGCCCAAAATCCTGAGAGGAGAATGGTGAAGGGATCGTAGCATGGCCATCCCTCCCCTTTGGGTGGGAGTAATTTCTCACTTTCCCTTTCTCTTTGTCTCTCCTGGTGAGTGCATGAAACCTACAGAAAAATAATTTCTAAAACTAGCAAAAATGATCTACATGAGTGTCAAAATTAATTTTATTTCGTGTGTATTATGTTATAGTAGAATGGTTATAGGGATTCTGTTGTATTCTTTGATGGGATTGTACAAAAAGTAATATCTTGACAAATTAGAAGATCCCATGAGAGACCTATTCATGTGCTGAGGAATCCTAAAACAAAAATAATTTGGTGCCAGCAAGTGATGTAGTGATTGGGGTGCTGGACTTCCAGATGAGTGAGCATTGTTCCAGTTCCAGACCTGGTGACTTGAAAATCGTGCCAGTCATGTATGTGGGTATGACCAAAATCCCAAGAGGAGAATGGAGGAGGGCTTTTAGAATGACCATCCCTCCTGAAGGGTGATTTATCACTTTCCCTCTGTCTCTCTCTTTTTCACTCTCTGGTAAGCACACACACACTATGGCAAAAACCTTAAAAATAAATGAAATAATAGTAATGACAATAATACTCATAGGTTAACCAGAAGACTGGTGAGAAAACGTGCCTGCAATTGAAAGGGATGCTGAAATAGTTTCTTTTTATTTATTACTTTAATTTCTTTGATAGATTTAATCACTATACATTGTTTCAGCTTGTAAAGTGAATTTACCCAACGTGTAGTTTCTTCTACATCTCTAAACACTGTTTTACTTGGTCTACTACCAAAGTAATTTGAAGTCTCTAGTGATTTACTTCTCTTCTTAAGCTTTACATTCAGGGAATTCACAGTGGATTAATTCTCCATCTTCTTTCAAATTCTTTTATTTCTGTTGTTTATTTGCATTTCAAATGCCATGTCTTCTAATAAAGGCTTTAATAAATACCAGTACTGGGGGGGGGGGTTGCTTATGAAATGAGGAGATCAATTACAAGAAAAGTGATACATGACAGAGACAGGAATGACAAAAATCTTAGTGAGGCAACTGGTATCTGCTCTGTTAATCAAAGGTTTAGACATGAAGTCTCAGGTCTGTATTCATTATCTAAAGGAAGAGGATTTATTTCTTTCTTAGATATGGATAGAGAGTTGGAAATATTTACTTCTGATAGGTATTTGAACCCCTGGAATAGAATTTACATAGGAGCTCTTTAAGCATATACTTCCATTCTTATTCTTTTCTCTGCAAGTATCTTGTCACTGAAAGCAAAGGTGAAAAAGGACACTATGGTCCTTGGTGCATTTCTGCAATTTTGTGGAAATTCTGTCTCAGCCATGTGAACAAATTCAAGCTACTGAGCTGCAGAAGGAGAAGAACTGTGGAAGGGGCTAGTTGTCTTAGTCAAAGCCATCTTAGATTAGCCAACAGCCAGCCACGTGCTCAATAGATGAGAAACCTCTTCCAACATCAGCAGCAGTTCCTCATTTGACTCACAGATGACTACAGATACATGAGAAGACAAGAAAAGCTCAGAAATATTGCCCTGCTGTGTGACCATATTCGTTAACAAAGACATTATATTAAACAATTTTCTTTTAGGATGGCTTGTTATGCAGCAGTAACTAACTGATACAATAACCAAAGTGATCAAAATGTAACAGATATAGTAACCAAGCTGAACAAAAAGAAAGACAATTATAATAATCCATTTTTTATTTTTGGTCTTTTGTTTCCTGATATTTGAAGACTGCATTCATGATTATTCTGTTATTCAACTTTTTGAGATGATCGTATTTAAAAGTAACTAATATATTTCCTTTCTAGGAAACCAGGAGCTGTCAGAAAGATAGGATGTTTAATTGTGACCCAGAATCACATGACTGCACAAAATTCAAGGTTACTTGTGAGTGATGCTTTAATAATAAAAATTGAAAAGATATCCGAGCATAAAGGAGATATCATACAGATGATAATGACAATAGTCATTCATTCACTGTCCCTTTGACAATTGTGACAAAGTTTAGAAAAGATAGATATATTTAATATAGAGAAATGGAAAGATTTATATATTTAGGCAGCACAAGACATTCTGTTTTTGATGTTCATAATTTTTTTCTCTTTTTTATTAATTTTTGAAATTATTATTCATACATAAAATAATAAATTAAGCCATCTTTCACCAAAATGAGTAATGCACTTTATACATGAATAAAAATCTTTTACACATTACTCAGTAGATCTAGATAATTAAACAAAAATATTTTTACATAGTAATACAATTCACAACTTAAAATTTGGTGCATCATATTTAAATTCATCTTTGATCATAAGGCCATATAAATACAAACAATTTATTGAAAGATGTCTTTCCAAGCAGAATTCACTTCGACACATGTAGGTAGTAATTACTTTTGAAAGTGACTGTGAAGGCCTAGTCAACTAGGCTAAATAAGAAACAAGATATTAAGGATGAGAATAAAACCTGGAACCAGAAATGGCATAATGGTTATACCACTGGACACCCATGTAGTTGAAGGTGGTTTCAGTCCCAGACCCAGTGACTTAAAACTCATGCCAGGCACATATGCATGTATGCCCAAGATCCTGAGAAGAGAATGGAGAACAGGTTGTGGCATGACCACAAGGCCATCCCTCCCAAGGGGTTACTTCTCACTTTCTGTCTCTCTGTCTTTCCATCAGGAACACATGCCTTTTGGAAAAAAAAAATGAGAATAAAACCCAATGACAATTGGCCAGCAGATGGTGTAGCAGTCATGCTGGACTCCCACTTGGCCAATTGTGATTCAAGTCCTGAACCTGGTCATTTAAAAATCATTCTGGCTGCATGTGTGTTCATGCTCAAGATCCCAGGAGGAGAATGGAGAAGGGATTGTGATGTGACTGTCCACTAGGGAATGATTTCTCATTTTCCCTCTCATTGACTCCATTTCTCTCTCTGTTGATCACACACATCCTATGGCAAAAACCTCTAAAAAAATCTCAATGACAAGTTATAAACTAAAGTTGCTGGGCTAAACTTTATATTTCTAGGAAGAAGAGTTAAGGTGGTCATATGCCATGGAAGGATGGACAAAATTTTTAAATTGTGGTCTTGGGAATGTCTATGCTCTATAGCAGAAACTGAAAGGTTGGAAAGTATAATAGCAGAGAGGGCAACTGCAGACACTAGATAGTAAGGGGAAGGGTAAATAACAGGCAGTGGGAAATAGTGAGAGAACGGGAGGGGAACAGGGAAAAACCAAACAAACGATATGTTTAATTGACACAAAAATGAAGTTATTTGCTAAGTATGAAATGCACTGTATTTTTTTTTTTTTTGGACGATTTTTGCCACAGGACAAGTGCACTTGAGAGGAGAGAGAGAGAGAGAGAGAAAGAGAGAGAGAGAGAGAGAGATAGCTGTTGCAGTGGGTATGGCTATGCTGCAATCCCTTCTCCTCCATTCTTATCCCAGATTCTGGGTCTCCATGCCTGCAGGCCCAGCATGATTTTCAAGTCCTCATATCAGGACTCAAACTGTGGTCAGCCATGTGAAAATCCAGTACCTTAACCATACGCCACCTGCTGGACCCCGAGTTATATTATTGACCTTAGTGACCAAGTTTAGTTTTTTTGTTCCCATAAGAAAATTATAGCATGTAGTTTAT
Organism: Tupaia tana; assembly: GCA_026018925.1. Classification (NCBI taxonomy): domain Eukaryota; kingdom Metazoa; phylum Chordata; class Mammalia; order Scandentia; family Tupaiidae; genus Tupaia; species Tupaia tana. The sequence goes on from JAKSZU010000029.1 coordinate 6,202,362, forward strand.
TAATAAAAGAAAGGATAGATACCAAGAAATGGGATTGCTGGATCATATGGCAGTTCTATTTGTAGATTTTTGAGGAATCTCTAAATTGTTCTCCACAGTGGTTGGACTAATTTACATTCCCACCAGCAGGGTAAGAGAGTTCCCCTTTCACCACATCCCCGCCAACACTTAACATTTTTTGATTTTTTTAACCTTAGCCATTCTGACTGGGGTTAGGTGGTATTTCATTGTTGTTTTGATCTGCATTTCCCTTACGATGAGAGGGATGTTGAGCATTTTTTCATATGCCTTCTGGCTATTTGTATGTCATCTTTAGTGAGTGTTCTTTTCAACTCCTTCTCCCATCTTTTAATAGGGTTCATCATCTTTTTTTCCAAACAGCTTCTTTAGTTCCTTATGTATTCTGGTTATCAATCCCTTATCTGATGCACAGTTTACAAAAATATTTTCCCATTCTGAGGGCTGTTGATTCACACTAATTACTGTGCCTTTTCCCATGCAGAAACTTCTTAGTCTGGTGTCATCCCACTTGTCTATTTTGGGGATTATCGACTGTGCTTTGGGGGTCTTATGTGAGAAGTCTTTTCCTACCCCAATGTCTCCCAGAGTTTCCCCAGTGTTTTCTAGAAGCAGTTTTATAGTTTGTGGTATTAGATTTAGATCCTTGATCCACCATGACTTGATTTTTGTCAAAGGTGAGAGGTAGGGGTTCAGATTCATCTTTCTACAGGTGGAAATCCAGTTTTTCCAGCACCATTTGCTGAAGAGGTTTTCCTTTTCCCACTGGATTGACTGGTATTCCTTGTCAAAAATCAGTTGACTGAATGATTGAGGATTTATTCCTGTGGACTCAATTCTGTTCCATTGGTCTGTGTCAGTACCATGCTGTTTTGATTACCACAGCTTTGTAGTATATTTTTGGTTCAGGGCATGAGATGCCACCCACTCCACTCTTCTTGTGTAGAATTGCTTTGGCAATATGGGGTCTTTTATTATTCCAGACGAATTTTATGGTCTAACCACCATGGAGAACAATTTAGAGATTCCTCAAAAGTCTACAAATAGAACTACCATATGATCCAGCAATCCCGTTCCTTGGCATCTACCCAAAAGACAGAAGAATTCTTCATTGGAAAAGTGCTTGCACTTCTATGTTTGTTGCAGCACTTCTCACGATTGCTAAGACATGGAATCAACCCAAACACCCCCGTATGGGTGAATGGATTGAAAAACTGTGGCACATATACTCTATGGAATACTATTCAGCCATTTAAAAAAAAAAAAAAGAAAAGAAAATCCTGGCTTTTGACAGAAAGTGGAAGAATATGGAAGATTTACTGCTGAGTGAAGCAAGCCAGGCTATGAAGGAGAGACATTGTATGTCCCCACTTAATATATACCGAGTGTCCGCACTCTATAACTGAAACTGATGGGTTAAAAGATGTACAAACACAAGAGAGGGGTGTGAATTCCAGATGTGGTGTGTGTGGAGGAGTGGGGCCTGGGGAAGGAGATTTGGAGGAGGGATATGGAGACAGAGCATTGTCGGGATGGGGAGGTAGTGTTGTTATATTTTGATCAACTGGACCAGGGAGAAATGTTCACATATTGAAATGTTCACCTTCTAAGCTAAATAATGTGATTGAATGTATAAAAAATGTAAATAAATAAATAGATAATTTTTTTTTAATTAAAAAAAATCCCTTTACCCCTCTTGTTTCTTCTTTGGTCTTCATTTAAATCTCACCTGCACTGGTGAGTCTAACAGACTTCTTTTTAAAACATATTAAATAAATTAACTACAAATTAATTAGTCAAGCAACCAAGCAAGCACAGTGATCTTGTGACTATGGGGCATGCTGGGTAGGGCTCTCAGTGACCTCAGGTGTACATTCTCAGCTTCCATTCTCTGTGAACCTTTCCTGCAGTACCTGCTGGCCCTCAGACTCACCTGGTTGGGGTTGCTGAGAAGGCTGTGTTCATGTGGGAGTCTGAATTCTTTCCTGGATGGGTGATCATAGAGACTAAAGCACTGTTCTCAGACAAGGTAGCAGGAAGGAATGAAGCATTGTTTTCAAAGCTAGGTTTAGGACTACAAAAGAAATGTAACCACATCCTGTCCCACATAAGGGCGATAGCAGAAGAAGTATTTACAACTTTTGATGTTTGCTTATTTGGCACCTTTCTCACCTGTGACTTCAACACCTGGGCACTTGATATCCCTGTGGGATTATGGTCTCGGTAGAAAGAAATACTTTCCTGAGCACTCTCTTTTCCCAAGAGATCAATTTAGAAATCAGGTGAACACTGTCATTAATATTCTTTCTTGAACTCATCTTCCTCCTGAGATCTAACCTCCTTAGCAATTTTGCCCAATTCCAAGTTAAACTGTTTTCCAAAGTCTGAGGTATCTGACTAGACCCCTTGGGACTGCAAAGCATTGAACTGTAGTGAGAACACAGTATTTCATATCTCTAGAAAGTTGCTGTTCTTTCTTCATCAAGGAAGGGGACTATATTATGCTAGGAAACTTTAGACAGCTACCATAATCTTTAGCTTCAGGTGCTTTTGATAAGACACATAGAAATTTCAAACTTGTTGGGAACAACAAGTGGTATAATGATTATGTAACTGGACTCCCATGTGATCGACCATGGTTTGAGTCCTGGACCTGGTGGCTTAGCACTCATGCCAGGTGCTTGTGCATATGTGCCCAATGTCCCAAGAGGAGCATGGAAGAGAACGGATTGTGGCATGGCCATCCCCATTGTGGGGTGATTTCTCACTTTCTTCTGTCTCTCTCTCTTTCCAACAAATGCATGCACTGATAGGAAAAAAAATCTCTCTCTCAAAAAAAAAAAAAAAAAAAAAAAAAAAAAAAAAAAAAAAAAAAAATTGGAATTTCAAACTTGTAGCACAGAGCTGTAATTTACAGGGCCAGCAGTTACCATAATTGTTAAGGCACTAAACTCCCACACGTCCAACCACAGTTAAAATCCCAGACTCATTTGCTTGAAAATCACTCCAGATATGTGCGTGTGTGTGTGTGCATGTCTAAAATGTCAAGAAGAGAATGGAGGAGAAGAGATTATGACAAGTCCATCCCCCTTGGGAGTTTATTTCTCACTTTCCTTCTCTCTCTCTCTCTCTCTCTCTCTCTCTCTGTCGAGTGCACACACCTATGGCAAAGACCTGGGGGTGGGAAAGTGCTTCTATTTATACCTTAATTTATAAAATTTTTGATAATTGAAAGAAATATATGTAGATCTCATAACCAACATATAGAAAGTTCTTGTTTTGTCCTCCATTGAAAGTATTTGTGTCTTTTAGTTGGAGAATTAATTCCATTAACATTCAACATTATTATCTATATATTTGGACTTAGTCCTGTCATTTAGTTCTTTCCCCCTTTTGTCCTAGTTGTTTTGTGTACTCTTGCTTCTATTTATCTATTTTAGTTCTACTACCTATTTTAGTTTCTCAGGTGTAGTGTTCCTTTAACTCTTTCCTGAAGAACCGACCTACTTTTGGTGAATTCTTTCAGTTTTTGTTTATCTGGGAGTTTTCCCCCCCTCCTTCTCATATAAAGGATAGTCTTGCTGGGTATAGTATTCTTAGCTGAAGGTATTTTTCTTTAGATCTGTTTATGTGCCATGGGCTGAAATTTGAATATTACATGGATTGTATCATTTAATTTTTACACATGAACATTCCATAAGATCATACTATTAGAAACTTATTCTAAATTTACAGAAGTGGGGCTCAGAAGGGTTAAGTGATCTGCCCAAGGTATGAACTATGTAAGGGTTAGCTTTGACCTGGACTTCATCAAGATGTTGTCAGGTCTCATGCTTTGGACCAGTGGTTATCAACCAAGATAACTGTGACTCCAGGGGACACTCAGTAATGTCCGGAGAAGTTTTTGGTTGTTACAACTGCGGAGGTGCCAATGGAACCTAGAAGGTTGAAGCAAGATGGTGCTCAAAATTCCAGAATGAACTGGACATATCTACCACAGAGAATTATTTAGCACAAATGTCAATGGTAGGGTAGCAAATATCTTCCAATAAAGGCTGGATTTGTAAGAAATAGTTTTCCTTGGTCAGAGCATGGCAGGACTGCAGGGCCACCATTCAAGCAGACAGTTTTTCAGCTATAACACTAAAGGCCAAATGTAGACTGCCATGAATGCATAGAAATACTGGGGAATAGTATTTCACCACAATTTATAAGTAACCATGCAAGTGGTTCTATCTGCCTGATAAAGCTTTCAAAGAGAGCCAAGAGCTGGGCATAGTGCACTGGTGTGGAAAAGCTTAGAATTCATAGTACTTAAGAAATATGGGTAGGGCCCAGCAGGTGGCATTATGGTTACATCACTGGAATCTCACATAGTCAATCAGGGTTCGGGTTCCAGACTTAGTGGCTTAAAACTCATGCCAGGTGTGTGTGCATGCATCCCCAAAATTCCAAGAGGAGAATGGAAGAGAAGGGATGAGCACAATGGATGAAATGAGAACCTAAGAGAAAATTAAGATGTTTAATCAAAAGATATGAACCTATCCTTCATAAAAGGATATTTGCTAATTACACATAAGTATTATTAATGGAGCCTCAATGTTCATGCTATTGAGCATTGCTCAGTTACACTGCTTTTTTTTTAAAGAGAGAGATTTTCATTATAGGGTATGTGCACTCACCAGAGAGACAGAGAGAAAGAAAATGAGAAATTTCCTCCTAGAGGGATGGACACACCACAATCCTTTCTCCAGTCTTTCCTTGGGAGTTTGGGCACGTACATACACATGCTAAGCACAAGTTTCAAGCTCTGAGTCTGGGACTCAAACCACGGTTGAACCCACGGGATTCCAGTGCCTTAACCACTGTACCACCTGCTGGACCCTCCATTGCCTTTGACCACATATGTCCATGCACAGGGATTTGTAGCCATCGCTGGAAGAAAGTCATGTAGCAGAGAAGCCTTCTAAGAGTCCTCTTTATGTCTCTATTTCTTAGGTTATGAATGAAGGTATACAACATGGGAGTGACCAAAGTGTATAGGACTGAGGCAAATGTCCTGTCCTGGAGCCATGTGTCCATGTGGAGCTGAGATAAATGCCTAGACAGATCCCAGAGAACAAGGAGACCACTGAGGGGTGGGTTCACAGGTGGAAAATGCTTTATACTCCCTCCTTTTGTTGAGACAACAATTTGAGAATAAAAGAAAAGGATTCCAGAAAGATGAAAAAAGCCCATGATGTCTGTCACGATATATAATACAACGTTATTGATGAAGATGTCAGAGCAGGCGAGCTTGAATACTTAAGGCAGTTCACAGAAATAGTGTGGGATTTTGATGACTGCACAGAAAGAGAGCCTCAATGTGCTTAAACTCTTAGGAAAGGCTCCCAGCACACTGACCAGCCAGGTCAAGAAAAGTAACTGGACACAGAGCAGGGAATTCATCATGACTGTGTAGTGCAGGGCATGACAGATGGCCACAAATCAGTCATAGACCATCACAGTCAGATTGTCCAAAAGTTCAAAAGAGATTTCAATCCACTCATCTGTTCTTGGGCATTTTGATTGATTTCATCTTAGCAATTGTGAATAATGCTGCAATAAGTAAGACTGGGCTTTTACAAATACTCCATAAGAGAATTCTTATAAGTTGATAGTTGCTGGACAACATACATAAAAAGAGATGAATGTATTTTTATAATTACCAGATATTTTATAAATCCACTACTTAATGACATCTCTTAACATGTGTTACAAATATGATATCCATTTTGGGACCAGCAGTTAGCATAATGGCTATGTTGCTGGACTCCCACGTAGTCGACCACGGTTCGCGTCCTGGACCCTGTGTCTTAAAACTCACGCCGGGCACGTGTGCATGCGTGCCCAAGATACCAAGAGGAGAATGGAGGACAAGGGATTGGGGCGTGACCATCCCCCCTGGGGGTGATTTCTCGCTTTCTGTCTCTATGTCTCTCTCTGTCTGTCTGGCGAGCGCATGCGCCCTATAGCAAAAACCTCTCCAAAAAAAAAATATATATATATATGATATCCATTTTGACTGGTGCCCTTTGTCAAAAATCAGTTGAGAGTACGTTTTGCGGTTTATTTCTGGAGTCTCTATTCTGCTCCATTGATATATAGGTATGCTATAATGATGCACAGTGATTAAATGTATAAAATAAAATTTTTAAAAAGATGACATTTGTTAGGATTTTGGCAAAAGCATTAGAAAGTCAGAGTATGGTACCAATGGCTTTATATCAAAGGAACACTGTTTTCTTTCTTGTTGAAGTAACTTATCAGAGATAACAGTGGTCATTTCCCACCAGTTTTCTTAACCTTAGAGTTTGGCGAAAGCTTTAATTCGAGGTTTGATTAAGTGTTAGGAGGTTAAATCTCTGGAAGACAGGCGAGTTTATGGAGAGAAAAAACAAAAACTGGATTCCCATCATTTTTAACCTGGTGTCTTGGGAACAGAAAATCTGAAAGAAAAAAATAAATCATTTTGTGCAGATCAATGTTCCATAGGACAATTATGTGCTCAAAATTTGAATGACAAGGGGGACGTGTGTCTAATGAGTAGATAAAAGGAATGGTGAAGATCTGCTCTTCTGTCCCTTAGCCTGGGCAATATTGGGCTGAGTGGAACATGGTTGTTTCTTTGGGAGTTCTAAAACTGGCTAGGATACTGGTGCTTGACCCCCTTCTGTGATCTTGTCTCGTCACAGAACTTCAGTCTCCATCATCAACCATTCAGAGAGGAATTCACAATTCATGTGGAGCCCTTCTTTTCAGTAGTACTTCTGGTCAGTACTTCAGGACACTGTCAGGGAAAATGGATGTAAGCATGTGCATGGAATCACCTGAGAGCCAAGCAAGCCTAGCTCAGATCCAAGAGGTTGCTGTGGTTGCTTGCTTGCTTAGTAAATAATGTACTTATTTATGATGCTAAAAAGAGAGTAGGGGGCTGGCAGGTGGCATGGTATTTGAGGTGTTGGACTCTCATATGACTGACCACAATTTGAGTCCCGGACCTGATGGCTTGCTTTCTCATTTTCCCTTTCTCCCTCTCTCTGTCTCTCTCTACTTAAATTAAAACTATAATAACAAAATAAAAATATACAATAAAATAATTTTTTTAAAAAAAGAGAGAAGAGACCATTGAACTGATCCATGAAGGTGATTGTTGATAATTAAAGGATGGTCATGAAAGCCTAATTAAAAGAGAAATTAAGAGGTTTATAGAGGTTTCTGTAAAAGTAGAACATATGTCCATGAATCTTTGTAATTAGGTGGAAAGGAGAAATATTGGGCATCAGATATGGAGAATATTTTATTTCTGAGATAAAGTATATTTGAGTATGTTTCCACATTGAACAGAAAGATCTGGTTCAGCGTATTGTTTGAAAATACTGCCTTGCATTAGAAGTTCTTGAGATACATTTCTTTTTTTTTGGAGAGATTTTTGCTATAGGGCGCGTGTGCTCGCCAGACAGAGAGAGACATAGAGACAGAAAGCGAGAAATCACTCCCCTTGAGATACATATTTTGTGGTGTATTCTCTTACACTGGGCACTCACATTTTTAAAAAATTAACAAATTCAAAGTGTTATTTTGTGATTATTTTCTTACTTGAGAAACTGAATGTTTTGTGGGTGTCTTAGATGTTTACCACTTTATTGCAAATTTTGTGACATCTTTGGTTTTTAATCATGGTTTTAACTGTCTTCATTTATTATTGTATTTTTAAAAGCATAGGCATTGGAGTTACCAGCTTTGATGTGTATCATTTGGTTGTTTTATGTAAGTATTTATTTATCTGGAGGAAATGCACAAAAGTTTAAAAATTTAGTGTAACCCAGCCCATCAGTTGACCGTATTGTGTCCCTCATTGCTTTTTATTTTATAGTTTTCAAAAGAAGTTGGGACAAGCAGTTAGTGTAATGGCTATGTTGCTGGACTCCCACGTAGTTGACCATGGTTCGCGTCCCGGACCCAGTGGCTTAAAACTCATGCCGGGCTCACGTGCATGCGTGCCCAAGATCCCAAGAGGAGAACGGAGGAGAAGGGATTGCAGTGTGGCCATCCCCCCTGGAGGGTGATTTCTCGCTTTCTGACTCTCTGTTTCTCTCTGTCTGTCAGGTGAGCGCATGCGCCCTATAGCAAAAACCTCTCAAAAAAAAAAAAAAAAAAAAAAAAAAAAAGAAAGAAATTGAAAACTCCAAATAGTCAAATAATGAATCTCTTGGATTAGTTCTCTGTGTATCTAATTTCTTTCATATATGAGGGGCATTTCAAAAATTTATGAAAAATAAAATTGATATAGTTTTTAAAAACATAGTCCTTTATTTAACTAGCAAAAATAAATAAATAATTTAAAATGCTTCAGTTATAATGAATAGGGACACATTTACTCACACAAAGTAGAGCATAACCAGGATTTACAGAAGAATGTGAAACATTTTATTATTTTTTCACATTGTCTATGTATCAGATTATTTTGTTGTTTTTATTTTATACTTTTAAAATTTACATTTAATCACTATACACCCTTACAGCATTCAAAATGATTGTTCCTAGAATGAATACAGTGCACATCAGTCAAGTCACAGATATTACCATATACCTTATCATCAACAGTAAATTTTCATTTTGTTTCTGTTAAATATTTTTCTACTGATCCCCTCCCTCCCACCTCTAATACCCACCCCCTCCTATACTATCTCTAGAATCTTCAGTTGCCCTCCTTGCTATTATACCTTCCAATCTTTCGGTTTCTGCTCTAGCATACAGACATTCTTTAAATATTTTTTCTTTTTTAATTTGAATATTTTCTTTTTCTTTTTATTTCTTTTATACACTCAATCATGCTACCCAGCTGACAAAGAGAATATTCCAATATGTGTACATTTCTCACCTTTACAGTTCATCATACTAGAAAGTTATCTTTATATATTAAGCAGGGACATGCAATGTCTCTCTATCATATTCTGGCTTCCTTCACTTAGCATTAAATCTTCCATATTTATTTACTTTCTATCAAATGACAAGGTCTCATTGTTTTTTATGGTCAAGTAGTATTCCATAGTTTATATGTGCCACATCTCTTATTGTAAGGGAAATGGAAATCAAAACCACAATGAAACACCACTCAACTGTAGTCAATATGGCTAAGACTAGAAAAATACATAATGATCACTGATGGTAAGGCTGTGGTTAAAATGAAACTCTCCTACACTGTTGGTGGAAATGTCAAGTAGCACCACTGTAGAGAACGATATGCAGGTTTCTCAAAAACTTACAAATAGAACTATTACGTGACCCAGAAACTCCACTCCTGGGTATTTGTCTTCATTTATTTTTTTCTTTATTTTAATTTCATCTTTATTCATGGTAAAGAGGGAGAATGCAAATATATGAGAGAGAAAGAGAAGGAGAAGAGCACCCTCCACAGTGTTTGGTCACACTGTGCTCCCCTTCCTTCCTATCCTCCATCCTGTTAGATCTGGACATTCACATGAATGACCTAATGTCTCAGTCTCTTAGCTTGACTATGCTGGGTTATTTCTTTTTTAAAGAGGTTTTAGCTATAGGTCTCATGTGATTGCCACAGAAAGACAGAGACAGTTAGAGAGAAAGTGAGAAATCACCACCCCCCAGGGAAGATGGCCATGCTGCAATCCCTTCTCCATTTCTCCTAGGATCTTGGGCATGCATGCATATGTGCCAAGTGTAATTTTCAGTTTACCAGTTTGCTGGAAGCCCTGCTCCAGCCGGGGTGGGACCTGAATGTGGCCAGCCCTGTGCGAGTTCAGTGACATAACAGCTATGCCACCTGCTGGCCCCTGGGCTGAATTCTTAAACTGTGCTTGCTGTTTACAATCAGGCTTCTCCTGAGCAGTGCATCGCCACTGTGCCCATGAAGCCAGTCCTTGAGTTGTTACTTTTGAAGGTACCACCAGGTCCTCTATAATAATGTTAATCCTCTAAATATAGTTACATATACTGGAGAGAAAAAAAAATCTTAGCGCAGACAAAAGAAGAATTAACTAGTTCAGTCAACAGTAAATAGAAATAAGAAAGACTTCTCTCCTAATGTTTCACATTAATTCAGAAGAAAAATAGGGAGGCAAAATATTGATGTCACAGGGAGGTTTGGTATTGTCAGTTGAGGATGTTTTGTGGCTTTGTCAACTGTGTTGGGGAGAGATGTCCACCTGTTGAAATATCTATTTTGTAAGACAAATAATAATGTGATAGAATGTATAAAATAAAATGAAATGAAAAATAAATTAATTAAAAAAGAATGTCTATATTGTATTATTGTGTGTATATTTCCTCTTCTGAATTTTTGCTTTATTTCTCCTCCTTTTATTTTCTATATGGATGTTCAATCCTTAAGTGTGTTGGAACCAAAAAAATGTCATTTCTTTTGTCCTTGGAGAAATTAGCTTTTGATCTCTAATTGTGTTTGGCCTCAGGAGGATATAATAGAGGTTGGAATGTCTCCAAAAGTAAAGAAACTTTTTCTTCCTTAGATACTCTCAGGGACACCTGAGCTTGTTAGGTGTTTCTTCTTTTCTCTCTCAGGTCCAATTAATTCCTTTCTCACCTTATTTCTTGGTCTAATTGTTTATATTTTTAAACACAGAAATGGAACAGTGATGCCCCAAATTTACATGTGTATGAGAGACATGAATTGGAATTTCTGGGTATCATTTCTACAGTCTTTTGGAGAAAGATTATATGATATTAACAGCATGGCTTGTATCTATTTCTTTCTAATCATGTAGCTAGAGCTGAGAAGAACATGGTAGTCACACATCCTCTAGACACCATATTGTACCACATGTGTACATGTGTTCTGTGTGTGCATGTGTGTGTGTGAGTGTGCACTTGCATGCCTTTAGGAGTGAGATCAGATTTCAGTGAAAGGAGACCTGGGCTCAATATGTTTGAAAAATGACCTCTAATAGATAAAGTGGCTTCAAAATTTAATCATCTTCATAGTGAACATTATGGAAAAACTGCATAGATTTCAATTTTTTTTTTGTACCAAAAGAAACCCTACTTAATTCTGCTTTTCAATGAGCTTTCAAAATCTTCTCATAGAGGTCAGCATTCAAGGCAACACATGTAAATACAAAAATATGCATTTTGGTTTTGTTTTAATGAAAGTAGGACTGTGTAATAATGCTACTTTGTCATTTGTTTCCTTCATTAATGGCATTAAAAATCTCCCATAAGATAACAACTTTAACAGCTTTGTAAAGGTACTATAATTTACTATTCTCATGGTTGAATCACTAGGTTATATTCAGTTTTCACTCTTACAAACAAGGTTGCATTTTATGTCTTTTTATGTGTATTGTATATACACACAAAACCACCAAAATATCTGAAAGGAAATGTAACAAAATGTTAACAATGGTTCTCTCTATGTAATGAAATTACAGGTGACATTGGAAAGTTATATAATTTTTTATGACAAACATTTTTGTAAATAAGAAAATAATAAAAATAATATATTCCAAAAGAAAAAAAAAGGAGGGAGATGCATTTCAATTCACATGGCACCTTTGAAACCAACTTAATAAAGCATAATGCAGGTCAGTAGGTGGCATAGTGGTTAAGGCACTGGACTCCCACATGGCCAACTGCAATGTGCGTCCCAGACCCAGCAGCTGCTTGAAAAACATGTTGTGCTGGGAACCAGCAGTTAGCGTAATGGCTATGTCGCTGGACTCCCACGTAGTCGACCGCGGTTTGCGTCCTGGATCCGGTGGCTTAAAACTCATGCCGGGCGCGTGTGCATGCATGCCCAAGATCCCGAGAGGAGAATGGAGAAGAAGGGATTGCAGCGTGACCATCCCCTCTGGGGGGTGATTTCTCGCTTTCTGTCTCTATGTCTCTCTCTGTCTGTCTGGCGAGCACACACACCCTATAGCAAAAACCTCTCCAAAAGAAAAAAAAGAAAAACATGTTGTGCTTATGTGTGTGGATTGTCAAAACCCCAAGAGGATAGTGGAGGAGGAATTGTGATGTGGCCATCCCTCTTAGGGGGGTAGTTTTTCAAGTTCCCTCTCTCTGTCTCTCCCTGTCTCTGTCTCTCCATGTCTCTCTAATTAGTACCTCAACACTACTCCACCTGCTAGCCCCAGTTTTTCTTTATAGTACCTGGAACCATTCAGCGTACTTATTTTTCTTACATTGAAAAATTTTTATCGACTATAATATTGTACATATTTATTGAGTGCAATGTGATTTTTCAGTACAAGAATACAATGCGTGATGATTAAATCAGAGCAAATAGCATATTCATAACCTTGACTATTTCTTTATCTCTTTTATATTTGCTTTTATTGACTTGTATTTTTTTCTCTGTCATTACTTTTAGCACTGTTCATTTATTGCATAGACAGTGCCTGGACCTTGATCATCACTCGATTTAAATTCCTCAAATGTGTGAAAGGATTTCTCTTTCAAGTTTTTGAATACATGACCTCTTGCCAAGTGCAGAGAGCAGGACATGACTTCTGAATCAGAGATGGCACAACGGGTTACAGAACCATCTACAAAATGAAGAAATGAGTGTCTTGACTATAGAATATAAATAATAGAATCTCTCCCAGGCAAGCAATGTGTGTTTGTATCGTGTTCTTCTCTTTGTCTTCTTTTAGAAGATCGCACAACGATATTTATTGTCACACTATTCATGATTGCTAAGACATGGAACCAACCCAAATGTTCACAAACAGATGAATGGATTGAAAAAGTGTGATGTTGGCCGCCGCCGTTGGCCGCCAAGCCAAGATGGCGCTGCTGGCTGCATAGGGAGGCGTGTACAAACAACTCCTTCTACAGCCAATCAGGACTTGCCTCGCACAGGTGAAGGAACTTGCGGGTGGGGCCGCCGGGAGGACCCTATATATACGGAGAAGAAGCTAGCTAGTGGAAGAAGCTGCTGCAGAAAAGAAGAGAGAAGCTAGCTGGTAAAGAGGAAACCTGTGAATAAAGACTGCGGGAGGAAGAACCAGGTGTCGTGCCGTCTCGGCAGAGAAGAGACAGTGCCGACAAGTGGTGGCCCGTACGGGGACAAAAACAAAAGAGGCGGAGAAGGTTCAGAACCTCCGAGTATGCAGGGGTACCGGGCGGGTCCCGGAAACAAGAGAGGTGAAAAAGGCTAAGAAATTTAAAGAAACCTGCGGATAAAGACTGCATGAGGAAGGACCGGAGAAGGTTCAGAACCTCCCAGTCTGCAGGGCAGCTAGCTGGTACCGGGCGGGTCCCGGAAGGAAGACCTCGGCAAAGAGGTGGAAACCTGCGGATAAAGACTGCGTGAGGAAGGACCGGGTGCAGAAGGTTCAGAACCTCCCAGTCTGCAGGGCAGCTAGCTGGTACCGGGCGGGTCCCGGAGGGAAGACCTCGGCAAAGAGGCGGAAACCTGCAGATAAAGACTGCGTGAGGAAGGACCGGGTGCAGAAGGTTCAGAACCTCCCAGTCTGCAGGGCAGTTAGCTGGTACCGGGCAGGTCCCGGAAGGAAAGACCTCGGCAAAGAGGAAGGCGAAGAAAAGGCTAAGAAGACAAGAAATTTTGATTAAGAAAGCTAAGAAATTTAAAGGATTAAGAAAAATTTATAGAAGGCTAAGAAGAAAGAAACTTTAGAAAGTTAAGAAAGAAACTTTAAAAATTTATAGAAGACTAAGAAACTTAGAAGGCTAAGAAATTTAAATGATTAAGAAAAATTTATAGAAGGCTAAGAAATTTAAAGGACTAAGAAACTTAGAAGGCTAAGAAATTTATAGAAGGCTAAGAAATTTAAAGGACTAAGAAACTTAGAAGGCTAAGAAAAATTTATAGAAGGCTAAGAAATTTTAAAGGACTAAGAAACTTAGAAGGAAGGCTAAGAAACTTAGAAGGAAGGCTAAGAAATTTAAAAATTTAAAGGACTAAGAAGAAACTTAGAAGGATAAGAAATTTATTTTAAGGTTAGAAGACCTCGGCAAAAAGGCATCGGCCTTCTCCTAACAAAAACAAAAGGGGGGAACTGTTGGCTGCCGCCGTTGGCCACCAAGCCAAGATGGCGCTGCTGGCTGCATAGGGAGGCGTGTACAAACAACTCCTTCTACAGCCAATCAGGACTTGCCTCGCACAGGTGAAGGAACTTGCGGGTGGGGCCGCCAGGAGGACCCTATATGTACGGAGAAGAAGCTAGCTAGCAGAAGAAGCTGCTGCAGAAAAGAAGAGAGAAGCTAGCTGGTAAAGAGGAAACCTGTGAATAAAGACTGCGGGAGGAAGAACCAGGTGTCGTGCCGTCTCGGCAGAGAAGAGACGGTGCCGACAGTGTGACATTCCACTCCATGGAATATTATTCAGCCATAAAAAAAACCAAGTCCCTTGAATTTGATAGAAAGTGTACTAATATGGAAGGTTTGTGCTGAGTGAAGCAAGTCAGGCTATGAACGAGAGACATTGTATGTCTACACTTAACATATACAGACTTTCCACACTCTGGCAGAGACTGAAAAATTGGAGGACATAAAAGCATTAAACATTGTTATGGATGCTAGAGACAAAATGGAAGGAGAGTGTGGGATGGGAAGAGTGCAGGAACAGAAATTAGGGAGGAAAATGGAGAGATAAGATATTTGGGACACAGACATAGTTTGTTATCTGTTAATGAGGGTGTGTATAGTATTCTCAACTGGACTGAGATGTGTATCATGCTGGGTAAAATCTCTTTACAATCTCCTTGATGTATAGCAACTGAATGTATAAATAATAATAATAATAATAATAATAATAATAAACAAAAAACATTAAAAAGATTGCTTTATTGTATAGAAGAAAATCAGTAAATAAAATCTGATTATAAAAAAAAAAGTCACATCAAACACATGGATCCAGGAAATCATACACCAATTTCAAAATTCCTTCTTTTGGGATTTTTGGAGAAACCTGGACTGCAAGACTTCCTCTTTGGAATGTTCCTGTCCATGTACCTGATGACCATGCTTTGAAACCTGCTCATCATCCTGGCCACCATCTCAGACTCCTACCTGCACACCCCATGTACTTCTTCCTCTCCAACCTGTCCTTTTTAGACATCTGTCTCACCTCCACCACCATCCCAAAGATGCTGGTGAATATCCAGACACAGAACAAGGTCATCACCTATGCAAGCTGCATCACCCAGGTGTACTTTTACTTGCTTTTTCCAGTGTTGGACAACTTTCTCTTGACTGTGATGGCCTATGACAGGTTTATGGCCATCTGTCATTCCCTGTACTACATAGTTATCATGAATCTCTGGATCTGCGGACTGGTGGTTCTGGCATCCTGGATCCTGAGTGCCCTACATTCTTTGTTACAAAGTTTAACAGTGTTGCAGCTGTCCTCTGTACACACCCAGAAATCCCCCACTTTTTCTGCAAACTTATACAAGTAGTCCGCCTGGCCTGTTCTGACACTTTTCTTAATGACACGATGGTGTATTTCACATTATAACACATTCCAGTGTTGCTGGTTGGTGTTCCCCTCGCTGGTATTGTTTACTCTTACTGTAAGGATTGTTTCCTCCTTACAAGAAATGTCATCAGCTCAGGGGGAAAATAAAGCCTTTTCCACCAGTGCCTCTCACCAGCCCATTGTCTCCTTATTTTATTGTACAGGCCTTGGTGTGTACCTTAGTTCTGCTGTGACCCATGACACACAATCAAGTGCAACAACCTAAGTGATGTATAGTGTGATCACACCCATGCTGAACCCTTTCATCTACAGTCTGAGGAATTAAGACAAAAATGGGGCTCTGAGAAGACTCTTCACAGGGAAGCCATAAAAGGGCCATTTTAAAATGTTCTTTCTTAAGAATTATTTTATTTTTAATATTATTTATTATTTTAACTTGACCAGAGAGAGACAGACACAGAGAAAAAAGGAAAGTGTTATAACAAGCTGTCAGCTCCAAGACTCGAACTGTGGTTGGCCATGTGGGAGTCCAGTGCCTTAACTACCACACTCCTAGTTGGCCCCAAAAGGGTCATTTTGAAAGAAGTGCCTAAATCACGAGACTTTACGCCTAGAGTCAGATATTGACACAAAAATGAAAAGTTATTTGCTGATGATAATGTAAGATAATATCTTTACTTTGACTGATATGCACTGTATTTGTTTTGGGAAAATCAGGTTGTACACTGTAAATATGTATAGTGATTAAATGTAAACAAAATTATAATAATACTAAAAAATTCTTTAATCAGATCATGGAAAAGGAGCTTCCCTCTCTGACCTTTGTATTTATTCCCTAAAGCTTTAGTTTCTGTAATTTCAATGATAGCCCCTTTCAGTACATTTCTTCTCTCTCTGATATCTAGTATTCTTTTCCTTGGTTGTTTTTCTACTTTCCCAAAGTTATTCTCAACCTTCATCAGAAACAATTTTGACATTTCTAGTAGTCTCATGTAATAATGAGTGATACTAGTTCTATCAAATAAACTACCATTGGAATCTGAGGCCTTTTATTTTATTGTAGAAGAAATTCTGAGACTACAGTGCTTTGCTTTTTGTTTGGCATTCCTTTCCCTTTTTTAAAAAAGAGATTTTAGCTATAGGGCATGTGTGCTCACCTGAGACACAGAGAGACAGAAAGGAAGAAATCACCCCTGAGGGCAGATGGCCATACCACAATCTGATGTCCATACTCCTCTCAGAATTTGGGGCATGCACATGAGCCAGGTGTGAGTTTAAATCAGCAGGTCCAAGACTCAAACTGTGGTCAACTACATGGTAGTTCAGCAACATAATCATCATGCCATCTGCTGGTCTCTGTAGTTTCTCTCTACATCATTATCCTAACTGCTCTTCCTTTTTAAGTAGACTTTAGCATACAAATGGCTTTATGGTTGATTATGGAACATTATTCTCCTTTTATGTATAGTTTTCTTACTCAGATCGTTGTCCACAGTGCCTAGTATGTTCTGTGGTACCAACTAGTAACATGTAAAATATGAAGTTTATGCAGAAAGACAAAGCTGCATAAATCACTTGACCTAATATAATCTTAGAGTCAGAGATGATCTTAACTATGTAAAATAGTTATATCTTAATATTTTCCATTTATATTTTCTGTGAAACATTTATTTTTGACCTATATGTCTACTCATGGAGATGTGAAATCTTCTTGCCCATTTGGAATGGGGTTTATTCAGTGGAATGGAGAATTTGGAGTCATGTTCTGTATTATTATTTGTCTTTCTGCTTGAACATTTTCAATGATGCCTGAAAATATAACTCATGTCATTGTCCTAAAAAAAAAACCTCCCCCTTTTAAAAAAATTGTCATAAACTTGGGACTAGCAGATGGCATAATGGTTACATAGCTGGACCACCATGTAGTCGACCACAGATCAAGTCTCAGACCCAGCAACTTAAAACTCATGCTGGGCACATGTGGATGAGTGCCCCAAATCCTGAGAGAAGCATGGGGTAGAAGGGATTGCAATATAACCATACTCCTGGGGGGGGGGGTGATTGCTCACTTTTTATCTCTCTGTCTCTCCAGTGAGCATATGCACCCATAGCAAAAATCTCTCTAAAAAATTATTTCTTTATTATTTATATTTAATCATTGTACACTTTTACAACATGAAATATGGTTTTTAAAGTCTGTATGTAGTGCATTCAATCAAGTCAAAGATATTACCATATATATTATTTTCAACAGATAATTCATATTTTTGTATTTGTTAAATGTTTGTTTTGTTTGTTTCTTCCCTGAATCCCTCTCTTCCACCATGTACTATCCATCCTTTCCCATATAGTTTCTGGGATCTGCACTTGCCTTCCCTGCTATTATACTTCCTAATATTTCAATTTCTTCCATCAATATATACATTCAGTATATATTTCCTGGGGAAAAATGTTTATCTTTCATAGTCTGACTTGCTTCACTTAGCATTACATTTTCTATGTTCACCCACTTTGTATCAGATGATAGGGTCTCTTTTTCTTTTAGGTCTGAGTAGTATTCCATAGTGTATATGTGTCACATTTTTTTCTTTCCAGTGATCCATTCTTGGGCATTTAGGTTGATTCCCTGTCTTAACAATTGAAATACTATAATAAACATGGATATGCAAGTGTCTTTCTGACTGTTTTCCTGTTCTTTGAGTAAATACCCAGGAGCTGTATTAATACATCTTTGCTCTTATGCATAGATCATAATGTTTTTATTACTATAGTTTTGCAATATAATTTAAAATGAGGAATTGTAATGCATATAATTATGATTTTTATTTCTTGATATTCCTTTGGCTATTCAAGGGGTTTGTGTGTGATATATATATATATATATATATATATATATATATATATATATATGACTATATATCGTAACAGCTTGCCAAACTTTCAGCTCTACCTAGTGGCACAGTCAGTAGAAAATGAACCATGATGCTGGAAGTCACATGACTGGCTACAAGTTTGGAGTCCTGGATCAACCTGAAACACACTGGGTACATGTGTACATGGCCAATATTCCAAGGAGCTGCAAGGCTTTGGAAAGGAGATTAATGTGACAAGACCTTGTTGAGGGTACTTCTTTCTCTAATACACTGACATGTGTTATCATAAAGAAAAATATTTTTAAAAAGATTTGTTTTATTTCTATTTCTGTAGAGAACATGATCGAAATTGTGAGAGGATTACATTATATCTTTGTACAAGAGATCTTCAAGAGTTCATGGAAAATGTGTACTATAAAAGGACTATGCCTAGGGACCAGCAGTTAGCGTAATGGCTATGTCGCTGGACTCCCACGTAGTCGACCGCGGTTCGAGTCCCGGACCCGGTGGCTTAAACTCACGCCGGGCGCGTGTGCGTGCGTGCCCAAGATCCCGAGAGGAGAATGGAGGAGAGGGGATTGCGGCGTGGCCATCCCCCCTGGGGGGTGATTTCCTGCTTTCTGTCTCTCTGTCTCTCTCTGTCTGTCTGGCGAGCGCACGCGCCCTATAGCAAAAACCTCTCAAAAAAAAAAAAAAAAAAAAAAAAAAAAAAAAAAGACTATGCCTGTTTTTCAGTATTTTTTGCACCAAGTTGAACTGATACTTAGTTATCATTTTCCACAAACTAGTGTGTGTGTGTGTGTGTGTGTGTGTGTGTGTGCCATAGGGTGAGAGGACTCACCAGAGAGAGAAAGAAAGAGAAAGAGATAGTGAGAAATCACCTCCCAGGGAACTTGACCTTATCGCAATACCTTCTCTTCCATTCTCTTCTTGAGATTTTGGGCATACATGCAAAGGTGCTCTGCATGATTTTCAAGCCACCAGGTCCAGGATTCAAACCATGGTCAGCTATGTGAGATCCAGTGCCTTAGCCAACACCTGCTGGACCTTCCAAACTTTTTGAAGCCCATTTACTTATGGATTTTTTTAAAAACTGGAAAAAAAATTTAGCAATAGAGAAATGAGTTTAAAAAAATGCAGCATACCCATGTAAGAAAATACTAATCAATGATAAAAAGGAAAAAGCAAAATGATAGGCAAAACAGTATGAATGGCTTTCAAAATTACTGGGTTGAGAGCTTGTATGTGGTGTGCTGGTTAAGTTGCTGGATTTTCCCATGGCTGACCATGGTTCTGGTTCTAGTCCAAGAAGCTTGAACATCATGCTGGGCTTATGTGCATACATTCCCATAATTTCAAGAGGGGAATAGAGTAGAAGGGTTTGTAGTATGGTCATCACCCCTGTGGGAAGAGTTCTCTCTCTCTCTTCTGTCTCTCTGTCTGTCTATCTCTCCAGTGAGTGCACATACCCTGTGGCAAAAAATAAATAAATAAATAAATAAATAAATCAGCAAAAAACAAAAAAACAAAACTAAAACAAAAAACAAACAAACAAAAAACTTAAAAGAAAAATAAGTAACTGGGTTGAGTAAAGGAAGCCAGAGAAAAAGAGAAAAAAAAGGGTGTGGTGTTGCCCACCCTATGGGGAAAAAGAAGATAAAAAGAATACATACTGCATGATTACATTTACATGTTGAAGTTTTATAGAACTGAAAGGCTATTGAATTTTTCTTACATATTTATTATTTTATTTTATTCTTCTTATTTTTTACAATTTGATTGCTATACATCATTTGGCTTGAAAAGAGAATTTACCCAACATTAAATACACCTCAGATCAGTCCAGTTGAGAATACTATACATGTTATCATCAACAGGCAATAAACCATTTCTTTGTTTTGGGACCAGCGGTTGATGTAATGGCTATGTCGCTGGACTCCCATGTAGTCGACCGCAGTTCGAGTCCTGGACCCGGTGGCTTAAACTCATGCCAGGCGCGTGTGCGTGCGTGCGTGCCCAAGATCCTGAGAGGAGAATGGAGGAGAAGGGATTGTGGCATGACCATTGCCCCTGGGGGCTGATTTCTCGCTTTCTGTATCTCTGTCTCTCTCTGTCTGTCTGGTGAGTGCACACACCCTATAGCAAAAACCTCTCAAAAAACAGACAAACAAAAACAAACAGAAACAAAAAACATTTCTGTGTTCCACAAATTTCTTGCCCCTCTATCTTTTCTCCCTGATTTCCTTCCCTATACACTTTCCTTCTCCCACCCTCCATACTGTTTCCAGTGTCCATAACTGTTTTCATAGTTTTTATGTCCTCCAATATTTTAATCTCTACCGTGGAGTGCAGACAGTAAGCATATATTAAGTGGAGACATATGGTATCTCTCTTTCATAGCCTGGCTTGCTTCACTCAGCGATAAACCTTCCATATTCAACCACTTTCTATCAAATGCTGGGGTCTGATTTTATCTTTTTTTTTTCTTTTTTTAATGGCTGAATAGTATGCCACTGATGTGTGCAACACTTTTTCAATCCATTCATAGATGCATGGATATTTGGGTTGGTTTCATGTCTTAACAATCATGAATAATATTGCAATAAATATTGATGTGCAAATGCTTTTCTGACTGATCATTTTCCTTTCCTTGGGGTTGATACCCAGGATTGGGATAGCTGGATCATATGGTAATTCTATTTGTAGGTCTTTTTTTTTTTCCTTTTTTTATGGAGAGGTTTTTGCTATAGGGCGTGTGCACTTGCCAGAAAGACAGAGAGAGACAGAGAGATAGAAAGCGAGAAATCACCCCCCAGGGGGAATGGCCATGTGGCAATCCCTTCTCTCCCATTCTCTTCTTGGGATCTTGGGCACAGACGCACACGCGCCCGGCATGAGTTTAAGCCACCGGGTCCGGGACTTGAAACACGGTAGACTACATGGGAGTTCAGGGACATAGCCATTATGCTAACGGCTGGTCTCTCTATTTGTAGATCTTTGAGGAATCTCCACATTGTTTTCCACAGTGGCTGAACCAATTTATATTCCCACCAAGTGTAGGAGAGTTTCCCTTTCACTACAACTCACCAACACTTACCATTTTTTGTATTTTTGATCTTTGCCATTCTGACAGGGGTTAGGTGATATCTCACTGTGGTTTTAACTTCCATCTCCCTTATGATGAGGGATGTTGAGCATTCTTTATATTCTTTTTGGCTGTTCATATGTCTTGCTTAGAAAGCTTTTTGTTCGGTTTATTATTCCATCTTTTAATTGGGTTAATATTTTTTTTCTTTTTTGGTAAGCCTCTTGAGTTCCCTGTGTATTCTGGTTATCAGTCCCTTATCTGAGGCATAGGTTACAAAAATATTCTCCCGGGGAACCAGCAGTTAGCGTAATGGCTATGTCGCTGGACTCTCACGTAGTCGACCGCGGTTTGCGTCCCAGACCCGGTGACTTAAAACTCAAGCCGGGCGTGTGTGTGTGTGTGCCCTTGATCCCGAGAGGAGAATGGAGGAGAAGGGATTGTGGCGTGGCCATCCCCCCTGGGGGTGATTTCTCGCTTTCTGTCTCTATGTCTCTCTCTGTCTGGCGAGCACACACGCCCTATAGCAAAAACCTCTCCAAAAAAAAAAATACATATTCTCCCATTCAAAAGGTTGTTGATTCACACTAACTACTGTGTCCTTTGCTTTTTAATCTGAAATAATCCTACTTGTCTATTTTAGGATTATTTCCTGTGCTTTAGGAGTCTTATTTAAGAAGTCTTTGCCTACCCCAATGTCTCCCAGAGTTTCCCTGGTGTTTTCCACCAGTAGTTTTAGTTTGAGGTCTTAGGTTCAAATCTTTGATCCATTTTGAGTTGATTTTTGTTAGTGGTGAAAGATGGGGATCCAGTTTCATCTTTTGTCAGGTGGATACTCAGAATTTCCAGCACCACTTGCTAAAGAGCTTTTCCTTTTCCCAATGGATTAACTGGTATCCTTTGTGAAAATCAGTTGGTTGTAAACTTTAGGGTTTATTTCTGGGGACTCTGTTCTGTTCTGTTGGTCCACCTGTCTGCTTTTTTGGCAATACCATGTTGTTTTGATGATCACAGCTTGATAGAATATTTTGGGGTCAAGGAATGAGATGCTGCCCACTCCACTCTTGCACAGAATTGCTTTGGCAATGCAAGGTCTTTTGTGATTCTAGACACATTTTATAATTGTCTTTCTTAAATATGTGAAGAATGTCTCTGATAATTTGATTGGAATTTCATTAAATATGTGGATTACTTAGGGTAGAATTGCAATTTTGATTACTTTAATTCTTGTAGTCCAGGAGCATGGGATGTCCTGCCACTTTTTTGGGTCATTTTCTATATCTTTTTAAAGACTTTTGTCATTTCCTTCGTAAAGGTCTTTGACTTCCTTAGTTAGGTTTATCCCTAGGTATATTATACTTTTTGTGGCTATGGTAAAAGGGATTCCTTTTTTCACAGTGAACTTATTGTTCATATATAGAAATGCTATAGATTTTTGAATGTTGATTTTGTATCCTGCCACTTTATTGCATTTATTATTCATTTATTACTTCAAGAAGGTTTTTCATGGAAACCTTCGGGTCTTCTAAGTATACCACTATGTCATCTGCAAATAAAGATATTTTCAACTCTTCTTTGCCTATTTCAATGCCTTTTATATTGTTCTTTTTTCTGATTACATTGGCTAAGACTTCCAGCACTGTATTACCAAACAATGAAGAAAGTGGGCAGCCTTGTCTAGTACCAGTTTTTTGTGAAAAATGTTTTAGCTTTTGCCCATTCAGTATAATGTTAGCTATAGGTTTTACATATACGACCTTTATTGTGTTGAGAAATTACCCTTCGATACCAATCTTGCTGAGAGTCTTAATCATGAAAGGATTTTGTATTTTATGAAAAGCTTTCTCTGCATCAGTTGAACTGATCATGAGTTTTTATCTTTCTTTCTGTTAATATACCGCATTATATTTATGGTCTTGCATATGTTGAACCACACTTGCATCCCTGTAATAAAGCCTACTTGGTTGTGATGAATAACCTTTTTTGTATGTTGTTAGATACAATTTGCAAGTATATTGTTGAGAATTTTTGCATCTATATTCATCAGAGATATAGGTTTGTAGTTTTCCTTTCTTATCATATCCTTACCTGTTTTGGGAATGAGAATGATGAAGGCTTCATAAAGTGAATTTGGAAGGTTTCTTTCCTTTTGGATCTCTAGAAATAATTCAAGTAGAATAGGGATTAACTCTTCCTTAAAATTTTTTTAAGAAATTAGACATGAAGGGACCAGCAGTTAGCATAATGGCTATGTCATTGGATTCCCATGTAGTCAGCCATGGTTTGAATCCTGGACCCAGTGACTTAAACTCATGCTGGGCGTGTGTGCTTGTGTGCCCAAGATCCCAAGAGGAGGATGGAGGAGAAGGGAATGTGGTGTGGCCATCCCCCCGGGGGGTAATTTCACACTTTCTGTCTCTCTGTCTCTTTCTGGGGAGCACACGCGCCCTATAGCAAAAACGTCTCAAAAAAAAAAAAAAAGAATTAAAAAAAAGAAATCAGACGTGAAACCATCCTGACCTGGGCTTTCCTTTCTTGGGAGGTTATTTATTACTGATTCAATCTAATAGCTTGTTGTGTGTCTATTCAGGTTTTCTATGTCCTCCTGTTTCAATCTTGGAAGATTATATGCATCCAGGAATTTGTCCATCTCCTACATATTCTCTTGTTTGTTGGCCTTTCGTCATTCATTGTATCCTCTAATGATGTTTTGTATTTCTATTGTGTATGTTGTAATGTTGCCTGATTCATTATGTATTTGATTTATCTGTTTTCTTTCTTTCTTTCTTTCTTTCTTTCTTTCTTTCTTTCTTTCTTTCTTTCTTTCTTTCTTTCTTTCTTCTTTCTTTCTTCTTTATCAGTCTAGCCAATGGTGTGTCTTGTTCATCTTTTTGTAGAACCAACTTTTGCTTTCATTTATGTTCTGTGTATTTCATTTATTTTCCATTTCATTTATTTCTTCTAGTGTCTTTATGATTTCTTTTTTTTTCAATTTATTTATTTGCATTCATTCACTGAACATCATTACAGCATACAAAATGAGATTTTCCATCCAAAGTACATTATATATTGTCTCAATCAAGCACATCAACAAACATGTTATTGTCAGCAAATGATCTTCCATTTCTTGTATTCTGTATGTTTTGCTTCCCTCCCCCATCCTTGATTCCCTATCTCCTACCCTCTCCCATCTCCCACTCTCCTCCCACACTGTCTCTGGTATCTATGTTTGCTTTCTATACTGTTTTCTCCTCACATTTTATTGTATCGCCAAAGACCCTAATCAATCCAAATACCCTCATAGCAAACACAGGTGATACACACATTTCCATGAACACAAGTCTTACTTTACGCATTTTATAAAGTAGCACCTAGCTGGGGCTACATATCCCACTGCAGTCATTGAATAGATATATATTTTTTTCTGAAACTTTTCTTTTTTTCTAACTCAATTTACATTCTTTTCCTAAGCTTCATCACAGCATACAAAATGCAATCTCCCATCCAGTACACACTGCATAGTGACACAATCATGCACATTACAAAAAATTTTCCATTACTAGTTCCTAGAATTACTTCCACCCCTCTTTCTGACCCTCTGTCCCTTCCCACCCTCCTCTCACACCACCTCC
This sequence comes from Tupaia tana, assembly GCA_026018925.1. NCBI lineage: Eukaryota > Metazoa > Chordata > Mammalia > Scandentia > Tupaiidae > Tupaia > Tupaia tana. The sequence continues at coordinate 6,227,445 of JAKSZU010000029.1, forward strand.
AGTGCCTACAATTGTCCTTCATTCCCTTCCCACCCACGTTGCATTGATCACACAATTTCCTAAATAATCTAACTACTTTCAATGGTGAGTTTACTCATTACTACTAAGAAAACCAGTTTTAACTTAACTCAAAGAAGTGCCAAGGAACTTTGCTTAAAGCCAGGAAACAAGTTAGGATTCTGTTCAAATGGTAGGTGCGTGAACCTATCAGTCTCATGTACTTTTTTTTTTATTAATTAATTAATTTATTTTTGTATATACTTTCAATCATATTGTTTGGCTTACAATGAGACCATTTCGATATGTGAACATTTCTCCCCAGACCCGTTGATCGAAATATCTTCAACAGATAACACCACACCTCCCCATCCCGTCAATGCTCTACCTCTGTATCCCTTCTCCAAATGTCTTTCGTTGGGCCCCACTCCTCCACATACACCTCATCTGACATTCACACCCATCTCTTGTGTTTGTTCAACTGTTAGTCAATCAGTTTCAGACATAGAATGCAGACAAACGGTATATGTTAAGTGGGGACATACAATGTCTCTCCTTCATAGCCTGGCTTGCCTCACTCAGCAGTACATCTTCCATATTCTTCCACTTTCTGTCAAAAGCCAGGGCTCTGTTGGTTTTTATGGCTGAGTAGTATTCCATAGAGTATATGTGCCACAGTTTTTCAATCCATTCCTCCATACGGGGGCATCTGGGTTGGTTCCATGACTTAGCAATTGTGAATAGTACCGCAATAAACATCGATGTGCAAGCACTTTTCCAATGAAGAATTCTTCTGTCCTTTGGGTAGATACCGAGGAGTGGGATCTCTGGATCATATGGCAGATCTATCTGTAGATTTTTGAGGAATCTCCAAATTATTCTCCACAGTGGTTGGACCAATCTACATTCCCACCAGGAGTGTAAAAGAGTTCCCCTTTCACCACACCCCTGCCAACACTTATCATTTTTTGTTTTTTTAATATTAGACAATCTGACTGGGGTTAGGTGGTACCTCATTGTTGTTTTTATCTGCATTTCCCTTACGATGAGGGAGGTTGAACATTTTTTCATATGCCTTTTGGCCATTCGTATGTCATCTTTAGAGAGTGTTTTCTTCATCTCCTTCTCCCATCTTTTAATAGGGTTGCTCATCTTTTTTCCAAACACCTTTTTTAGTTCCTTGTGTATTCTGCTTATCAGTCCCTTATCTGATGCAACATTTACAAAAATATTTTCCCATTCTGAGGGCTGTCGATTCACACTAACTACTGTGTCTTTGGCCATGCAGAAACTTCTTAGTCTGATGTAATCCCACTTGTCTATTTTGTGGACGATGGACTCTGCTTTGAGGGTCTTCTTTAGGAAGTCTTTCCCTACACCAATGTCTCCCAGAGTTTCCCCAGCATTCTCCAGGAGCAGCTTTATAGTTTGAGGTCTTAGATTTAGATCCTTGATCCACCTTGACTTGATTCTTGTCAAAGGAGAGAGGTAGGGGTTCAGATTCATCTTTCTGCAAGTGGAAATCCAGTTTCTCCAGCACCACTTGCTGAAGAGGCTTTCATTTTCCCACTGGATTGACTGGTACCCCTTGTCAAGGATCAGTTGACTGTATGTTTGGGCACTTATTTCTGGGGACTGTATTCTGTTCCATTGGTCCACATGTCTGTTTCTGTGCCAATACCATGCTGTCTTTATTACCACAGCTTTGTAATATATTTTTGGATCGGGGATTGAGATGCCACCCACTCCATTCTTCTTGTGTAGAATTGCTTTGGCAATACGGGGTCTTTTATGATTCCAGACAAATTTTAAGATTGTCTTTTCTAGATCTGTGAAGAATGTGTCTGGTACTTTGATTGGCATTGCATTAAATAGGTAGATTAATTTGGGTAGAATTGCCATTTTGATTATATTAACTCTTCCAATCCATGAACATGGGATGCCCTTCCATTTTTTTGTGTCATTTTCAATTTCTTTTTTTACCTTCTCGTAGTTTTCCTTGTGGAGGTCTTTAACTTCTTTGGTTAGATTTATTCCTAAATATCTTATACTTTTAGTGGCTATGGTAAACGGAATAAGTTTTTTCAGTTCTATCTCAGTCTGCCTGTTATTCGTATATAGAAATGGTATCGATTTCTGTATATTGATTTTATATCCTGCAACTTTACTGAATTCATGTATTACTTCCAGTAGTTTTTCCATGGAGACCATTGGGTCTTCTATGTATACAATCATGTCATCTGCAAATAGAGTTTCACCTCTTCTTTTCCTATTCGAATGCCCTTTATTTTTTCCTCTTTTCTGATTGCGTTGGCGAGGAATTCCAGTACTATATTGAAAAGGAGAGGAGAAAGTGGGCATCCTTGTCTTGTTCCTGTGTTTAGTGGGAAAGCTTTCAACTTTTCTCCATTCAGGATGATGTTCGCTATGGGTTTTTCATAGATGGCTTTTATTGTATTGAGAAATGGCCCTTCTATGCCGATTTTGCTAAGAGTCTTGATCATGAAGGGATGTTGTATCTTATCAAATGCTTTTTCTGCGTCAATCGATATGACCATATGGTTTTTGTCTTTCTTCCTATTAATATGGTGTATTACATTTATGGTTTTGCGTATGTTGAACCAACCTTGCATTCCTGGAATAAAGCCTACCTGATCATGGTGTATGATCTTCTGTATAAGTTGTTGAATACGATTTGCTAGTATCTTGTTGAGAATCTTTGAGTCTATATTCATCAGAGATATTGGTCTATAGTTTTCCTTCCTTGTCCTGTCCTTATCTGTTTTGAGGATGAGGGTGACAGAGGCTTCATAGAATGAATTAGGGAGAGATTCACCCTTTTGGATCTTTAGAAATAATTTGAGCAGAATGGTAGTTAACTCTTCTTTGAAAGTTTTGTAGAATTCAGAGGTGAATCCATCGGGGCCAGGGCTTTTCTTTGTTGGGAAGTTACTTATTACTGATTCAATCTCCTGGCTTGTTATGGGCCTATTCAGACTTTCTATTTCTTCCTGGCTCATTCTTGGTAGATTATATTTGTCCAGGAATTTGTCTATCTCATCCAGATTATCTTGTTTCTTAGCGTATAGATGTTCAAAGTATCCTCTAATGATGTTTTGAATTTCTACTATGTCTGTTGTTATGTTACCAGCCTCATTGCAGATTTGATTCACCTGGTTCCTTTCTCTCTTCTTCTTAATAAGTCTCGCTAGTCGGGTATCAATTTTGTTTATCCTTTCAAAGAACCAGCTTTTGCTTTCACTTACTTTCTGTATAGTACGTTTATTTTCTATTTCATTTATTTCTGCTCGGATCTTTATTATTTCCTTTCTCCTGTAATTTTTTGGATTTTTTGCTGTTGCTTTTCCAATTCTCTAAGGCTTGATGTTAGGTGATCCATTAGCCTTTTCTCTGTCTTCCTCTTATGTGCACTAATTGCTATGAACTTCCCTCTTATGACTGCTTTGGCAGTGTCCCAAAGATTATGGAAACTTGTATCTTCATTGTCATTGGCTTCCATGAATCTTTTGATTTCGGACTTTATTTCTTCGGTAATAGTGGAGTCATTCAGGAGTAGGTTATTTAGTTTCCATGTTTTTAGGTATTTTTGAGGATTTCTCTTGAAATTTAAACTCGAGTTTAATTCCATCATAGTCAGAGAAGATGCTGGAAATAGTTTCTATGCCTCTGAATCTGCAGAGGCTTGCTTTGTGTCCTATGATGTGGTCAATCTTCGAGAAAGTTCCATGTCGGGGTGAGAAAAAACTATATCTTGTGGTTTTTGGGTGGAAAGTTCTATAGATGTCTGTTAAGTCCAATTGATTTATGGTATCATTTAGGTCCTTGATCTCTCTACCTATTTTTTGCCTAGATGATCTGTCCAGAGGGGATAATGCGGTGTTGAGATCTCCAACAATTAGTGTGTTGCAGTCTATCTCCCCTTTCAGATCTAACAATCTTTCCTTCACATATTTGGGTGCTCCTGTGTTAGGGGCATAGATATTAATGAGCGTTATATCTTCTTGATCTATAGAGCCTTTTACTATGATATAGTGCCCTTCTTTGTCTCTTCGGACACTTTTTGTTTTAAAGCCTATTTTGTCAGAAATTAGTACCGCAACTCCAGCTCTTTTTTGGTTCCCAACTGCATGGAAAACCTTTTTCCAACCCTTCACTTTCAGTCTATGTATGTCTTTTTCCATCAGGTGGGTTTCTTGTAGGCAACAGATAGAGGGTTTCTGTTTTTTTATCCATTCAGCCAGTCTGTGTCTCTTGATTGGAGAATTTAACCCATTAACATTCAATGTTATTATCGATGTTATAGGATCTGTACCGACATTTAAGTTAGCCATTGTCTTAGTTGCCTGTTATTTCTTTGTTTCTGGCTGTTGCGTCTTTAGTTTTCCTGGAACAGTACTTTCTTCAGGATTTCTTGAAGAGCTGGTCTGGTGTTGGCAAATTCTTTCAGGTTTTGTTTGAGAAGATTTTAATCTTTTTTTCCCAAATGAAGGATAATCTTGCAGGGTATAATAGTCTTGGCTGAAATTGTTTCTCTCTTAACACTTTCAGTATGTCTTCTCATTCTTTTCTTGCTTGCATTGTTTCTGATGAGAGGTCTGGTGTTAGTCTTATGGGATGGCCTTTGTAAGTTATTTCTCGTTTCTCTCTTGCCAGTTTTAGTATCATGTCTTTTTCTGTGACGTTTCTCATGTACTTTTATCTTCTGTTCTGGTTCAATTTTCCTGATTAAATTCTGGGATATAATATTCAACTCCAGACTTGTCCCTATGATTAAGTTGGCCACTTTCATAGTTTTTGGACTCTTATTTCCATGTGTCTGTGTTTAATTTTCTTGATACAACACACCCTTGAGAACTTCTTGGAGATCTGGTCTGGTGCTGGTAAATTCTTTCAGGTTTTGTTTATCTGAGAATGTTCTTGTCTTTTCTTCCCACCTGAAAGATAATCTTGCCGGGTACAGTATTCTTGGCTGAAATTGCTTCTCTCGTAACACTTTGAATACATTTTCCCATTCTCTCCTCGCTCGCATTGTTTCCGATGAGAGATCTGCTGTTAGCCTGATGGGATGTCCTTTGTAGGTAACTTGATGTTTCTCTCTTGCCAATCTTAGTATCTTGTCTTTGTCTGCGGCTTTGGTCAACCTGGCTATAATGTGTCTTGGAGAAGATCTCCTTGGGTTGATTCTATTTGGGGTCCTTTGTATTTCCTGGGACTGGATCTTCGAATGCCTCTCTAGGTTTGGAAAGTTTTCTTGCAGGATTTCATGGAATAGATTATCAATGCCTTTATGGGTCTCTTCACCTTCTGGAATGCCAATTATCCGGATATTTGGACGTTGGATGGTATCCAGTACTTCTCGCATATAATTCTCAAATTTGTGGGCCATTTTCTCAGTCTTCGTGGTGGATTTTTCTAAGCCAGCCATTTTCTCTTCTACATCTGAGATTCTATTTTCTGAATGATCTAGTCTGCTTTTAATACTTTCAAGGGAGATTTTGACTTCTTGTATTGTAGACTTCATCTCTAGCAGTTCCGTTTGAGTCTTTTGTAAAGTGTGTAATTCCTCTTTTAGATCTTGCAAGAATTTCCTCATCTCCTGGAACTCGGCAACTTCTTTTTCCTTTCTCTTTAGCAGTTCATTATCTCTCTTTTCTTCCATCTCTGTTAGCTTCGACATTATGAATGCTCTAAATTCCTTATCAGACATTTCCATGACTTTCACCGAACTGCTTGTGGATGAAGGAGAGTTACTTTTTTCCATTGGAGGAGAGGTATTTTCTCATTTTCCCATATTTCTCGTGATCCAACGGTGATTTCTTGTCATCTGATGGATGGTGTGTTTCTTTCAAATTCTTGAAGTTAAGCCTCAATGTTCAGGAGCAAGCAGACAGAGGTGTTCTAGAGTCTGTTTGCCGTTCTGTTGTGATCGCACACTAGCTTTGCTTGCTGGAGGCTGAATTATGAGTAGAAAAATCTTCATTTCTCCTGTCCCCTGAAATATCCAGTTCCCAGTAGCCATGCGGAATCCTCTAAAGGAAGGGCTCAACTCTCCTGCCACACTAGCTTTGCTTGCTGGAGGCTGAATTATGAGTAGAAAATCTTCATTTCTTCTCTCCCCTGAAATATCTAGTTCCCAGTAGCCATGCGGAATCCTCTGAAGGAAGGGCTCAACTCTCCTGCCACACTAGCTTTGCTTGCTGGAGGCTGAATTATGAGTAGAAAATCTTCACTTCTCCTGTCCCCTGAAATATCTAGTTCCCAGTAGCCATGCGGAATCCTCTGAAGGAAGGGCTCAACTCTCCTGCCTCTTTATGATTTCTTTATGTTGTTGTTGTTTTTCCAATTCCCTGAGGCATCATGATGTTAAATTGTCTATTTGCCACTTTTCCATCTTTTTCTTATGTGCACTAGTTGCTATGAATTTTCCTCTTACGATTGCTTTTGTAGTGTCCCATAGATTATGGAAACTTGTGCACTCATTATCATTTGTTTTCATAATTTTTTAATTTCAGACTTGATTTATTTGGTAGTTAAGAAGTCATTCAGAAGTAGATTGTTTAGTTTTCATGTGTTTGTGTATTTTTGAGGGATCTTCTTGAAGTTAATATTGAGTTTAATTCCATCATAGGCAGAGAAGATGCTGGATACAGCTTCTATACCTTTGAATATGTAAAGGCCTGATTTCTGTCCTATCATATGGTCAATCTTTCAAAAGGTTCTATGCCAGGGTAAGAAAAATGTATATTTTGTGTTCTTAGGGAGAAAAGGTCTACAGATGTCTGTCAAGCCCATTCGATTTATATTATCATTTAGATCCTGTATCTCTCTGTTTATTATTTTGTCTAGAAGAAATGTCTAAAGGTGATAATGAGGAGTTGAGATCCCCAACAATTATCATGTTACAGTCTATCTCTCTTTTTAACTCTAGTAGTCTTTCCTTCAAGTATTTAGGTGCTCTTGAGTTGAGTCATGGATATTTATAAGTTTTATGTCTTCTTGATGAATTAGCCCACTTACTATTATATAATATGCTTCTTTGTCTCTTCTTACAGTCTTTGCCTTGAAGCCTATTTTGTCTGACATCAATTTTGCAACTCCAGCCCTTTATCAAACCTGTTTGTATGGAATATCTATTCCCAGTCTTCAGTTTTAGTCTATGTATGTCTTTATCCATAAGGTACATTTTTGTAGGCAATAGATAGAGGGTTTCTGTTTTCTTATCCATTCGGCCAGTCTGTGTCCCCTAATTGGAGAATTTAATCCATTAACATTCAAAGTTATTATTGATATTTCCGGGACTGTTCCTATCATTAAGTGAGTCATTTTCTTGATTATTTTTTATTTTCTTATAACTATCTATCTGATTAGTTTTCCTGGTACAGCACTCCTTTCAAAACCTCTTGAAGAGGTGGTCTGGAGTTGGTAAATTCTTTCAGGTTTTGTTTATCTGAGAATGTTTTTTATCTTTTTATCCCATATGGATGATAATCTTGCCGGGTATAGTATTCCTTGTTGAAATAGTTTTCATTTAATAATGTGACTATATTTCCCCATTTTTTCCTTGCCTGCATTGTTTCCAACAAGAGGTCCAATATTAGCCTGATGGGATAACCTTTGTAAGTAACTTGATGTTTCCTGCTTGCCAATTGTGGTATTTTTATCTTTGTCTTTGGTTTTGGCCAATCTGGCTATGATATGTCTTGGAGAGGATCTTCTTGTGTTTATTCCATTTGGGGTCCTATGTATTTCTTGGGTCTGGATATTTGAATGCCTCTCTAGGTTTTTACATTTTTCTTTTAGGATTTCATGAAATAAATGATCAATTCCCTTATTATTTTCTTCTTCTTCTAGGATACAGTTTATCCAAATGTCAGAGTGCTTGATGGAATTTAGTATTTCTTGTATATTATCCTTATTTTTCTTGATTGTCTTCTCAGTCTTTTTGGTACATTTTTTCTGTCAGAGGTTTTGTTTTCTACATCCGAGATTCAATCTTCTCTATGATCTAATCTACTTTTAATACTTTTGAGGGAGATTTTAATTTCCTGTATCAAATTCTTCATTCCTAACAATTCCATTTGATTTTTTTATATCATGTATATTTATTCTTTCAAATTATAAAAAGACTTCCTCATCTCCTGGAGCTGGTTGTCTCTTTTCTTTTGCATCTCATTTAGTTTGGTCAGTACAAATATTCTTAATTGCTTATCCGACATTTCCATGACTTCCATTGTGTTTTCTGTGATGAGGAATTGATGTTTTCCTTTAAGGGAGAGACATTTTGTTGATTGTTCATATTTCTTGTGCCTCTGCAATGTTCTAGTTGTCTGGTGATCTATATGTTCCTTCCTAAATTATCCAAGGTATCTCAGCATTTAAAGGTGTGCAGGAGTAGAAAAATGGCCATATCTCTTCTACTCAGCCCCCCTGTTGCTCACCAGCACGCTTCACTGTTATCATTGGTCCTGGGTGACCCAAAGTCCTCCCTGTTTCTAAATAACAGATTCACCTGAAACTGAGCTGCTGAGCTTCAACTCAGAAGCAATGAAAAAATTGCTCTGTGTGGTATCCAAAATACCACCATCCTGAGAGTTCAAAAGCAAGTCGGGGCTTGGATCCTAGCCATTAGGCCCTGCAGCCACATGCAGCCTAGGATCGGACAAACCCGTGTGTTTGAACTGGTATCTGGATGGAGTGGGAAGGGGTGCAAGTTCATCTTAGAGTCCCAAGACACAAACTGGAAGTCCAAAGGTGATTGGTGGGTGAATGAGTCATGGGTCCTGGACATTAGGCCCTGCAGCCTCAGGCAGCCTGGAGTCTGAAAATGCCCTTCATTTGAGCCAGTTCTCAGATGGGACAGGGATGGGGTGTAAGTTTGTCTTAAAGTCCCAAGACACAAACCTGAAGTCCAAAGGTGAGTGGGAGATGATGAGCCACCGGTCCTGGCTATTAGGTTCTGTAGCCACAAGCAGCCTGGAGTCAGGCAAGAGCCTTCACTTGAACCATTGTCCAGATGGGGTGGGGAGGGGCGCTTGCCCTTATTATTTTCTTCATCTTCTGGGATACTAATTATCTGGATGTTTGGGCACTTAATGGTATCTAGTATTTCTCATATTCTATCCTCATTTTTCTTGGTTGTTTTCTCAGCCTTTTTGATACTTTTTTTCTAGATCAGAGGTTTTGTCTTCTACATTCAAGATTCAATCTTCTGTGAGATCTAACCTACTTTTAATACTTTTTTCAAGGGGGGTTTTTTTTTCTGTATCACAGTCTTTATCTCTAACAATTCTGCTTGATTTGTTTTTATAGTGTCTATTTGTTCTTTCAAATCGTGAAAAGACTTCCTCATCTCGTGGAATTCATCTCTTTTCTCTTTCATCTCATTTAGTTTTGTCACTATAAGTATTCTGAATTGTTTACCTGATATTTCAAGGAATTTCATTGTGTTGTCTGTGGATGATGAGGAATTGATGTTTTCCTTTGAGGAAGAGATATTTTGATGGTTGCTAATATTTCTTGAGCCTCTGCAATTATTTGTAGTCATTTTGGCATTTATATTCTCCTTCCTAAATACTTTGAGTTAATTCTAAGCATTCAAAGACATATGGGAGTAAGCGATTGGTGATCTCTCTGCTGCTCTACCTCCTTGATGCTCACCAGCAACTGCACTGTTGTCACTGGTCTTGGATGATTCAAAGTCCTCCTTGCATGGCATGGCCCTCCTTGGAATGGATGTCTGGATGGGGTGGGAAGGGTTAAAAGATCTCACAATGTCCAGCTAAAAGTGACCTGCTGTATGGTAAGCCCCTTCCCTGGAACAGATATCTGGAGGGGTGAGGAGGGGAAAAAGGTCTTCTCAAAGTCCCAAGCAACACACCTGAGAATTCATGTGTGAGTTGGGGTGGAGATGAATCATGGGTCTCTTTCACATAACCTCCAGCTGCAAGGGGCCCACCTTATGGCAAGGCTCTCCACTGGAGTGGATGTCCAGTTTGAGCAGAGAGAGAGAAAAGGTCTTCTCAAAGTCCCAAGCAACACACCTGAGTGTTCAAAGGTGAGTGGGGGAGGGGGTAAACCACAGGTCTCTTGTGCACAGCCTTCAGTTACAAGAGGCCTGCTGTATGTCTAGGCACTCTGTTGTATCGAATGCCCCAATGCTGTATTGACAAGTTTAAATAACAGTATTGATTTCTGATTCCTTCTTAAAAATTGTCATACTGTAGGGGTCAGCTGGTGGCATGGTGGTTAGGGTGCTGGACACTCCCACATGGTTGACCACAATTCAAGTTCTGGACGTGGTGACTTGTTTTCTCACTTTCCCTCTCTTTCTCTCTTTCTGGTCAAATTAAAACTAAAAGATGAATAAATAAAAATTAAATAAATAATCCTTAAAAATGGTCAAATTATATACTTACATTTAAATTTATAAAGTAAAACAAGATTTTTAAATATACTAAGAGATATATAGTGAGAGAAAGTAATTTAATGGTTGCCTAAAGAATATGTCAAGTGATGAAAAAAATAAAACCTACATGACAGCTCATTTGTCATACAAGCATTAAAGTAATAATTGTTTTGCTAAAAACATCATGAAACTATAGCAACTATGATTTTTTTAAAGAATTTTGCCACGAGGTGTTTGCACTTGCTGGAGACAGAGACAGAGAAAGGGGATGTGAGAAATCACCCCCCAGGAGAAATGTTCATGCCACAGTCCCTTTTTCTTCATTCTCTTCTCAGGATTTTGGACACACATGCACATGTGCCTGGTATGATTTTCAAACCTTCAGGTCCAGAACCTGAACCACAGTCAGCCATGTGGGAGTCCAGTGCCTTAAACACCATGCTACCTGCTGGTCCTGTAACTGTGATTTTTTTTTTTTTTATCAAAGGAACACTATTCCCTCTTGATGGAGAGAAGGACAGCAATTTCCTGGAGGTACCAGTGGTTACATCCCTATTACAACTCAATACTTTGGAAATTCAAGAAACCTAGTCAAGATGGGTTCCTCAGTCTTAGATTTGGAGAAAACTGTCTCAGGATTGAATAAAGTATTACAAATTTAGACTTCTGGAAAGGAAAGTTAATGTTGAAGGAGTAATAAGGACTGAATTCACTTGATTTTTTAAAAATCTTGTCTCTCGAGAACAAAGAGCCAGAGAAAAAAGTTAACTTCCTGCTCAGAGCAATGTCTCGCAGGGAATGTACCCAGGGTTTGGAGTAAAAGGAAAATGTTCTTAATGAGCACAGATACAGAGCTATAATTATCTCCTACAAGGCTGTCTCTCAGAATTTGCAAACTTGGGCTGGACAGAACATGGTTATTTCTTTCACCATCCTAAGTTTGTCTCAAAAACTGATGCTTCACTCCTGCTGTGTTCTCCAGAGACAGCTTCAGTTTCCATTGACAATCTTCCAGGAAGGAAGGCATAATTTCAGAGAGACTTTCCTCTCATATATCCTGTTCAGGTGGAAGAAAGAGTCCAGTGAAATGACAGTGAAAAAAGAAAAAAGGTAATGTATTTATAATAGAACTAAAATGATCATAACAGGTCAACGGTTGACCAAAGAGTCTAATAGGTTTCTGAAAGACTGAAATCATGAGGAGTTATTTTGACAGATGAAATAGTGGAGAAATGCCACAGCCCACAACACAGAAGAAAACAGTAGGGGAAGATACATGTTTTAAAAATCAATACTATAACTCATAAATATGTATAATTACTGTATTTAAGTTATAAATTACAATAAAATTACTTTTAAATTCTATAACTTTTGCTCTATAAAAATTAAAATTAAAAAAGAAAACTCCAACACAAATCAATATGACAGCTTCTAAACTTTTCACCGGGCTGATGGTTGTGAATGGGAATTCATACGGTTTTCTTAAACTATAACTGAGTTTGAGTGTATATTTAATCAAGATATCAATTTGCCTGTGTTTATTTTATGCCAATTTTTATACAGTTATCAGCATTTCAAATGATTTTTAACTGATTATGATTTTTGGAATTGACTTTTGGTAGATTTTTTTGGCCATAAAGTTTTACATTTTAGCTAAATTTATGTCTATCTTTTAAAATTACTATTATTTTAAGGTTTTTATCAAAGGGCATGTGCACTCTCCAGAGAGAGAAAAAAGATAGACAGAGAGGGGAAGTGAGAAGTCACCCCCCAGGGAGGATGGCCACACTGCAATCTTTTCTCCTCCATCCTCCTCTTGGAATTTTGAGCACTCACGCACACATGACCAGTGTGATTTTCAGGCCTCCACTTTTGAGACTTGAACTGCAGTTGACGATGTGGGAATACAGCTACCTTAACCACCATGCCACCTGTTAGCCCTTCATCTGCTAGCCATCCATTTGTCTTTAACCATTGTTTATTTGTCTATAAAGTGCCTAGAACATGGTCAACCATCAATGTATATATCTCAAATGCATGAAATAATATCTTATGATCGTGCAGTACATGACCTTTTGAGGATAGCTTGAGTGTCAGAAAGGAATTCCTAATCAAATATTGCACAAGAATTACCTTAAGGGAAGTAGATCCATACACAAAACTCAGAAACTAGTGTCTTGACTGTAGAATGTAAGTGAGCGCATCTGGCTTATGAGTAATACATGCTTATGTCATGTTCTCTGTCTTTTTTTTTTAATAGTTATTTCAACCACATGGAACCAGGAAATGGTACACATATTGAAGAGTTTCTTCTTGGGGGATTTTCAGAAGAACCAGAATTGCAACCTCTCCTCTTTGGGTTCTTCCTGTCTATGTACCTGATCACCCTGATTGGAAACCTGCTCATCATCCTGGCCTTCATCTCAGACTCCCACCTGCACACCCCCATGTACTTCTTCCTCTCCATCCTGTCTTTTTCTGACATTTGTCTCACCTCCACCACAGTCCCAAAGATGCTGGTGAACATCCAGACACAGAGCAAGGTCATCACTTATGCAGGCTGCATCACCCAGATGTTCTTTTTCTTATTCTTTGCAGCATTGGATGACTTCCTTCTGACTGTGATGGCCTATGACCGGTATGTGGCCATCTGTCACCCCCTGCACTACATGGTCATCATGAACCCAACGCTGTGTGCATTGCTGGTTCTGTTGTCCTGGGTTATGAGTGTCCTGAATTCACTATCAAATACTTTAATGGCATTGCGGCTTTCCTTCTGTACACATGTGGAAATCCCTCACTTTTTCTGTGAACTTAATCAGGTAGTCCACCTTGCCTGCTCTGACACTTTTATTAATGACATAGTGTTGTATTTTGCAGCTGGGGTGCTGGCTGGTGGTCCATTTATTGGGATCATTTACTCTTACTCTAAGATAGTTTCCTCCATACGTGCAATCTCATCAGCTAAGGGAAAGCGCAAAGCATTTTCCACTTGTACCTCTCACCTCTCAGTTGTCTCCTTATTTTATTGTACAGTCCTAGGTGTGTACCTTAGTGCTGCCACTACTGGTAGCTCACACTCAAGTGCAGCTGCCTCAGTGATGTACACTGTGGTCACACCCATGCTGAACCCCTTCATCTACAGTCTGAGGAATAAAGACATAAAGAGGGTTTTGAAAAGATATTTGGGAAGGAAGCTATAAGGACTATTTTTCTAGGAGAGCCAGTGAATGCAGGACCTTAAACCTCAAAGCAAGATATAATGATTGTTTAATCATAGCATAATAATCATGTTCTCAAACATTTTCTTCTTTTTTTAAAAAATTCTATTTTTTTTTGCATTCAATCACTGTATATCATTAGAACATGCCAAATGAATTTACCCATAATTAATACACTGTATATTAGCCCAAAGATACTATCATGCACGTTATCAACAGATAATTTTCTATTTTTGTGTTTCTTTAATGTTCTGCTTCCTTCTCTTTCCCCTTGATTCCCTCTTCTTATCTTCCCCTTTTCTCACCCTCCTCCCACACTGTCTCTAGTATCCACAATTGTTCTCCATGTCTTTATACTTCCAATCTTTCAATTTCTGCCATAGAGTGAAGACATTGGGTATATATTGAGTGGGGACAAAGAATGTCTCTCTTTCATGGTCTGGCTTGCTTCGCTTAGCATTAAACCTTCCATATTTGTCCACTTTCTGTTAAATGATAAGGTCTAATTTTTTTATGGCTGATTAGTATTCCAAGGTGTATACGTGCCACCCTTTTTCAATCCATGCATCTGTTCGTGGACATTTGGGTTGGTTGCATGTCTTATCAATTGTGAATAATGTCACAATAATGCATGTGTTCAAGCTTTTGAAGGAGGTTTTTGAGTTCTATCATGGTTTCTGCTAAACGTATAACAGAGAATTTTCCTGAAAGTTCTTTTTTTCTTGTATGTAGTTTCCTTTTATCTTGCTCCTTGGTCAGCTATGCATTCCTTTTCCAGTGCCAACAGCTTCTTGTCAGTCAATTTCTCGGAAACCACATCTAGAAGCTCCTCAATATTATCCTCACCCACACCAAAGTTAAAGTCATTTATCACCTCAACCATAGCCTTGTTTGTTTTTTAATTTTTTTTTTTTTTAAGATTTTTGCTATAGGTCATATGAGTGCATTAGAGAGAGACATAAAGAGTGTGAAATCATCCCCCCTCCCCGGGGAGATGGCCATACCACAATCTCTTCTCCATCCAATCTCTTCTCAGGATTTTGGGGGCATTTTCAAGCTGTCAAATCCAGGACTCAAACTGTGGTTGACCATGCAGGAACCCAGTACCTTAACCCTATGCTACCTGGTGGTCTCTACTGTATTTATTTATTTTGTTAGTTAGCTGGTTGGTTAGTTTTTGTCATAAGGTGTATGCAATCACCAGAGGAAGACAGAGAGAGAGAAAGAGAAATCATTCCTCCCCCTCCGTCTTGGGATTTTGGGCATGCCTGCACATGCCTGGTGTCTTTTTTTTGTTGTTGTTGTTCCAAATAGCGTTTATTTAAGTATGAAATTCTGGCAGGTGATAGGCACATGCAGATCCTGCCCTTGGAGGGCTTACAAACTAAGAGGAATATGCCTTTTGGTTTATTTTGATTTCTGAGTCAGAACATGGAAATTATGAGATCTAAGATTTGCAGAGGTACTTAAAAGTAATGTTTTATATTAGCTGTGACCCACATATGATCTCTATAATCTAATCAGAATGAGATAGTCACTAAAAATAAGGACAAATCAATGGCCTAGTGGCCCTTCAATATGGTAAGTCTGAATTTTCACACCCACATCCACCACCCACTCTCTACCAACCACTTCCTTCCCCTTACTGTCATTAGCATTCATACCAATCCTGCTACCATCACACCTTCAGATCCTCTGGATGGTGGGTGTGAGATAACAAAATTAATAAAAATAAAGATTACAAATTACAAACTTTTTACAAGATAAAAAAACTTTTCTTTTGTATCATCTTAAATAGTTCACAATAGTATTAGTTAATTTATCTGTCATCAAAAGAGCACTCTGCCTAAAAGAAAGGTTGGACTAGTGTGTAAAATGTTTACACTCTTGCAAAATTGTACTTTTCCATTAATTTGTAAGCCATTGTTAGAAATATCATTTTTACTTTTGGTACATGTAAAATTGCAACTAAAATTTATTTTGTCAGTGTTTTTTGAATGAACTGAATAAAGTTTCTGTAAAAAAATAATATGAATTTTTATCTGGGTTTTAAGAGCTATAAAGAAACACATGATTCTGAAAAACTGTCTTCTATGCTGCATCTCCTCTGGCACATGCAGAGCAAATAGTCATTTAATAAATGCCTTTTGGTAGCCACATGCAGCATTTCTCAGTTTTGCTTGATAATTAGATTTAATACAGCTGCTTATGGTTATTTATACCTCCAGGAAATGAAAAATTTGGAAGAACTTGCAGAATGGACTCACCCCTTTCCTCAGCAGACAAGTAATACATACAAAAGAACCCAGATCCAAATGATAGAATTTTTATTGTTTCCAAATACTTTACAGAAACTCATGTGTGTCTCTTAACAGGTCCAGAAACAGTCTAAATGAAATGTGTTTTCTCTATTTCAGTAGTTACTCTGAGTTGCTAAAATGATAGCCCAATTAATGAGTTTCTTCCATTGATTACTTTGGCCTTATAACCATCAGAACTTTTGCTTTATTTCTCACAAACTCCATAAATTAAGGACATTCCCTTTTAAAAAAAGAAATTTTTCAGGGATATTTTCTTCTCTTACACTCTTGGGTCCTTAGATATCTGAGATTTTATTCTCCTGCTGTTTTATAATATCAAACACAAACACAATGGAGTAACTGGAACCTCTTTCTAGTATTCCTAATTACTATGCTTCAAATTTCTTAAATATCTGTGAATTCATAATATTGATTCTGCCTCAAAGTCCATTTTGAATAACGTTTTTTAATCCATATATTTATTTTCCTCAATTCTTCCTCACTGTTTTTACTATTTTATTTAAAAGGCAGAGTGCTTGGCATAGATTGTTAGGTTGTTTAAAGTAGGTTAAGTGTCTACAAAAGTTATTTTCCAATTTCACAACTGTCCCTGATACCCATCTACTAACTCCCATCCCACTTCCTGCCCCCAAATATAGCATTTCCCCCCCCATATAGACAGCAAAAAAGATTTGAGGATATTTCACTTAACTCAAGAAATTGCCATCTTAACTTTGTCTTGTCTTGTTGAAAACACAGTAACAAGACAGAACACCCAAGAAACAATGTCATGAAAAGAAAAAGTTTGGAATAAAAAAATAAAAGACCAGTTAGTTGGTAGAAAAAATAATTTAACAGTTAGGTTGAATAACACAATATTTCTATAAAAAGACAAATTTCCACACTTTCACTCCTCTGGGACAGTGTTTCAACAACTTTTGCCTGAAAACCTCAAGAAGGAAATTATTTAGAATATATTTGTCTGGTACCATTAAGTAGTGATTTAAAGTAGATGGTAAAAAATTGCTTTGTTTTTAAAGCACAAACATCAGTTGATTCTTTAATATATCAAGCTGTTTCCAGACCACTGGTCTCATAATAAATGTTGAGACCTACACTACTGATATACAGAATTTATTCAGTTTTTCACATGTAATAGGGCATAGTTCAGTTGCATCCAACGTGCTAACAAAAGCGCTAGCAATCAAAAATGACAGTATTATTATTTTATAACAACGAACACTTTTGGCTTTTCAAATTCGTTTTTTGTAAGATAATCTATCCTGAAGAATCCAGTCATGCTCTGAAGAAATGCTTTAGGTCACTCCAAGCTTGGCAATTAACATTTGGCATAAACAATAATAAAATTATCACAATTTGATAAATAACAAATATCAAACATGTAGGCCATGAACATTTACAGCATAAGGGAAAGGTAGGAGTGATGAGTAAGTTAGAATAGCATGGCCTATATGCATTCATCCAGAGACTGAGTCATTCAGCCCTGACACTCCTTTCCAAAGGAGGGGAAAGTGTCTGCATTATCATTTTACAATTCCGATCACACTGAAAACAAGTAAAACAATGAGTTGGTTTTTATTAATGTATTACATCCTCAAGAGTTAACACCAAACCCTTAGTATAAAAAAATTTCAAGTTATACTAGTCATATAACTCTATGTGCTTCTTTATTTAAAATGGAGCTGAATGGATTAAATGAAGACAATGATGTTTCTCCTGATGTGATTGATTTTAGCATTTTTGCAGCTACCTAGATCAAAAAAAATTTCAGGCTTTTGAACTGAACATTGATGAATACGCTCATATTTTGATCTGCTGATAACACAAGTATACTTGATTCTGAATGTTTTCTTGGTTTGCCCAGAAATTAAAATTTTAATCTGGTAAAAATAAATTGATACAGTGGCATAATAACTGACACACTGCAATGGTTACTGTCACAACAGCAGTAAACAAGATTTGAGGGCTCCACAATCTAGTAGTTGGGATTAGTGTACATACTGTCACTTATAAAACTATTATAAATTGGATATAGAGTTGTTTGCTTGAGTCTGATGTCTTCAGATACCCAATACATATACCTTATACCAAAACAGTGTTTACTCAAAAAAAAAATTGTGTGTAACTAGTAACTCTTCCCTTGGAGGTAAATAAAATCGTACCAAAATTTTAATATCTAGGATTCAAAACAATTTTTTTAAGTAATTTTAGTTAGAAATCAAATACAGAGATTCAAGGAAGAAAAGAAAATCTAGACTACAAAAAGCAAACTGACATCCCAGATCCAGAAAAATTTTGTAAAGTAAGAAAGCAATTGTTAAAACCTGCAAGTTCTTAGATCTTTCTAGTGAGTGTCCCCAGATATTACAGTGTTTTTATAATGGTGTTTTCTAAATAAAAGGCCTTGAGTGCACAATAAATGGTGTTTCCAGGGAATAGAGGTGAGGATACTTTGTTTTGTTTAACCCACAAACTATTTGGTCAAAGGAATATGTAAAGCTAAATAAAGCACATCTAGTAGAACTTCATGGCAATGAATGTTGACAAGATGTGCTTGGGTCTTGCAGCATCTGGCAGTGGGTAGCAGAACAAAGGTAAGAATCTCACAGGCTCTCCTGTGTCTGTTCTGGAAGAGGCTCCGTGGCGGTGGCACTGGCATTCGCAGTTGAATTCAAGACTTCTCCAAAATCACCACCAGCAGGCTTGGTTCCCCCTACTTTAGACTTGAAGTTTTCAACCTTTTCTTCAAAGGATTTGAACGTCAGGGAGTTTTTTTACGTCTTCCAGCTTTTTGGTGATGACTGAGCCCACAAATGAAAAAGCAGCCGATGCCTTCTGGCCAGCCTGAGGCAAGGTTTCAGAAGTCTTCTTATACGCGGATGTTGCTGTCACGTCTTGTCACCCTTTGGCAATGTTCTGTTTTGGTTCCTGTAGGGAATTGATTCCAAGTTTCCGCTTGATCTCAGCTAGATGCTTCTCTTTGGCTGCTAACACCTGAGACAGAGTCTAGATTTCCTCTTCTACCTTCGCGAGTTCTCGCCTCAGCTCTTCTTGCTCCTCCTCGGACAGGGTCTCTGTGGCTCCCATCGTAGCAGCGGCATCCTCCTCCTCCTCCTCAGGGACCGTGTCTGTTCTCAGCAGACCTTGATGGCCGCCGAGGTCCATGTCGCCGCGGTGCCTCGCCTCCTCCGCGCCCCTGACTGCTTGCAGACAGTCCCTCCCGGGATCTCTGCCGTGCCGCGCCGTGCCACGCTTCTGCCCTGGTGTCTTTTTTTAAGCTACCAGATCTGGGTCTCAAACCATGTCTGTCATTTGGGAGTCCAACACCTTAACCATCTGCTGCCCCTTCTAGTCATAGCGTTTTCAACCTGGTACTTATGTTTATTGGAAGCTGTTGGGGGTATGTCTATGAAGTAGAAAAGGCGATATTTCACAAAAAATGGAGAGAGAGAGAAAGCAATTTGAAAATGGAGGGAAAACTGAGGCATAACAGCTATTGTGAATGTCCTAAACTTGGGGCTTGAGGAGACATGGGAGCCACTGAAGACTCCAAGGTAATCCAAAGGAACAGTGTGTTGTGGTGTACAAGGATCCATGCCAGTTTGCTTTTCCTTTCCAGTGCTCACACCTGGTAGCCATACATTTCCATGAGTCTGGTCGCTGTGACCAGGGTGGATTGCTGTATGAAGATTGTGATGGGTTGAACTAGTTTGTGGCATGGTGGTTAATGTGACTGGATCCCACATGGCCAACTGCACAGTTGAATTCCTGGACTGGGTGGCTTGAAGAACATGCTAGGAGTGTGTGCATGCATGCCCCAAGTCCTAAGAAGAGGGAGAAATGGAGAAGAGATTGTGGCATGATCATTCTCCATGTGGCTTGGGGGGAATTTCTTTTTTTTCTGTCTCTCTGTATCTTTCTGGTAAATACACTCAGTCTCCTGTCAGTCAGGTTTCCTTATTTAAAAAACAAATTTTTTAAAAAATATGAAATGTGTTAAATTTTTTTTTTACAATTTTTCACTGTGTATCATTACAGCACACCAAATTAATTTTCCCATCATGAATACACTGTAGATTGGTTCAGTCAAAGATACAACCACACACATTATAATCATATTTCCTTCCACTTGGGGTCTGTTAAATGTTTTGCTTCTTTCTTTCCGCTGATTCCCTCCCTCTCACCCTCCACCATCCCACCTTCCTCCCAAACTGTCTCCAGTATCGCCATTGCTCTCCATGCTTTTGTACCTTCCAATCTTTCAAATTCTGCCATAGAGTGCAGACAATTGTTGTATATTGAATGGGCCATACAATGTCTTTTTCATAGTCTGTCTTGCTTTGCTTAGCATTATTATTAACTGTGGTCACCATGTGGTGAAATAGATCACCTACATATTTTCCTCCAGCCCAACAGAAACTTTGTACCTTTTCTTTTTGTTTAGATTTTTGCCATAAGGCACCTATGTTTGCCAGAGAAAGCAAGAAACCACACCCCAGGAGGGATGGACATACCACTCTCCCTTCTCCATTCTCCTCTCAAGACCCTAAGCATGCACACACATGTGCCTGGTGTGTCTCTTAGGAAGCCAGATCCAGGACTTAAACCACAGAGTTGGCCATGTGAGATTCAGCACCTCAACCACCATGCCAACTGCTGGACCAAAAACCTTGTACCTTTTAATCAACCTATTCCCTTTCTATTTTTTTGCAGTATTCTCCAGTCTCTGGTAACCACCTACTACTCTGTTTATATGAGACTGCCTTATTTAGGTTCTACCTAAAAGTGAGATTATATGGCATTTATCTTCCTGTGTCTAGGTTATTTCACTTAACATGCTATAATGCAATTGGACTCACATGGGAAAGATCCTGAGTTCAAGCCCCTGGATTTCCCTGAGTATACTGGCCATCCACATATTCCCATTAACCAAGTCAGTGGAGATTGTGGATGGGTCATACTTGGAATCTTGTTGGAATATCGCTCTTTCTCTCTCTCTCTCTCTCTCTCTCTCTCTCTTTCTCCTTTCTCTCATGAAATAAATAAGCTTTGAAGATAAGGGTGGCTCAAAGATTTTCACAAACTGAATTCTCTAAGTATCCAGAACTCAGACTGACTTCCCTGAGGCACACTGGTATAGACAAAAATGACGTCTTTCCTGTTGAATCCTTGTCCCCAAAACTAGGTTATAAATCAAGTGACTCGGTTTTTATTATTCCTCATTGAATTCTTCTGCCAAATCTCAAAATCACTTATCCTCCTTTTGAGTTCAAGTTTTATGCAAAGCCTACGACTACAGTTTGTGTCTGGGATGTTGGTGACCTGAAAAACATGTCAGACAAGTGTGCATGTGTGTGCAAAATCCCAAAAGAAAAACTGAGGAAAAGAAATTTCAGTGTGGCCATCCACCTTGGAGGTGTGTTCTCACATTTATCCCGACCCTTGACTCTCTCTGGCAAGTACACACACTCTCTAGATTAATTAATTAATTAATGTTTTATAAAAGGAATAGAGGTTTTTTCAGCTCATGGTTGGAGACCCAAGGTCCAGGAACCATTTTCCAGTGAGGCTACAACATGGTGGTAGGCATAAGCGGCTGTCCATAAGTTTCTCCTCATTCTGGTCTCCATCCATATGGTCTTGGCCTGCCTCATCCCCTCTCCTTGTAGATACAACAAAAATATGTCACAAGAGCTACACCCTAGTGATTTTATCTCACCCAATGCACCACTTTGGGAAAGAAACCATGAGGGAGTTAAATTTTCACTTAACATCTTAACAATACAACCAAGTCTCAGCAATGAACTTCTGAGGGATACTGACTAATCCTTTACCAAGACCTCATTCCAAAATGTGAACCGTTAGGGGAAAAATCATTTTTTGGATGATACCAAGCAGTTAAGGTGGCAATATAGAAAATAAAATTGTGTGTTAAGGATGATGTGTGTGATAATATCTTTGACTGGACTAATGTGTATTGCATTCATGCTGGGAGGGTTCCTTTTGTATGCTGCAAAATATATAATAATGAAATGTAAATAAAGCAAACAAAAATAAATTTAAAAATATTTTAAAAGAAAATAATTATAGAAGCATAAGTAAAAAATATTGTCTCAGATGTTCTCATACTAAGACATTATATAAATGCCCTTATTTGTCAATTGTAGTATTCTTCATAAAAATAGTAGAACTGGGGAACCAGCAGTTAGCGTAATGGCTATGTCGCTGGACTCCCACGTAGTCAACCGTGGTTCGCGTCTCGGACCCGGTGGCTTACAACTCACGCCGGGTGCGTGTGCGTGCGTGCCCAAGATCCCGAGAGGAGAATGGAGGAGAAGGGATTGTGGCATGACCATCCCCCCTGGGGGGTGATTTCTCGCTTTCTGTCTCTATGTCTCTCTCTGTCTGTCTGGCGAGCGCACGCACCCTATAGCGAAAAACCTCTAAAAAGAAAAATAATAAAAAAGGAAGAAAATAAAAAATAGTAGAACTGTAGGAGCTGGCAGGTGGCAGAGTGATTAAGGTGCAGAATTCCCACACAGCCAGCCAAGATTCAAGTCCTGGACCTGGAGGCCTGCTTTCTCACTTTCTCTCTGTGGTCAAACTAAAAATTAATTAATTATTTAATTCTTAAAAAATAAATTGAAAAAGAGAATAGTACAACTGTCAAATATTTCTTCAGCAAAATTTAACAAAAAGGAAAACAGTGCAATCACACAAGTTACTTTAGAATAAATATCCCTTTAAGAAAGAACAGTTTTATTGAGATATAATTCACATAGCAGAAACCCATGTTCTGTGACATGAATGGGAATTTGTAAATATTTCTTTTTAAAAATTTTTTTCTTTTATTATTATTTTTTTCATTTTATTTTCTTCCACACATTCAATCACATTATTATTTGTCTTACAAAATGGATATTTAAACAGGTGAACATCTCTCCATAGTACCGTTGATAAAACTACAAAATATCTTCAACAGATAATACCACACCTCTTTGTGCCATTAATGCTTTTCCTCCCTGTCCCTCCCCCAAATGTCCTTCCTCAGACCCTCCTCTTTCACACACACTATATCTGGTATTTACATCTATATACTGTGTTTCTATATCCTTTAGACAACTAGCTTCAGTCATAGAGTGCAGACACTCGGTATATATTAAGTGGGGACATACAATGCCTCTCCTTCATAGCATGGCTTGCTTCACTCAGCAGTAAGTCTTCCATATTCATCCACTTCCTTTCACAAGCCAGGGTTTTGTTGTTTTTTATGGATGAATAGTATTCCATTGCGAACATGTGCCACAGTTTTTCTAACCATTCATGAGTTTGTGGGCATTTGGGTTGTTTCCATGACTTAGCAATCGTGAAAAGTGCTGCAATAAACATTGATGTGTAATACTTTTCTTATTAAGTATTCTTCTGTCCTTCAGGAAGATACCAAGGAGTGGGATTGCTGGATCATATGGTAGTTATATTTGTAGTGGAGAGGTTTTTCGCTATAGGGCGCGTGCGCTCGCCAGACAGACAGAGAGAGACATAGAGACAGAAAGCGAGAAATCACCCCCCAGGGGGGATGGTCACGCCGCAATCCCTTCTCCTCCATTCTCCTCTTGGGATCTTGGGCACTCACGCACACGCGCCCGGCGTGAGTTGTAAGCCACCGGGTCCGAGACGCGAACCGCGGTCGACTACGTGGGAGTCCAGCGACATAGCCATTACGCTAACTGCTGGTTCCCATATTTGTAGATTTTTGAGGAATCTCCAAATTGTTCTTCACAGTGGTTGGACCAATTTACATTCCCACCAGCAGTGTAAGAGAGTTCCCTTTTCACCATACCCCTGCTAGCATTTATCATTTTTTTTTTTTTTAATCTTAGCCATTCTGTCTGGGGTTAGGTGATATCTCATTGTTTTGATCTGCATTTCTCTTACAATGAGGGATGTTGAGCATTTTTTCATATGCCTTTTAGCTATTCACATGTCATCTTTAGAGAGTGTTTTTTTCAACTCATTCTCCCATCTTTTAATAGAATTGATTGTCTTTTTCCGGAACAGCTGCTTGAGTTCCTCTTGAATTTTGGTTACCAGTCCCTTATCTGATGCATAGTTTACAAAAATATTTTCCCATTCTGAGGGCTGTCTATTCACACTAATCACTGTGTCTTTTGCCATGCAGAAACTTCTTAGTCTGATGTAATCCCACTTGTCTATTTTGGGGATTATTGACTGTGCATTGGGAATCTTATTTAAGAAGTCTTTCCCTACCCCAATGTCTTCCAGAGTTTCCCCGGTGTTTTCCAGGAACAGTTTTATAGTTTGAGGTCTTAGATTTAGATCTTTGATCCACCTTGACTTTATTTTTGTCAGAGTTGAGAGGTAGGGGTTCAGATTCATCTTTATGCAAGTGGAGATCCAGTTTTGCCAGCACCATTTGCTGAAGAGGTTTTCCTTTTCCCACTGGATTGACTGGTACCCCTTATCAAAAATCAGTTGACTGTATGTTTGAGCATTCATTTCTGGGGACTCTATTCTGTTCTATTGGTCCACCTGTCTGTTTCTGTGCCAGTACAATGCTAATTTGATTATCACAGCTTTATAGTATATTTTTGGGACTATCCTAATTTCAATTGATTTTTTTTGTATGTAACATGTCACTTTTTTTTGAGAAGTTTTTGCAACAGGGCGCATATACTCGCCAGAAAGAGAGAGACAGAGAGATAGAAAATGAGAAATCACCCCCAGGGGGATGGCCACACCGCAATCCCTTCTCCTCCATTCTCTTCTCGGGATCTTGGGCACACACACACACATGCCCGGGGTGAGTTTAAGCCACCGGGTCCAGGACTCGAACCGCTGTCAGCTACATGGGAGTCCAGTGATATAGCCATTACGCTAACTGCTGGTCCCACATGTCACTTTTTTTACCTACCTTTCTTATTGTACATTATAATTTTTCTATCAATATTATCATAAACAGTCTTATATAAATGTTGAAAACAGGTTTAATTTTTTTTTGCAGTGGTTTTTGTCTTAAGGCATGTGTGCTTGCCAGAGAGAGAGAAAGAGACAGACACAGTGAGATAAAAAGTGATAAATCACCTTCAGAAATGATAGTCATGCTGCAATCCCTTTTTCTCCATTTCTTTCCCAGGATCTTTGGCATGTATGCACACCTGCCTGGCATGAGTTTCAAAGCATTGTGTTTGGGACGTGAATTACTTATGGCCATGTGGGAGTCCAGCAATAAACCACTATGACAACTCCAGGTCCCATAAAACTGTTTTAATTTAAAACATTTAAATCTTGAATGGAACTTGATTGCTACTATACAGCTATTGTTTAATGAATTGGTATTATAATTACATGATAGAAGGATGGAATGTTCTTTTTGAGGTATTCATTTATATACATTTGAAAGCATAGTTTGTAACTCTTTATTTTTTTTGAGAGGTTGGTATTTATATTTTTTTGCCTTTATACATTATATGGTTTCTGTTGCAAAGACTCACTTTTATTATTATGCTTCAGGAAAATAACCACAGTGATTATGAAAATTAACAAGTATGTCTGCATTTCAATTACTTTTTTTTTAGAAAAATATGTGGTGTGCCTAATCTTTATCAAGTATTTATTTACTTTTGGTAATATTGAGGCAATATTATTGGGTTGTTGAAAAAGTCATGATACATTTTTCCATAGGGAAGAAAAAAATTAAAATGCATCGTGATTCTCACAACCCAATATCTTCTCAAAGTATTATAGTGGGAGTCAGCAGGTGTCAAGGAAGTTAAGATCCTAGTGTGGGAAGATGATTGGAGAACGAGAGTCTGAGGAAATACGTTAAGGAGAAAAACAGAGAGGCAAGACATTTACGGGACATAGAAATGGATTACTACTTGTTGATAATGACATGTAGGGTATCCCTAACTGGACTGGTGAGAAATGTATTCATGTTGGAAAACTTACTTTACAAGCTAAGTGATTTATAGTGATTGAATGTATAAAACAAATTAAAATTATTAAAAAAAAAAGGTCCTCGGCTCCCACATGACTTATGGCAGTTTTAGTCTCAGACGTGGTAACTTGCTTTCTCAGTTTCGCTTTCTAAGTTTTGCTTTCTATTTCTTTCTTTCTTGTCTCTGGTGAGTGTGCATGACAAATAGCAAATTTTAATAATAATAATAAAGTTATATAAAGAGTTTTTATAAAAAAGAATTGGAGTGATAATTACATTTTTTTCTTGCATTACCTATTCCTATTCCAAGAGTCAGCAGATACTCCAGACTTCTGTCTCAGAAATAGGTTTGGCACCTTATGCACGTGCTTGTTTTCTTCTGAGTCCCAAGTCCTTTCTTGTATTCATTTTTTCTTTTTCTTTTTAAAAATAATTATTTATTTAATTTTATTAATTATTATTTTTAAAATTTGCTCTAGAGCAAGTGTATTTAGCAAAGAGACACAGGCAGAGAGAGAGGGAAAGTGGGAAAGCAAGTCACCAGGGCTGGGATGCATATTATGATCAGTCATGTGGGATTCCAGTTCCTTATGAATCATGTCACCTCCTGGCCTCTATTATTCATTTTTAAAAATAATTATTTATTTATTTAACTTTATTTGTTATTATTATTGTTATTTTTAATTTGACCAGAGAGAGAGAGAGAGAGAGTGAGACTGAGAAATCAAGTTGCTAAGTCCAAGACTCAAACAGCAGTCAGCCATGGGTGAGTCTAGTGCCCTTAGTAACAACACCACCCGCTGGCCCTGTATTATTCATTTATTTTAAAAAATTTGCCTGAAGGCCCACTCACTGATTAGAGAGGGACACCCAGAGAGAGAAAGAACTTGAGACAGCACCAACTCTGTAAAATGGTCATGCCACAATTCCTTCTGCACCATTTTTCCCCTTATCATTATTTTGCATAACATACAGAATCCTCATGTATTTTCCAAGTCATCTGGTTTGGGACTCAAGTCACAATTTGGGTAGCCACCTTAACTACCATATCATGGGCTGTCTCCAAACCTCTATTTTTATTTTTTGTTTTGCACACATTTGATTTTGCAATCCACTAACAAAAATACATTTATTTTCTTGGCGAATAGTAGTCTGAATATAAATATTTAGTTTTACTAGTGATGAAAATAAAATGATTTCTACTGTTAGAAAATCTGGAATTATATAATACTTATGAAAACATTTAAACCACATTTATTTCTTATATATTGGAAAAATGGAAGCATAATTTCTTACAATTTTCCATATTTCACATTTGAGAGTACCACATTTTATTTTGATAATTGTTTGATTTTATATATTATATGACAACAAATTTGAGGTGCCTAATGTGAAATTTATTACAATGCTGAGTCTTCAATCTTCTTTTTTTTTTTTTTTTTTGTAGAGGTTTTTGCTATAGGGCGCGTGCGCTTGCCAGATAGACAGAAAGAGACAGAGGGGCGGAAAGCTAGAAATCACCCCCCCCCAGGGGGGATGGCCACGCCACAATCCCTTCTCCTCCATTCTCCTCTTGGGATCTTGGGCACGCACGCACACGCACCCGGTGTGAGTCTCAAGCCACCGGGTCCGGGACGCGAACCACGGTCGACTACATGGGAGTCCAGTGACATAGCCATTACACTAACTGCTGGTCCCAAGTTTTCAATCTTTAAACTATGTTTCTTTTTCTTCCAGTAATATAATTTAAAGTGTGATACTCTGATATTAGTCAATTCTTTGTTCTTAATTGCACAAGTGTTTGAGCATGGTTGAAAAAAATTTTAAATATTTTCTAATAATTCATCTGTAATTAATTGTGCTTATCACCTGGGTATAAAAATCAGAATCAAAGTGTAAGGCACCCACAGGTAACCTTAATGATGACACACTTTTTATTTCATGACTGATGTTGTCCAGTATGGGATCTAAGATTGACACTGTCTTACCCAGCACTAAAGTGCAAGGGCATCCATTGGAAATAATTTGAGACTTGAGCCTAAGAGAATGAGCATGGCCAGATAACAGCTTACACAAAATAGGGTAGTAATAGTGTTTATAAAATAAATATAACAAAACAATGAATATGAGAATTAAGAACAGTTGTACTCTGTGATTGATTTCTTTTTTGTGTGTCTGTGTGAGTTTTGCTGTAGGGCAAGTGTGCACAACAGAGAGACATAAAGTGAGAAATCACCTCCCAGAGGAGACAGACTTAACAGTCTCTTTCTGCTCTGGAGATTTTGGGCACACATCCTCATGTACCTGGCATGGATTTCAAACCTCAGGATTGGGAATTAAACCACAGTCAACCACATGGAACGTGCTTTCACCGCCATATTAACTTCCAGCTCCCATGTTTTATTTCTAATAGTAACAGTTTCATTTTTACTGAGCAATAGCAGGCATCAATAGTGTAGTTATATATTTCATTCTTGTTTGATATGAAATGTCTGACTGTGGGCACAAGACACAAATAAAGCAGCAAACAGTCCTTTCTTCTTGGGGAACTTTTTGGAATCCAGGAACACAGCTGTAACTACACATAGATTCAGGAGTCTGAGCAGAAAAGAGAATCATTAGTCATAATTATGTATGTTATAAGGTGTTTTGATGGAAAGTCTCTATTTTTATTCACTTCAGAGAAAACTATTGCCTTTAATAGTTCCTCACTGTGTATTATTTAAACTTCCATCACACTAATATTAGCTAGGCTTTTTAAAAAAAATTTTTGGGGGAACCAGCAGTTAGAGTAATGGCTAAGTCGCTGGACTCCCACGTAGTCGACCGCGGTTTGCGTCCCGGACCCGGTGGCTTAAAACTCATGCTGGGCGCATGTGCGTGTGTGCCCAAGATCCCAAGAGGAGAATGGAGGAGAAGGGATTGCGGCGTGACCATCCCCCCTGGGGGGTGATTTCTCACATTCTGTCTCTATGTCTCTGTCTGTCTGTCTGGCGAGCACACACACCTTATAGCAAAAACCTCTCAAAAAAAAAATTTTTTTTTTGTTTGTTTCAAGAGAGAGATTTTTGCTATAGGGTACATGCATTCACTGGAGGAACAGAGAAAGTGAGAAAACACTCCCTAGGGTGAGTTCCACACTGCAATCCCTTTTTTTATTCTGCTCTCAGGATTTGGAGCAACCATGCACATTGGCCTGATATGAGTTCAGGTATCTAGTTTCATGACACAAAACTGCAGTCAGCCATGTGATAGTCCAGAGCCTTAATCATTATGCTATCTGTTGGCCCCCCTACATAGATATCTAATGAAGAACTAGTGTACTTCCCCTTGTTCTTTATGTATTAGTATTTTTAATTAAAAAATGATTTATTTTATTTTATTTATTATTAATATTTTTAAATTTTAACAGAAACACAGACAAACAAAAACTGAGAAAGCAAGTATCCAGTCTGGGACAAGAATTGTGTTCAATCATGTGAGAGTCCAGTGCTTTAAACATCATACCACCTGCCAGCCCCTTTATATATTATTTACCAAATATCTTCAAGGTACTTAATTACTGTACCCCATACATAACTTTAAAAATCTCTGTGTCATTCTTTTGTCTTATGTAGTCAAATTTTTTAAAAAACAATCTCAATGCAGGTTTTACAAGGTAAATATTCTCAAAATCTGTGTTGCCAAGAATATCTATACCATGTCCTCACATCAGGCTAGGTAGAAAATTTTAGGTTCTAGATTTTAAAATATATAATAATGTGATATACACAATAAAATGTTAACTGAAATCTCATGGGCTAGCAGAATGGTGAGAATGTGGTTAATTCACTTCTGGACTCTGAGGCCAGTAGAGCACTGCTTTTCATATATTAAATCAATACATGTCTGAATAATGATTGTTATGTAAATATTTTTAAGAGATTTTTTTTTTGCCTTAGAGTGTGTGCACTCATGAGAGAGAGAGAAAGAGAGAGAGAGAGGAGAGAGAGAAACAGAGATAGTGAGAGGGAAAGAGAAAAATTATCCCAGAGGGGGAATGACCAAATCACAATTCATTCTTCTCTATCTTCTCTCAGGGTCTGGCACATGCATGCATGTGTGCCCAGCTTGAGTTTCAAGACAGTGGGTCCAAGACTCAAACTGGGTTTGGTCATGAGGGAATTCAGCATTGTAACTACTACATGATCTGCTGTCCCCTGTTGTATAAATCTTCTGCCTCATCTATTGCCTGAGTTTATATTCAATGCTTTGAGATGTTTAATACAACAAAGAATGACATGCAAGAGGCTGGCAGGTGGTGGTATGTTTAAGGCACTTGATTCTATTTTTTTTTTTTTTTTTTTTTTGGAGAGGTTTTTGCTATAGGGCACGTGTGCTCGCCAGACAGACAGAGAGAGAGAGAGACAGAAAGTGAGAAATCACCCCCAGGGGGAATGGCCACACCGTAATCCCTTCTCCTCCATTCTCCTCTCAGGATCTTGGGCACGCATGCACACGCGACTGGCGTGAGTTTAAGCCACCACGTCTGGGACTCGAACCACGGTCGACTACGTGGGAGTCCAGTGACATAGCCATTATGCTAACTGCTGGTCCCTAGGTGTAGGGGGTCGATAAACGACTCTGGACACTGAGATCTCTTCCGTGAAGTTTATTGGTACAGGTTCAGTTGCTTCTCCCCCCCAGGCTTCCGGGTACGCGCCTTAAATTCCCTCTGGGCCCGCCCTTCCCCAAGTCTCCCGGCGTGTTGGGCTCTGATAGGCTGCTTCTCAGAGTTATGCTAATAAGGAGTTGTCTTTGAGTCTTAGGTGTTTAGTTCCTACGCCATAATGGGGCGTCTTCCAGCAAGGGCTTCCACATCTCCCCCTTTTTGTTTTCTTTGGAGAGGAGAAGGTAGAGGTCTCGGGCCCCCAGAGAAGAGGACTTATTTACCACCCTGTGTGGGCAGCCAGGGATACCCACTCAGAACAGCCTGTCCACTGTCTTTTGTGGGAGATGGGATGGTTTAGACAGTAACCCATATGCACCTGGACATGCCTTCCTACTGATCCCAATTAGGGTCTCAGTAGTGCAGTGTTGTGCCTCACATCCTCTCCATTACTGTAGGGGTTGGATGTCGCTGGAGGTTGTCAAAGCCGCTGCTCCAGTTATCTGTTATATAGGAAGAAAGCTCTCGGGAAAGGTTAGCAGATGTGGAAAAGTTGTCATATGGGATGGAGGTGACACAGAGACCTGGGGCATGCCACTCACAGCACAAACGTGCAGTCTCCAAAGCGTGTCTACTCTTTCATCAACAAGATCTAGCCGTTGATTTAGAATCATGATTCCACCAGCTAGGTGACTATTAAGGGCTCTTTGGTGGTCTAAGGCCGTGGCCACGGTGGAAGAGAGGTTATTTAAAGTGTGTGCAGTTTGTACTGAGGTGTACATGGACACTGCTGCGGTGGCTGCAGCAGCAACAGCTAAAGCCACAGCAGTGACAATAGCTGCGGTGATACCAAAGTCCCGTTTAGGTTGAATGAGAGAAAGCGCCGAGGGTGGAACAACGGGGACAGGTAGGTGTTCTGGAAGGCGGAGAATTATAGTCAGTGGGAAAGCAGTAGCGTTCCAGCATAAAGATAAGAAGCAGATGTTACTATTACAGTTGATAGTATGATTGAACTCAGAGCCGTTATAAACAAAGAATAAGAATTTATATGGAAGGATGGCATTACGGCACTCCTTAGTACATTGTTCAAATATAAGTTGTTTAACTAATGGCATTGCCGCATCAGCATCTCCAAACATCCTGCCGGCTGTATTGATAAGTCAGGCTACAAAGTCCGAAAAAGGTTCTGTGGGGCCTTGAGTTATTTTTGTAAGATTGGCTTGCGGCTCCCCCTTGTTTGGTAGCATTTTCCAGGCCTTGATGGCTATTGTGTTAATATGATCATAAACGGCCTGTGGATAGCCTCTCTGTTGATTTGCAAATCTGCCCTGTCCCATGTACACGTCTACATCCCATGCCGCTTGTCCCGCGGCCCTGTTCCGGGCCGCTTGGGCTTGTGCCCCCTCAAGATAGATGGCCTTCCAGTCAAGGTATTGTCCTGGCGACAAACATGTTCTCACCAATGTCCCCCAGTCATTGGGAGTCATGCAGTATCTCTGTAGGGTCTCAACGAGCCCGACAGTAAATGCGGCACCATTCCCATAAGTTTTCACTGCCTCCGCCAAGGCCTTTATTGTTTGATAATCAAGATGTTCATGATACCTATTTCCTGCATTGTCTGTGAAAACAGGAAATGCTCGGACGGGTCCTAGCTGTCTGGCCTCCCGCCAAGCGTCGGGGCAGAAAGAAGCTCCGCCTCCCACTCCTCCCTGCTGTTGCGCAGCTGAATTATAAGGGGGAGGCAGGGCGGAAGGAGGAGGCTGATCCTCCTCCTTCTCACTTTCAATGTCCCACCCTTTCACTTCCTCTACCAGTTGTTGTACTTCAGAGTCGTTATTATCATCTTTGTCCGCCATTTTAGTGCCTCCGTCTCCATCTTGTGACTGCATTTCTCGGACCATTTCTAATGCTTCCTGACTTTCCCGCATGATTTTCACATAGTGCTGATCCTCCAAACAGGCTGGGATCAGTCTCCATAGGGGTTTTACTCCACCTGAGAGTCTATCTTCCTCTGCCGCCAAGTCTAAATCCCTACCTAGTTTGTCCCAACAAACTGTCGTGAGTTACCCTGAGTGGAGAAACCAGGGGGCCGTGGCATCTACCTGCTCAATGAAGTGCTGAATGGTCTTATCTCTTAAATTAAGGTCTTTTAACTTAAGCAGCGCTTTTAGCGCTCCTACTATGGGCTGAGAGGGTCCCACGCCCATGGCTGTACACCACTTCCCCTCTCCAATGAGGTCCCCCGTTTACCCTTTACCGGTGCTTCCCGGGGATATTTTCCTGTCCTGGGCTTTCTCCCACTTACGGAGCGCCCACTATCAATTTCCGTCTCCCTTCCGAGACTACTGCTTACTGTCTCTATTTCCGAGACTTTGCACTTACCGTCTCTATGTCCGAGACTTTCCAGCCGGCTGCCACGGTTCTGAGCCTTTGGTTCCACAGGGCATGGGGTAGTGTGGAGGGCACTGCATACGGAAACCATCTTGAGCTATCCGCCATCTTGAGCTATCCACCATCTTGGAAACCATTAGGCTTCACTTCCTCACTGAGCAAACCGTTTCTCAGAAATCATGTGACCAACCGTTCTCTCCGGAAGTGGTTGGGTTTCTAGGCAACAGGAGAGATCCGCCTACTTCAATGACTGGTTCATGCTGTTCTATCTCATTTGCATTTCGGGCAACCGATTGGTGCCCACCAGCTGTATATAACTCGCCATTTTTCCTGAATAAATGGAAGTAGATGGAAGAAGACGACTTGATCAGCATCTCGTAGTGTGTGTGCGTGTGTTTGTCCCATCTCTCACTCCCTCCCCCAGGGAACCTGTTCGACTGTCCCGCGGGCCAGGACAGGGTAGGAGCGAGAGGAGCGTGTTCCCCATACGGGCCACCACTTGTTGTGGTCGGAAGCATGACTCTGGACACTGAGATCTCTTCCGTGAAGTTTATTGGTACAGGTTCAGTTGCTTCTTCCCCCCAGGCTTCTGGATCCGCGCCTTAAATTCCCTCTGGGCCCGCCCTTCCTCAAGTCTCCCAGCGTGTTGGGCTCTGATAGGCTGCTTCTCAGAGTTATGCTAATAAGGAGTTGTCTTTGAGTCTTAGGTGTTTAGTTCCTACGCCATAATGGGGCGTCTTCCGGCAAGGGCTTCCACATCTAGGCACTTGATTCTTATATGGCTGACTACAGTCTGAGTCCTGGACCCATTGACTGGCTTTCACATTTTCCCTCTTTCTCCCCCTCTCCCTCTATTTCTCTCTCTCTCTTTTTCTGTCTCTCTGGTCCAGTTGAAAAAGACTAATAATAAATAATAAATTAAATAAATAATTCATTAAAAAATTTGAATGGTATGCAAAATGACAGGAGAAAATGTGAATGGTACCTACAAAAACATGAATGGTATCTTAATCAGTAATCTTCTTGTGTTTATAGTATATCAATGTATGAGGAGGACTTTGTTAACAAACGATAAAGTGTTTCAGGATATATAGAGAAATTTTTTTAGACAAACACACAGAAACTCAAATACACACACACACACACAAACTCACACATAGGTATATATCACATATATATAATATATATAAATATATATATATATATGGTATATATATATAAATAAAAGAGTCGTGTGCTCCATAATGATAGAAGGCATTTCAGTCAGTGATGAAAAGCATATATGATAGTGGTTCAATAAGATAATAGTTTAGGCCATATATATTCCATTTGCAATGTGAAATATCATCTAGGTTTGTGTAAGTGCAATTTATCATGTTCACACAAAGACAGAATTTCCTGAAAATGCATTTCATGGGGATTAGCAGGTGGCACACTGTTTATGTTGCTGGAATCCCACATGGCTAAGTGCAGTTTGAGTCCTAGATCTGGGAGCTTGAATCTCACACTTGATGAATGTGCATGTGAGCTCAAAATTTTGAAAGAAAGATGGAGGAAAAGGGATTGTGACAATGTTATCTCCCCAGGGGGTGATTTCTAGCTTTCTGTCTCTTTATCTCCCTGGCAAGCACACAGGCTCTATAGAAAAAATTTATCTAAAATGAAAATTAAATTATATTATATATAAAAAATACATTTCTCTCATTAAGCAATGTTCAATTATGTATACATATTCACTACCTCATTGATTTTAAGTGGACTGCTGCTTGAACAAACAAAACAAATGAGCATATAAAAAAGAGGTATTTTTTATATTACGTATGTATATCAGCAAAATCACATAGTATAAAGTCAGGATGTAAAAGGCAGAATTTTTTACAATTTCTATTTTCACTGAGGTAAGAGTTTAATTCATCTTTCTTTAGGTTTTTTGCCATAAGTCATTTGCTTTCACCACAGAGAGATAGAAACAGAAAAAGAATAAGTGAAAAACTTATTGGCTAACGATTGTACAAGCACAAGAGATGGGTGTGAACGCCAGATGTGGTGTGTGTGAAGGAGTTGGGCCTAAAATACGACGTTTGGAAGAGGGATATGGAGGCAGAGTATTGACAGGATGGGGAGATGTAGTGTTATCGGTTGAAGATATTTTGATCAACTTGACTGGGGAGAAATGTTCACATATTGAAATGTTCACTTTGTAAGCTAAACAATGTGACTAAATGTATATAAAAAAATTAAGAAAATAAATAAATAAATAAATAAATAAATAAAAAGAAATTCATCCTCAAAAGAGTGGCCACACCACAGTCCCTTTTCCTCCCTTCTCCTTTCAGGATTTCAGGTATGTATGCACTTAAATATGCCAGGCATAATTTTCAAGTCATCACATCCAGAACACAAACCATGGTTGGCCATGTGAGACCCCAGATCCTTCACCACTACACCACCTGCTGGCCCCATGAAAAGTAAATTAAATGCTGAGTTAGTGTGGAAAGAGGGTGGGAGAAGGAAGAGAATGTAAGGGAAGACATTAAGGAGAAAAATAGAGATGTAAGACATTTATGGGACCCAGAAATGAATTATTATCTGTTGATGATAACATGTATAGAATCCCCAACTGGACAGGTGTAAAATTCACTTTACACAATAAGTGAAGTTTAGCTATGGACTATATAAAAGAAATTTAAAGAAAATAAAATATATTATCTATCTATATCTATCTATCTATTTATTTATCACTATCTATCTACCTATCGATCTTGAATGTCTGGGCTCTATAGTAGAAACTGAAAAATTGGAAAGTGTAGTAGCAGGGAGGGCAACTATAGATACTACAGATAATAAGAATAGGAATAATATGAGGGTGAGTATTAGGGGAGGGAGGGGAACAGAGGAAAAAGAAGTACATATAACTGACACAAAAATAAAAAGTATTTGGTCATGATAATGTATATGGAATATCTTTGTCTTGTCTAATATGCACTGTACTTATGCTGGGAAAAGCCATGTTGTACACTAAAGAGGTATAATGATGAGATCCTGAGAATGAAACCATACTTCATCTGTGAAATACTGCTTTCCTTGACCAAAAATGAAAATTTTCTTCTGAGACTTGCCCCTTCAGACTCATTTCTAGTAGGAAAGGCACTACCCAATTCAGGCCTATCATCAGATGGATACCATACTTCAGCTGTGAAATACTGGTTTCATGTGGCGTGCACATGTGCCACACGGTTTTCATTTTTACTTTCTAAAATTTTAATATTATGGGTTTTGTCCTCTTTTTTTCTTCTTATTCTTCTTTTTCAGTTGATTTTTTTCTTATTCTTTCCTCTTCTTAATTGTTTTTCTTTTTTTTTTTTTTAATCTTTATTCACTGTCTAATAAGCCTCTACACACTTAGTGTCTAGACAGGTCCAAGTGAACAGTTTCTAATCATCTGAATATGATTAGGGTAAGAATATTCCTCTCTTCACCTTGAATCTATGCACAGAGAGTCAAAATGGAACAGTAGGAAGATTGCAGATCACCTCCTTCTGCTTGCCTCTGAATGCTCAGATTGAACTTCAAGAATCTGGAAGAAACGCACCATCCAACAGATGACTGGAAATCACTGCAGGATCATAAGAAATAAAAAGCAAGACAATACCTCTCCTCCAAGAAAAGAATAACACCTCTTCATCCTCAGACAGTACAGTAAAACTCATGGAAATGTCTGCTAAGGATTTTAGAATGTTCTTAATGACAAAGCTAACAGAGATGGAAGAGAAGAGAGACAATGAACGGCAGAAGAGGCAGGAGAAATGAGCAGATGAATTCCAGGCGGTGAGGAAACTCTTACAAGATCTAAAAGAGGAAAAATGCATTTCTAAAAAGAATCAAATGGAACAGTTAAATATTAAGACTATAATACAGAAAGTCAAAATATCTCTTAAAAGTACGAAAAGCAGACTAGATCATACAGAAAATTGAATATCAAATATAGACGATAGAATCGCTGACCTAGAAAAATCCACCATGAAGACTGAGAAAATGGCCCCCAAAAATGAGAGTAATATACGAGAAATACTAGATACCATCAAACGTCCAAACATCCGGATAATTGGTACCCCACAAGGCAAAGAGACTCATAAGGGCATTGATAACCTATTCCACAAAATCCTGCAAGAAAACGTTCCAAACCTAGAGAGGCACTCAAAGATTCAGACCCAAGAAATACAATGAATCCCCAAGAGAATCAACCCAAGAAGATCTTCTTCAAGACACATTACAGCCAGATTGACCAAAACCACAGACAAAGACAAGATACTAAGATTGGCAAGAGAGAAAGGGCAAGTTACCTACAAAGGATATCCCATCAGGCTAACAGCTGCCCTCTCATCGAAAGCAATGCGAGTGATGAGAGAATGGAAAAATATATTCAAAGTGTTAAAGGAAAGGTGATTACAACCAAGAATACTGTACCCAGAAAGATTATCCTTCATAAGGGAAGAAAAGACAAGAATATTCTCAGATAAACAAAACCTGAAAGAATTTACCAACACCAGACCAGATCTCCAAGAAGTTCTCAAGGGAATGCTATACCAGGAAAATTAAATACAGGCACACACAAAAAATGAGTTCAAAAGCTAAGAAAATGGTCTTCTTAATCATAGAGACACATCTGGAGTTGACTATTATATCCCAGAATTTAAATGGAAATATTAGACCACAACAGAAGATAGATTAAGTACATGAGACTGAACTAGTGAAATAGCATTTTATGACTTTTGACTAAAACATTGCTGATCTTCTTCAAGGCTTTGTTTTCCAGTTTTAAGGATTTTTGTCCTGTCTTGAGATGCTGGTAGGTTCATGTACCTACTACTTGAACAGAATCCTAATCTGTTTTCTGACGTTAAGTTTTAAGTAAAGTTCCTTAACATTTCTTTGCTTTATTAGAGCTAAAACTATTTTTCTTGAAATTAAAAAAAAAGGGAACCAGCAGTTACTGTAATGGCTATGTCGCTGGACTCCCACGTAGTCGACCGTGGCTCACGTCCCGGACTTGGTGGCTTAGAACTCACGCCGGGCATGTGTGTGTGCGTGCCCAAGATCCCGAGAGGAAAATGGAGGAGAAGGGATTGCAGCGTGACCATCCCCCCTGGGGGGTGATTTCTCGCTTTCTGTCTCTATCTCTCTCTCTGTCTGTCTGGTAAGCGCACTCGCCCTATAGCGAAAACCTCTCAAAAAAAAAAACATTGAAAAATATCTATTTAATGACCATAGTAAGCTTTATAGCATCAGCTAGGTGCTACCTTTTTGAATATTCATTCTACTCAGATTTTCACACCTAAGCCAGGCATGTATGCACTGATCGGTATATACCAGCTAAACTTGCTATTGAAAGTAGTTAGATTACTTAAGCAATTTTGTGAATCAATAAAATGTGGGGGAAAAAGGAATGGAAAACAACTGTGTAGACACCTAAGATAGTGTGGGAGGAGGGTGGGAAATGGCAGAGGGTGAGAAATAGGAATATATATATATATATATACATATATATATATATATATATATGTATATATATATATATGAAACTAGAAATGGAAAATTAATGACGATGACATGTTTGATTAAGCCACTATACAGTATATTTTGGATAAGAAATCACATTTTGTATTCTGTGACAATGCTCAGGGATTGAATGTAAATTAATTAATTAATTAAAAATATCTCAGAAGAAAATTACAGTGCATTTGTAACTAGATTCTTGCTTTGTCAATAGTTTTAGTTTACGGTACATTGTGAATCAATAAAATGTGGAAAAAATGTAAAAAATAATAATAAAATTAAATAAGGAAAAAGGTATAGTAATTAAATGTAAATGAAAAGAATAAAAAATAAAAATATTGGAAAACAAAAAATAGCTCAAAAGAAAGGTAGTCACACGATTCTATTTCAGGACTCTGTTCAGATACCTCTGTACATATCTAACATTGAAATGACATCATACCTCCTTCAAACTAACAGGCCATTTTATCATCTCTTCATTAATTACCAAGATTTGATCATGGGTGCTCCTGTAGACAAAAATCTCCTACATTGGGAACCAGCAGTTAGCGTAATGGCTATGTCGCTGGACTCCCACGTAGTCGACCGCGGTTCGCGTCTCGAACCCGGTGGCTTACAACTCACGCCGGGCGCGTGTGCGTGCGTGCCCAAGATCCCGAGAGGAGAATGGAGGAGAAGGGATTGTGGCGTGACCATCCCCCCTGGGGGGTGATTTCTCGCTTTCTGTCTCTATGTCTCTCTCTGTCTGTCTGGCGAGCGCACGCTCCCTATAGCGAAAAACCTCTCCAAAAAAAGAAAAAAAAAAAAAACTCCTACATTAACCAACAGCCAACTGTGATTAGAAAATCTCACAAGGTTGTGGATATCATATTGTATCTTTTTTTCTTTTTTCTTCAAGGGGCATGTTGTATCCAGTGCTGTTTGTCAACTGGCTTTTCCTCAGAAATGGATAAAGCTAGATTAAAAGCAGGATTTACAAATTAGGACTGTATTAAATGGAGAGGATGGAGAGTTTATATCTATCAAGAAATCCCTCTATTTTAACATCTCTGCCCTTTTTTTTGTAGGGGCTCAATGTGGATTGAGTGATCACCAAGTCTGGGGTCATGTGAGATGCACTCTCTTTGTTCCTCCTAAAGACAATAGAGGAGTGGTTGTAGCTCATACGAAAAATTCTATGATGTTTCACAGAGAGTGATTTGTACATGAGCTTTCATAAACATCAGACTAATAAAATCTGACTTGGATTAATTAGAGGCTAAACTTAGTCATTTATAAAGGGCACAAGTGGGGCCAGCCAGTGAGTAGTGTGATTAAGGTGGCTGAATCACACATTACTGAGCCAGCATCTTGAGTCTTGTACCCGGAGTTTACAAAACACACTGGAGGGAACCAGTAGATCGTGTGGTGGTTAGGGCACTGGACTCACACATAGCTGACTGTGGTTTAAGTTCTGGACTTGATGACTTGTTTTCTGACTTCCCCTTTCTCTTTTTCTCTGTCTCTCTCTGATCAAATTTTTAAATAATAATAAATAAAATGAAATAATTATTTAAAAAGAAAACAAAATACAGACCACATGTGTGTTCATGTCCCAAATTCCAGATAAAAACAGAGGTGAAGAAAGGATTCCATCATGACTATTCCCCATGGTGTTGAATTCTCACTTCTCCTCTGTCTTTTTTCCTAACAAATGTGCATGTAGGAAAAATAATTAAGAGTTATTTAATTTTACTTACTATTGCTATTTTTATTTTTTTATCCAAGAGAAAGAAAGAGAGGGAAACTGAGAAAGCAAGCCACCAAGTTCTAGATTTGAAACAGTCAGACATGTGAAAGTCCAGCACTGTGACCACTATGCCACCTGCTGGTCCCTTGTAGGAAAACTTTTAAAAGGCACTATATGTATAAAAAGATTTAGATTCTTGATACTGGTAGGGGTAGTATACAAGTATACAGTGCTTCAAGTTTATCCAAAAATGGACATTAAATATGTGTAATTTTTTTGATACTACTTGCACCTCAACAAAACTTTTTGAAAGAACAAACCTGTTTTGTTCTTTATCTTTATTTTGGACTTCTTTTGGTAAAAGTGTTATGGTCATGTGACATTAAAAAACAATTTGTAATAAATATATACATTTAAAACTTTTAAATTCTTTTTTTATTTAGAGAGATTTTTGCTATAGGGTATGTGTGATTGCCAGAGAGACAGAGAAACAGAGAGACAATATAGTGAAAAATCCCTTTTCCTCCATTCTCCTCTTGGGATTCGAGACATGTATGCACACATCATTGGAATGAGTTTTAAGCCTCTAGGTCTGAGATTTGAACCATGGTCAGCTACATGAGAGTCCAGTGACATAACCATTATGCCATCTGTGGTCCCCAAACTTTTAAATTCTAAAGAGGTTTTCATTCCTGGTGAGCATGTAAACTTCCCAGAGAGACAGATAGACTATGAGAGATGGGAAAAGAAGTGCCCCCATGGGGAATGAGCTGCAATCTTTTCTTCATTTCTCCTTTGTTCTGGGATTTGGGGAACGCTTGCATGTACACATGCCTGTCATGTTTTTGAGGCCTGCCGGTCTTAGACTTGGACCATGTGGAATTCAGCTGTCTTATTCAATAGCTCATAGATCTATTGCACTAAAGAGATAGTGTGTGAAGAATTATTTATTTAATTTTATCTATTATCATTATTTTTAATTTGCCCATTAGACATGGGTGCTGATGAGAGAGAGAGAGAGAGAGAAGGAAAGTTGAAGGCAAGCTGTCAGGTCCAGGACTCAAACCTGTCAGCCATGTGGCAGTCCAGAGATTTAACCACTTGTAAGTCTCACTAAGATTTTTAATAAAACATGTTAGTCTCTTATTTTTAAATTTATAGCATTCCTTTGCAGAAAACAATTATCTTTTATTGTTTATGCAGCTGTTCTTACAGTATTTACATTTTTAGAATAGAAGCACTCTCATCTTATTAAAATAACCATTTTGACATTAAGAAAACCATTCTACTTGCTTTTCCAAGAGTCAACTTCAAACTTGCTCAGAGAGCAAATCAAATGTTGTTATTGTTAGTACAAGTAGAAATCAAATGGAAACTAACTTCCTGATCTTTATTTTTATGTATTTATATTATATTTATTTGTTTTTCTCAACAAATTGGTCTGATGTATTGTCTATTTATGATAAAGATGTTTTAGACATAGTTTATTAACTTACTGTATATTTTAAAAATTATTTATTTTACTTTATTTTATTACGTATTTTTAGGTTTGATATAGGGCATGTGTACTCACCAAAGAGAGACAGAGAGCAAGAGAGAGAGGTAAATTGAGAAAACACATCACCAGGGCCAGGATTCGAAACATAGTCAACCATGTGAGAGTTCAGTGCACTACCCATGATGTAACCTGATAGTTTAATGACTTAGTGTTTATTTAAAATATAAACTTATTTATAAACCAAATAGGATATCCTGAGACTATATGCATCAAAGGTGGTTCCATGTTTTAAAATTGGATCACTGTTCCTTCTTCCATGATTTTTGAAGACGGTATAAGGAAAATTAAAATTAATTCTGTTATATGAAAAGATATTGAATGTTAAAGTGGGGAGATTAATGTCTCTGTACTGACTGACATGCATGGCATTCCCTTTTGAAAAAGCAATGTAATACACTGTAAAGTTATATGTAATTCAATGTAATATAATAGAAGAACATGATGATAATAAAAAATTTAAAAAAATTAATTCTGTTATGATCAAGACAGGCACAATAAATAACTTCAGACACCTGTAGGTCATTCATGTCAGTAAAAGAGCACAACTTCTCTGATGCTCCCCAAATGGTCATACTGAATTTAGAATATTCTAGTATTTCTTCCAATATTTTGTCCATCTTAATTCTGTTCATTCTAAGTTATATTAAGGTTATATTGTGACTACTTTCCATACGTTCTCCTCCCAGAATTTTATAAAATCAAATAAAGGGGAAGACATGGTGAAGTTGAGGAGACAGGAGAAATAGGATGAGGGGAAGAAGCCAGCCTCCAAGGACAATTCACAGAGATCACACAGAGTGGATCAATCATGTACAACTAAAGGAGAGCTCTCACTTTAGAGAAATAGGTTTATTCTCTAAATATAATTATTTTAGTACCCACAAAAAATATATACTTAAGCAGATGGCTTGGTGGTTAGGGTGACTGAGTTTCCACACGACCTCCACAATTTGAGTTCTGGATTGGTGGCTTGAAAATCATGCAAGGCATGTGTGTGAGCATGCCTAAAATCTGGAGAGGAGACTAGAGGAGAAGGGGATGCATGCAGCATGGCCATGTCCCTAGAAGGTTATTTCACTTTTCTTCTGTTTCTCTCCTTTTTGGGAAGCACACTTGCCCTAAGAGAAAAGACTAAATACAAAAAATTAAAAGAAATAAAAACACTTTTGGGGCCAGATATGATGTAATGGTTAAGGAGGACTCCCACATGATTGACCACGGTTTGAATCTCAGACTGTAATGTTTCATACTCCAGGTGTGAGTGTATGCCTGGTGCCCAAATCACAGGAGGAGAATGGAGCAGAAGGGATTGTACTTTGGTCATACCCCCTGGCGAGTGATTTTTCTTTCTCTCTCAATGTCTCTCTCTAGTGAGAGCACATGAACTATGGGAGAAATATTTTTTAAATGAAAAAGAAAATGCCTTCAAATATCATCAGGTGCTTATGAAGGATGTTTACCTGCCAGGGAAGAATAAGCTGGTCTGCATCTCCTACAGATCCCATTTCTATTTTTTGCAAAAGCATCTTATAAAGAACTTGGGCCACTGCATGAACGGCATGATGGATTTTTAAAAACTGGAGTCAAATGTATTAATCATGTAAAAATTAAGTGGTAGAAACTCTATGGAAGAATTTGGTGGGCAGTCTCCAAGTTTGCTACATAGTAACCCAGTAAGTGAGCAATTAAAACATAAAACCCAGAGTTTACTGAAATTAAAATCTTCTGGGTATTGGAAAGGGTTGACTGTCTTGAGAAATTACTTAAAGCCAGGAATTTTTCTCTGGGGATCTCTCTGCCCTGGGGTTCTACAC
Organism: Tupaia tana; assembly: GCA_026018925.1. Lineage (NCBI taxonomy): Eukaryota > Metazoa > Chordata > Mammalia > Scandentia > Tupaiidae > Tupaia > Tupaia tana. The sequence continues at coordinate 6,271,064 of JAKSZU010000029.1, forward strand.
CTGTCATCCTCCATTTTAGTGAAATACAATTTTGGAAAAACATGTTTTGCACTGTTTCCCTCCCCCAGACTATGACTTCATAATGGCTAGGTAAGGCTTTGGGGACCACCCTATCCTGAGAACAAGTTTTGTAACTTTGTGACTAAGAGAGGCCAAATTATCTGTATCACACAAGTGCTCTAATAATTTGGACTTTAAAAAATGGTGTTAAAATATACAAAAGTTGGACTAGCAGGTGGCACAGTAGTTAAGAAACTGGACTCCCACATGACTGACCATGGTTTGAACCCAGGACTCTGGAGTTTAAAACTCATACTGAGCACTTGTGTATGCATACCAAAAATCTTGGAAATGGAGGAAAGTGGAGAAGAAATTGTGGTGTGACTATCCTTCTTAGGGGTGAATTTTCACTTTATCTCTCTCTCTCTTTGGCAATCACATGTGTCCTATAGCAAAAGTATCTCTCTAAATAAAAAATAAATTAAAAAATCCACGATAGCCTAATTCTGTATGATGAGTTAGAAAGGAGGGGAAGGAATAATATTAGTCAGTGGTGGCTTCCTCACTAGTATACAGAAGGCATTTTATTGTTATGTCCAATATCACTCTCAGGTCTGCCACACCATCATGGCACAAATGAGCCTTATAACTTACAAAGAAGTAGGATACTTCCAGAGAAGAATAGATTATTTTTAAATTTGAATGCTCCATAAAATTAATCCACATACCCCTAAGAATGATATCCTCTGCTCTGTCCACTGATAATTCAGGTGTCAAATACTCATTATATGATTTAATATTTAATAACTAAAAATAACTCTATTCTTTTTTTTTTTTTTTTTTTGAGAGGTTTTTGCTATAGGGCGCGTGCGCTCGCCAGACAGACAGAGAGAGACAGAGAGATAGAAAGCAGGAAATCACCCCCCAGGGGGGATGGCCACGCCGCAATCCCTTCTCCTCCATTCTCCTCTCAGGATCTTGGGCACGCACGCACACGCGCCCGGCGTGAGTTTAAGCTGCCGGGTCCGGGACGCGAACCGTGGTCGACTACGTGGGAGTCCAGCGACATAGCCATTACACTAACTGCTGGTCCCAAAATAACTCTATTCTTGACCCAACATTTATCTATTACATTTTTCTCTTACTAGTCTTTATAGAAAATATTCCTGAAAATTTTTCATGACTTGTTTATTCACTTATTTTTGTATTTCTATTTTTTGATTTTTATAAGAATATGACATGCAGAAAGATATTTTAACTGATGTAAACTTTGAGTGATTGCTTTATTTAGCCATTATCATTATTACCAGGGCTGGCAAGTGGTGTGGTGGTGAAGTTGTTGTACTCCCGCATGGCTAACTCCAGTTTGAGTTCCAGACTTGAGTCACAGCTTGCTTTCTCAATTTTCCTCTCTCAATTTGGTCAAAATTAATAAATAATAATAATAATAAATAAAATTAAATGAAATAATTAAAAACAACATATGTATTACCTCACAACTTGTTTCTGTGGTGAGAACACAATATCTACTTTCAGAGAATTATTCAGGTGTACAATATAATGTAATTAATTGCACTGATATGATGGACATTAGAACATTTGAACTCACTCCTCTTGTCTTACTCAAATGCTATGTTTTTTTGACCAATATTTTAATTTTAATTTAATTTGATTTTAGAGAGAATTTTTATATAGGGCATATGTGTTTGCTGGGGAGACATAGACAGGTACAAGTCAAGAAAGCAACCCCAGGAGGATGGTCACACTGCAATCTCTCTCCTCCTTTATCCTCTTCAGATTTTGGGCAAACACACACATGTCTGGCATGAGTTTTAAGCCACTGGGTGCAGGACTAATTTGCGGTCTACCTGGGAGCCCAGCAACATAACCACTACACCATCAACTGCTTTCTTGACCATTTTTTTTTTTTTTTTTTTTGAGAGAGAGATTTTCGCTATAGGGCGCGTGCGCTCGCCAGACAGACAGACAGAGACAGAGAGACAGAAAGCGAGAAATCACCCCCCAGGGGGGATGGTCACGCTGCAATCCCTTCTTCTCCATTCTCCTCTCGGGATCTTGGGCACGCACGCACACGCGCCCGGCGTGAGTTTTAAGCCACCGGGTCCGGGACACGAACCGCGGTCGACTATGTGGGAGTCCAGCGACATAGCCATTACACTAACTGCTGGTTCCCTTTCTTTTTTTTTTTTTTTTTTTTTTGGAGAGGTTTTTGCTATAGGGCGCGTGCGCTCGCCAGACAGACAGAGAGAGACAGAGAGATAGAAAGCGAGAAATCACCCCCCAGGGGGGATGGCCACGCCGCAATCCCTTCTCCTCCATCCTCCTCTCGGGATCTTGGGCACGCACGCACACGCGCCCGGCGTGAGTTTAAGCCACCGGGTCCAGGACTCGAACTGCGGTCGACTACGTGGGAGTCCAGCGACATAGCCATTACGCTAACTGCCGGTCCCATGGTTCCCTTTCTTGACCATTTTTAAAACCTGGCTACCCTCAAACTGTAGTAGCTGTCATAGTATTCTCTGCTTCTGTGAATTTTAGTTTTTAATATTCTATTAAATGTAAGATGACGAGGTGTATGTTTTTGTGTACCTGAGTTATTTCAATTGGCATAATGTCCTTCAAGTTTATCCCTGTTGTTGAAATAACAGAATATATTTTGCTACTTTTAGGGTCCATGCCATCACCAGACACTAAGGGAGAGAGAAACACGTTCTAATGGAGCTTCATCATGCTTCAATCCCTTCTCCATTTCTCCATTCTGTCAGAATTTCAGGAATGCACACACATATACATAGTGGTTTTGTTTTTATTTTGTTTTGTTTTGTTTTGTTTTCTGGGGAGATTTTTTACTATAGGGCACGTGCACTCACCAGAAAGACAGAGAGAGATAAAGCGAGAAATCACCGCCCCCCCCCACCCCCCCCCCCCCCCCCAGGAGGATGGCCATGCCGCGATATCTTCTCTTCCATTCTCCTTTTGGAATCTTGGGAATGCACACATACATGCCCGGCCTGAGTTTAAGCCAGTGGGTTGGGGACTCTTACTGTGGTCGACTACATGGAATCTTGGGCACGCACACACATGTCTGTCATGAGTTTAAGCCATTGGGTTCAGGACTCGAACATGGTCAACTACATGGGAGTCCAACGACATAGCCATTAAACCAACTGCTGGTCCCATCAAAAAATCTTGCCTACCAATATCTTTGAAGGTTTTCTCTACATTTTCTACTACTAGTTTTGTAGTTTGAGGTTTTATATTTAAATTTTTCATCCATTTTGAGTTGATTTTTGTTGGTGGTAGAGATAGCATCCAGTTTTATATTTCCACAGGTGGATATCCAGTTTGCCCAGCACTATATGCTGAAAAGACTTTCTTTTCTCCACAGCATTGTTTTGTACCATTTGGCGAAGATCAACTGGCTGTATGATTTGGGATTTCTTTTTAACTGACATTTTCATTACGACATTATGTCCAACAACTTTTATATAGTTATTAGAAACCCATTTATGGTAAAGTATCTTTCAAATATTTTGCCTGTTTTGGGGGAAAGTAGGTAAAAAGGTGGTTAAGCACTGGATTCTCACATGGCCAACTGTGGTTCACATCCCAGAACTGGTAGCTTGGAAATATCATACTGGACATGTGTGCATAAGTGACCAAAATCCTAAGAGGAGAATAGATTGTGGCATGGCCATCCACTCTAGGAGGAGATTTCTGACTTTCCCTCTCTGTTTCTCTCTAGCAAGGCCACACACTCTATGACAAACAAACAAACAAACAAACAAACAAAACAAATAAAGCTGTGAGATGAATAAAGTCCATCCCATGAGTGGCAGAGATGGGACCTAGTCCCACCTGAAATGTGTCCTGAAAGCTGACTGTGGGAAGCATCTCCAGGGAACTTTTAGAACTTTCACTCTAAAAACATAAAGTGGTCGCTGCCTGGGTGTGTGTCTAGGGAGTAAAAGTCAGGACTTTTTTTAATTAACTCATGAGGGCCAGGAGGCAACCAGGTTTCTGTGCCACTGGCAGTGATTCCTTTTCTTTCAGAACTGAGGATCTTTCCTTTGAACATTTGCACCATTTTAAGTTCCATCTGCTTGGAAGGTCATGCAGATGTTTGGACCAGAGTACAGAAAAAAAAAAAAATGAAAGAAAGAAAGAAAGGAGAAAGAAAGAAAGAAAAAAGAAAAAAGGGAAGAAAGGAAGAAAGAAAGAGAGAAAATAGTTGTAATAGAGGTTTATTTGCTGGGGGCGGTGGGGGTGGGATTGGTGTTAGAAGAAATAGAAGTGTTCTGAAGCTTACAGTTGTATAATTATAAACATAACTTCAGGCTAGCAGATGGCATGAAGGTTAAGGCAGCAGGATCCCATATGACCAATTCTGGGGGTTGAGTTCTGGACAGGGCAGCTTGAGAATCACACCAGGCACATGTGCATATGTGTCCAAAACTGAAAAAAGAATGGAGGAGAAGAAATTATGGCATGTCCAACCCATGTGAGAGGTGTTCTCTCTTTTTCTTTATCTCTCTCTCCTGTTTCTCTCCAGTAAAGACAGAAGCCCTATAGAAACAAACAAACAAAAAAAACATTTTCATTATTGTAGTTCTAACTGTTGTTTGTAGTTCATTGGTTGGTTGCAATCATATTTGGTCCTGTTATTGCAGGTTCTCAGAATCCTTGTGGGTGAGAACTAACAAATCCTTTAAAAACAGAAGCCAGAAGTGCTAGAGGCCTCAGGCAGCAGTACACTGCCCACATAAACTCCTCAGGGGGACTTTCTATGGTCAGAGCCTACTAAGAGACAGAGAGGGCCCAAAAGATATCCAAGTGAACTCAGCTCTGTTCCATCTGACAGGGCAGAGTGATTGCTGAGGAGCAGGATCACACATGGGGCCCTGGGAATGCCTAGCATTGTTGTTGCCATCTAGGGCCTCATTTTCTTGAGCACCTTCATAAGGCAAAGTCAGTACCCCTGCCTATAAAGGGAAACTAAGAAAAAAATGGGAGAACCAGAAATTCTGCAACTGGGTGTCATAAACATTGGTATCTGGGTATTCCTGTGTGATTGAGCCACACTGGCCAGTTTGCTTCCTGAAGTGAAGGGGTAGGCACTGTGTGCTGTTGGCTTGCTCTGGTGCCCCTTACCCAGACCAGGAGAGCAATAATGATGGCTCTCCCATGTGTCTACATAGCCTGGAAGACTCCTTGTTGTTCATCTCCTTCATCACTGTGAGGAAAACACACCCCATCCATGCCACAGAGCTGCTGTGTCTTTTTTTTTTTCTTATCTGGAATTTCTCTACCAGTTGTTGGTGGTATGAAAACTCCTAAACAAGATGCTGCCTGTCCACATTAGAACTGCCATCCCCAAATCAGAAAGCTTGTTGTCATTCAAGAGCTGTCATAGGACACAGCCATGTGGTAACTTCCTGGCTCATTTTGCCAATATCACTGGGGATCTTAAGTTTCCCAAGGCCGTCCCAGGCTGCAACATTAACTAAGACTACAGAGCTCACTATAAGCCTGTGTAGTGATCACAGGCTGTGACAGTGAAAGGATACACATGAAGATCAAAGGGAAAGGTGCTTAGACTGAAGTCCATGAGAAACCAGGGCAAGCTTCCAGGTGTCCCCTCCCAGGGGAGCTGCATAGACACTTGTTTAATTTTTTTCAGCAACAATGACTGACAGCACATGCAATGTATTGCCCACTCAGGAAGCTCACTCAAGTCTCGGTGTCAGGATTTTTGTAAGTGAGACCTGGCCTTGGGGTCATATAATTCCATGGTCATGCAATGGCCTGTGGCTGTCTCTAGGCTCCAGAGTCCAAATAGCTACAGTGTGGCCTAGAGCCTCAGGTATAAAGAAACATGACCAGGCAGAATATTCTAAGGACTTGGAGGTGGTCTGCCAGTAACCAGTCTTTCAGAAATCAGGCCTCCATGTACTCTGCCATGTGGGATCCAGCCACCTTAGCCACCATGCCACCTGGCTGGCCTGAAAAGAAACACTTTTAAAGTTTACGTATTTATATGCTTTATGGACAAGGAAGACTGAGAGACACAGAAAGATAGAGACCACACCCACACCTGGATCTTGATGCCATGATTCACTGCCATTCCCCAACCAGCCCCATATGAGGGGCACACATGAACCCAGTGTGCTCACGGAGGTCTTTGGATATGAAGCAAGAAACTCCCACAGGGGTCAGTCTTGCAGAGCATCACATTTACCGCTATGCCACCATATGGACCTGAAAATAAATATTTTATTAGTGAAACTCATTCAAGTCAGGCTGGCAGATTCTGAATTAGAAACACAGATGGAAATGATAGAGCAAGAAATTTCTTTAAAACATAGTGCTAAACATGAGCTAGTTTAGTACTAGCTCCCACATGGGAGTTTCTTGCTTCATATCCACAGACCTCCATGAGCACACTGGGTCCATGTGTACCCCTCATATGGTGCTGGTTGGGGCTGGGGGCTAATCATGGCATCAAGATTCTGGTGTGGGTGTGGTCTCTATCTTTCTGTGTCTCTCAGTATTTTTTTAATTTGTCTTAATTGCTTTGATTTATGGGTTGCAGACCAGGACCACCTTTTCACATAGTCCCCTACTGTTTGCTAGGGATGTTTAATGGCCTGGGCAAAATAAATCCATGGGTCAAACAAGAAAGTTATCCAAGTTTTTATCTCTCTCCTACCAAGACTTATTTATGGTATGTAAAAGTCTTGCTCATACCCCTGTCCTTCAATAGAACTGAATTTTGTAGTTCTCTTAGATTGACTTAGAAAGACACTCACTCATCCAAGATTCTCTGCAAGTTTACTAAAGAATAGCTTCACACAACACAACTTCAGTATTGTAAAAGTGGCAACATTATAGAACAATTACCTGGTTCAACGTCTTCTTTAAGTTTATTTATTTGCTTCATTACAAAGGAAGAGAAGAAAAATAGAGAGAGAATGAGAAAGCACACACACACACACCAGCAGCAGCAGGATCTTGTCACTGCACGATCTCCCCCTGGGTTCTAGGCCAGCACAGTCACTGAAGCACCCCAAGGAACACCCTAACTTCTCAGACCCAGGATCTGAAACCCAGAAATTCCCAGGTTTCCATGTGGCTCCATATCTCACAGAGGTGCTCTAGTGACTACATAAATGTGGCAGGGTGCAATTCAACTTTTCATATTATAAGTCAAAAGCAGAATCCATAAGAGGTCTCAGATAACTGACTTCTGCTGGACCTTGTGATTTTTTAATCCAAGACCATGAAAGTTTCTGTAACTAAGTGTTCCAATTTATTTTTTTTCTAGAATTATTCATTTATTTCTTTTGTAACCATTAGTGTTAGTTTTCAATTTATTATAGGGTACATATTTTCACTAGAGAGAAAGACACACAAACAATCATGCATGCACGAGTGCATGCACAAATACACAGGGAGAGGAGAGAGACAGAGAGAGAGAGAGAGAGAGAGAGAGAGAGAGAGAGAGAGAGAGAGGAAAATTGAGAAAGCAAACCACCAAGTCTGGGACTCGAACCATGGTTGTCCATGCCAGTCTAATGCCTTAACCACCACACCACGGGCTGGGCCTGATGAAGTGCTACACTTTAATCCACATAACCAGGTGTTCATACCAGATGCTCCCTTCTATCAGGAAATATATGGGAACACAATAGTGATCTTGGCACTTTCCACCCTTGACTCACTTGAGCTAATACAGAGACAGACTATACAGAGCAGGAGATGTCAGGGACCGCCACATTAGAGATGGCTGTGATGGGGCCAGCAGGTGGCATAGTGGGGATGGCTTTGATGTGAGGCTGCTCAGAGTCTCAGCTCAATAGGCCACACCCTAGGAAAAGGTTCAGATTGGTATGTTCAAACCTCATGTCTCCACTTTTCTTATGAGATCCTCCAGTGTCACTATTAGTCACAACAGAAACTCAAAGCAGGATGCCACCTTCTGGGTGTTATCAAATCCCCGTTTGCTTGTTTGTTTGTTTGTTTTTTGTTTGCCAGAGGAAACATAAACTCATCAGAGAGATGGAAAGTAAAAAAGCACCCCATGGGGAATAATCACACTGCAAACCTTTCTCTTCCTCCTGTTCAACCATACAGGACATGAACACCCTCTGACTCATTGTGTCTCATAAGACACCAGGTATGGGACTCAAACCAGAGCCAGCTGGGTGGGATTCAGCTGCTTAAGCCATCAGGCCTTGGTCTGACCTGCACCTGTCATTTAATTATAAGTTGGGAGAGTGACAACTGAGAGCCAGGAGCAGAGGGTCCTTGTCCTGCCAACTGTGCCCTGAAGGGGTGATGCGATGAAAGTCCCCACTCCACTGTGCTCCTCCTGCTTCTCCTACTCACAGTTAGGAGGTGTGCCTAGATTGCTGCTCCTACATTTTCATTAACTACATAGAAATCCTTTGAAAAATATTCTTCAGAGTGCCAGTATGCACAACAGGAAAATATGGTTGAGAATGAACATTGGCTGGAGGAAAGGGTTCAAGTCCTGTTGCTTAATTCTGATTTCTCCTCACAAGAGCTCTTGACCCCTTGTTCTTTATACCCAGAAGACACTGCACCTAAGGTTTGTGTGGCCTTCTTGTGGCAATCTAGAATTGCCTGTCCAGGTGAAGCTAGAGTAGCTCTAATTTCTAATCTCTTATTATTCTCCTTTTTTCTATACATTGTTTTTCATATTTGGCTCTTTTCTTTTTCACATAGAAGCACTCTGTGGTTTAGTCCGTTTTCACAGGTGTACAGAGATTTAGAAGTGAGTTGGTTTGCATTTTACACGTGCATGAAATGGCTTAAAATATGGTAGTGATGATGTTACTGGTTTTCTGTCCTACTTGTAGCACATCTAGTGAACATATTACTTTGTTATATTCTCATATATGTATATTTTTTTTATTTGATAGTAATTTTTTTTCTTGCTATGGGGCAAACACACCAGAAAGAAAGAGAAATGTAGAAGTGAAAAATCACCCCACAGAGGGATTAGCCATGCTGCAATCCCTTCTCCTCTGTTTTTACTCTCAGGACTTTGGGTGTGTATGCAGCATGATTTTCTACCTGTCCCATTGGGGACTCAAACCATGAGGTTGGCCAGGTGGAATCCAGTGTGTAACCCCCACACTACTTGCTGGATCCATACTACCCAATTTTAGCAATAAAGTTCAGTGCTGAATAGATTTCCTCTTTTGTTAGAGTTAACAAAATTTACAGAATTAAAGACCTTCATTTCTACAAGTCACTAATACTCTAGTGAATGTTCATGTGTATTTTATTTTTTTAAAAAATGTTTATTCATTATAATTATTATTTCAATTTGAGGAGAATGACATAGAGAGAGGGAAAGTGAGAAAGCAAGCTGCCAGGTGCAGGACTTAAGGCATGGTCATCCATGTGCAAAACCAGTGCCCTAACCACCACGACACCTGCTGGATTTAATGTGTATTACTTAAAAGATTATTTTATTGTGGAGATTTGATAAATACTACATAATTCTTTTTTTTTTTTTTTGTTTTTTTTTGGAGAGGTTTTTGCTATAGGACACGTGCCAAACAGAGACAGAGACAGAGAGATAGAAAGCGAGAAATCACCCCCTGGGGGGATGGCCATGCCACAATCCCTTCTCCTCCATTCTCCTCTCGGAATCTTGGGCATGCACACACACACATCTGGCGTGAGTTTAAGCCACCGGGTCCAGGATGCGAACCGTGGTCGACTACGTGGGAGTCCAGCGACATAGCCATTACGTTAACTGATGGTCCCCTGATAAATACTACATATTTCTTTACTGGGAATTCACAATATATTTATCATATTAAATTTTCTAAGGAACCCTGTAATAGCATGTATTCACCTTGTTTTACTCAAATTTCTACATATAAGTCACATCGTTTTTACAATATATTTATAGAATGTAAAGAGTGAACAATGTTACCCTTCAGCATAGTATAAGAAGGATTTATTCAAGTTTCCTAAAATAAAGTCCAATATTAACACTCTATTATAATTGACTATTTATCTTTGCATAAATGCTCCCTGTGAGACTTACGTATTTCTGAGAAAGGGTCACTCATTCCCCATCTCTGGAAAGGGTTTAAAACATGTTTCAGGAGAGAAAAGACATCTGTAGCAGGAACATTTGTAGCATGAACTACAAAGGAGAGAATTAAAAATTGGTGATATTGAGAAAGGCAAAAAGTTTTGTTCTGATTTTTTTTTTGCATAGAGTGCATTCACTTGCCAGAGACAGAGAGAAACACACACAGAGAGACGGAAAGAAGGGAAGTGAGATATCACCCTGTTTTTTTTTTTTTTTGGGGGGGGGATGTCCACAGCACAATCCATTCTCCTCCATTCTCCTCTTGGGAATTTGGACATGTGACACACATGCACAAAGCATGTTTTTCAAGCTGCCAGATCTAGGAGTTCAACTGTAGTCAGCCATATGGGCATCTAGTGCCATAACTACCACACTACATGCTGGATCCAGCAAGAAGACTTTTGTTCAAAATGTGCCAGTGCTACACCTTGAAAAATGGAGACAAGCACAAGACTGGGCATAGTATTTAGTCTACTGGGGTATAAGACAGGTCAGGCCCCTGGATTCTCCTACACAGATGCCAGCAAGAGCAAAGGCATCCATCACCTGGGGAGAGGATACACTGATGGAGTGTCTGGAGAATCCCAGAAAGTATCTCCCAGGAACAAAAATAATTTTCACTGGTATTAAAAAGAATGCAGAAAGAGCAGAGTTTGTACCTTATCTTCAAAAAGCTACTCCTGAGTAATAGTTGGCAACTTCCTGGACAGCAGGTGTGAGCTAGTGGGTAAGGTGCTGGATTCCCACATGGCTGAATGCAATTTGAGTCCTGGACCTGGTGGTATGAATCTCACACTGGGTATTTGAAATAATTTCCCAAATCCTCAGAGAATGAAAGAGTAGGGACTGCAGCATGGACATCCCCCCAGCAAATAATTTCTCACTTTATCTCTTTCTTCCTCTCTTTTCAATGCATGTGCCCTGTATTTAGCAAAACTCTTTAAAAAATTGTTTTAAGTTGGCCACTCCTTTATTTATGTCAAAACAGAAATGTTTTACTTTTTCCTAAAAAGGGAATAATTTATTATTTTAATTCCATTCTTTTTTTATTATTTTTAAAATTTGATCAGAGAGAAACAGAGGGACAAAAAGGAAACATGAAAACAAAAAACCTCCTGGTCTGGGACACAAACTGTGGTCAGTTGTGTAGTTCAGAACTTCAGCCATCACATCACCTGCTGGCCCGATGTCTCATTCTTTCATGTGTACCATAATTAATTGATATCCTAGTCATAAATAAAATGATTGGCTGATGGGATATTTTTGTTGGACAGTCATGTTGTAGGTCAGACTGGGTTACGATTAAATAAGAATTACTGGTTTTTTAAATTTTGATAGTAATTTCTGTTTAGTAAATGCTATCACTGTTTGCCCTTGCTAAGATATAATTGGTAAATCATTAGTAATGCTCATCTTTCTATGAAAACTGTGAAAGCCATCTCAAAACTTACTGGAAAATCAGCAGATGACATAGGAGATAAATTGCTGGACTCCCACATGTTTGATTATGGTTTAAGTCACAGATGTAGTGGCTTGAAAGTCACATCAGACATACTTTCATATATGCCTAAGATCCCAGGAGGAGAATAGAAGAGAGGTGATAGTGGCATGGCCATCTTCCCTGAAGAATGTTTCCTCATTTTCCTTCTCACTTGCTCTGTCTCTATCTTTCTTCTCCAGAAAGTGTATAAGCCCTAAAGCAAAAACCTCTAATAAAAAGGAAAAAAGGAAACCAAAATCTACTGGAGATTAGTTTTTTATTTAGGCTTATATGTAGCTGGCTATATGAATATTTAAATACTGAGGAAATCCCTTCACTATTCAAAACCAAGCAGACTCATCTGTGCTTTATTTTTGTTCACTAACCCATTAAAGGTAAGAGTTGAACATAAGGTGCTAATGTCTACTGTATACTTTTGGTCTTAATGCTGCCAATCCAATTAGAATTCTTGTATCTGAAATACTACCTTTTACTTATTTTAGTGTGGTGTGAGTATACTATCAAATAAAGACTAGTTTACTAACAACTAAAGAACATTTTACATACTTTATAATTTGTAAGATCAGATGCTTTTGAAAATCAGTGTGTTAAGATTTATTATCAAGTAAAATTTTACCTTTGAATACTTTTTTAAAAAAGAATTTTTATTTATTTAATTTTAATTATTATTTTCTTTTTATTTTAAAATTTGACCAGAGAGAGGGAGAGAGAAAAAGCAAGCCACCAGGTCTGGGATCTGAATTATAGTTAGTCATGTGAGAATCCAGTGCCTTAAGCACCATGCCACATACTGGCTCTTGAATTCTTCATTTTCTGAGTAAAACTAAGTTATATTTTACAATTATCTTCAGATAACTGTTTAAAATCACATAAAAAACTAGAATTTTAGTATGCATGTTATTGGTAGTGGTGCTTTTGCCAACTTATTAGAAGGATTAAAGTAAATGAGATATGCTATCAGCATATATTTGTAAAATATAAGACTTAAAAGTAAGTAAAATTAAAGTGACAATTTAAAAAAAAAGTGAAGAAAGGAGAAAAAAAGAAAGAAGAAGAAAAAGAAGTAAAAGAGGAACAAAGGAAATATTTAAAGAGCCATGTCCAAACCCAAGAGACAAAGATCAACCCAGAGATGCCTTCCATGGCTTCTTCTTTCTGGCTAAGGACACTCCAGCCTCCAGAAGAAGACTTAAGGACTTGTGAGACCCACCTAATGATGGAAACACTTGCAGGATCATGACCCAGGAATTCTACCTACACTTCCCTATCCTCCCAAACTTTTCTGATCTTCTGGTGGGGCACAGCTCCACTCCACCACAGCCACAGCAGGAGGAAGAACATTGGTCATGCTCAAGGGACGCTTAGGGAACTTCCTGAGTAATCTAATAGCAGGCACTGTTCCAAACTATTAATTCAAAATATAGTTAGTCAGGTTTTTATCTTTTTTTAAAAAAATTTTGCTATAGGGCATGTGCACTTGTCACTGGAGAGAGTCAGAGAAAAAAATGAGAAAGCACCCATTAAGGGATATGGGCAAGCCACACTCCCTTGTCCATATTTCTCTTTGTACTACTTCAGTATGCATGCACTCATGTGCATTGCATTTTACTAAGCCATCCAGTCATGCAGTTTACCATGTGGGACCCAGCACCTGCTAGCTCAGCATTATTTTTAAAAATTGTTTTAAAATGGACAGCAGGTGGTGTCATAGTTAAGACACTGGATTCCTGCATGACCAATTATGGCTTGGATTTTGGACTCAGCAATTTATAAATTACATTGAGCCCATGTATGTGTGTGAGTGTGCATGTGTGTGTGTGTGTGTGTGTGTGTGTGTGCATGCATGTGTGCCAAAATTCTTAGAGGAGAATGGGGAAGGGATTGTGGTAAGGCTAGGCCCCTGGGGGGTGATTTCTCACTTTCCCGCTTTCTGTTTCTGTCTCTTTGGTGAGCACATGTGCATTATGGCAACCTCTCCCCCCCAAAAACAACATAAGACATTTCAAAGTTTATTCTTTTCATGAGTAAAAGAGACATAAAAGGGCTAAAGAAACTCATAGGGAAACAGGCACTCCCCAAAGCATCTCAAGACATTGTCTACCCCCAGCCTCATCCAGTCCCACATTGTGGGTGCGAGTATGCCCAGCACACTCAGGGAGGTCTTGAGATGTAAACTCTAAACCTCCCCATGTAAGTTAACCTTGCAGTGTGCCATGTTTTATCACTTCACATTTGTTATTTTTTGCCTCATAAAAAGTTGTCTTTCTAACTAGGGTAAAGTGAAAGCTCATTGTAGTTTGGATTTATATTTTGTTGATAATTACTGATATCGAGCATTTTTCCCACATACTTGACTGTTGTATGTCTTCTTTATAAATGTTTATGCATGGCTTGATTTAATTCTGTAATCAGGTTTTTTTTTTTAAATTTTGCTTTTGGGTTTATTGACTTTCTTATATACTCTGAATATTAATCCTTCACTAGATGAATAGATTGAAAATACATTAACCCTCTCTTGAAGCATGTCTCTTCACCCTGTTGATTATTTGCTATGCAGAATCACTTTAGTTTGCTATAATATAAGGTGAAATTTTTTGCTTTTGTTGCCTCTGATTTTCAGGTCTTCTTTAAAAAATCTGTGCCCAGATCAATACCTGAGGCATTTCCCCTACTTTTCTTCTGTAGTCCTGTTTTGTGTCTTCATTTAAGTTTGTAATCTCTTCTTTCTGACATCGATAGCCAGTATATCCAGAACCATTTATTAAACTACTGTTCTTTCTTCAATATATGTTCTTGGCATCATTTTTAAATTTCAGTGGCCAGCAGATAGGGTAGTGGTTGAGAGCACTGGACTCCCACATGATAGATAGCAGTTTGAGTCCCAGAACTGGGAGCTTGCTTTCTCACTCTCCCTGACTATTTGCTCAAATTAAAATAAATTATGGTCATTAAAATAATTTAAAAAAATAAAGCAAGACCTTCCTAGAACAGAGAGAGAAGATACAAGTCAATAAGCCAGATATGGAAGTTAAGACATTTTTCCTGACTATATAGAAGTAAAAAGCTTTCTAGAACACAATAAATACTAAATAATTAATAAAATGTTACCATAAATCAATACCCATCATGTAAGAAATAACCACCAATCAAAGATATCAATCATATTTGAAAGTATAACTGTCAAAACTTAGATGCATACATTGTTTTAAAAATCAATTTAGTGATGGGAACCAGCAGTTAGCGTAATGGCTATGTTACTGGACTCCCACGTAGTCGACCGCGGTTCGCGTCCTGGACCTGGTGGCTTAAAACTCATGCGGGGCACATGTGCGTGCATGCCCAAGATCCCGAGAGGAGAATGGAGAAGGGATTGCAGTGTGACCATCCCCCTGGGGGGTGATTTCTCACTTTCTGTCTCTATGGCTCTCTCTGTCTGTCTGGCGAGTGCACGCGCCCTATAGCGAAAACCTCTCCGCCAAAAAAGTAATAAAATAAATAAATAAATAAATAAATAAATAAATTTAGTGAGTCAGTCATTTTTAATTACTTTATAAGAATAAAAAATCTGTAACTTTCAGGTTCAAAACCCTAAAATTGTGATACAGTCTTATGATATAAACCTTATATTTTATTTGTAACCTCTTCTTTTTTTTAAAGCTTTCCAGGAATTCTTATCAGGCCTTATCAGAATAATATAGCACTTGGGCACAAAGATGCAGCCTAGGATCCCTGCACTAGAGGCCAAGATGGAGAAGACCTCCACGGCCACCATGAACTTGCCCTTGGTGCTGTGATAGACAGGGACAAATGTGACCCAGACACTGCAGAACACCAGCATGCTGAATGTGAGGAACTTGGCTTCATTGAATGTATCAGGCAGGTTCCTGGCCAGGAAAGCCACAGTGAAGCTCCCCAGAGCCAAGAAGCCCAGGTAGCCCAGGACGCAGTAGAAGGCAATGACTGAGCCCTTGTTGCACACAATGATGAGATTTCTGGGCTCAGAGTGTGAGTCTATGTCAATGAAAGGGGGAGAGGTTCCCAACCAGATTCCACAGATAATCATTTGGATCAGGGAGCAAATAGGAATGACAGAGTTGGAAGCCCCTGAGAGCAGCAAGCACCTCATTGTTCTTCCAGGCTTCATGGCTTTGAATGCCAGAATCACAGTAATAGTTTTGGCCAAAACAGTGGAAACAGCCACAGTGAACACAAGGCCAAATGCAACTTGTTGGAGGACACAGGTGGCTGTGTTAGGATGGCCAATGAAGAGCAAGGAGCAGAGGAAGCATGGCAGGAGGGAGATGAGCAGAATAAAGCTGAGAACCTGGTTGTTGGCCTTGACAATGGGAGTGTCTCGGTGCTTCACAAAGATTCCCAAAACTATGATTGTGAGGACAAAAAAACACAGAGCTACGCAGGTCATGGCTGTCCCCAAAGCATCCTCAAAATCCAGGAATGTCACAGGCTTGGGGAGGCAGTGAGTTCTTTCACTGTTTGGATACTCTGGAGCTGGACACTGGACACACTTCTTTGCATCTGGTGACAAAACAAAGGTCCAGCAATTCAATTTCACAAATTTATTGTCATGTTAAAGAAAATGTTGGCTTTTGTGTAATTTTCCACAGATGAATCCACAAGGTAATATCAAGATATTCCAAATTAAGAGCCTATGTTGATAACACTGGGAGAATTCTTTTAGCTTCAGATGGCACCAAAATGATTTAATACTGGATCTCAGCATCTAAAGATCTTGGTTGGCCCATCTTGTGGCTCTGAATGATACTATCATTAATGAGAATTTATCCCAGATCTCTTCTCTACCGTCTCCTCTGTTTTCTTTATAATGAACTTTCCATGGCTTATCATAGTTGTTCATCACAACAGAAATGAATAGTTTTCTTTTTAATATTCAGAAAACAAGAAATATATTTTTCTCCTGGAATATCATAACTTCTATCTCTATGCTAATTTCTATTGATTTTTTTATATATAGCATGTCATTTTGTGTACCTAATTTTCTTACTGCACATTTTAATTTTTCTATCAATATTATCATAAATAGTCCTATGTAAATGCTGAAAACAGGTTTAATTTCTTTTTTAAATTTTCTGTAGAGGTTTTTGCCTTAGGGCATGTATGCTTGCCAGAGAGAGAGAAAGAGACAGACACAGTGAGAGAAAAAGTGAAATATCACCCTCAGAGAGAATGGTCATGCTGTAATCTCTTTTTCTCCATTCTCTTACTGGGATCTTGTGCATGTACACACACACACCTGCCCAGCATGAGTTTCAAAGCACCATATTTGGGACTTGAACTGCATTTGCCCATGTTGGAGTTCAACAATAAGTGACTATGACAACTGCAGGTCCCAGAAAACTGTTTTAAAACATTTAAATCTTGAATGGAATTTGATTTCTCTTATATACCTGTTGTTTGAGGAATTGCTATTATAATTACGTGATAGAAAGATGGAATGTTCTTTCTGAGGTATCCATTTATATACATTTGAAATCATAGTTTATAAATCTTCTTTTTTTCTTTTACAGAGGCTGGTAATATTTTTTGCCTTTATACGTTATGTGGTTTCTGTTGGACATACTCACTTCTATTTTTACGTAGTAGGAAAGCAGCCACAGAGATTATGGAAATTAACAAGTATGTCTGCATTTCAATTACTTTGTTTTTTTTATTGTAGAAAAACTCGTGGTGTGTCTAATATTTACTCAAGTATGTATTTACTTTTGGTAATACTGAGGCAATATTGTTGGGCTGTCGAAAAAGTCGTGATGCATTTTTCCATAGAAAATTAAAAAAAAACTAAAAAATACATCATGACTCTTACAACCCAATATCTCCTCAAAGAATTACAATGGGGGTCAGCAGGTGTTATGGCAGTTAAGGTCCCAGTGTGGGAAGATGATGGGAGGAGAGTCTAAGGAAAGTCATCAAGGAGAAAAACAGAGAGACAAGACATTTATGGGACATAGAAGTTGACTATTGTCTGTTTATAATAACATGTAGGGCATCTCTAACTGGACTGGTGAGAAATGTATTCATGTTGGAAAATTCACTTTACAAGCACAGTGATGTATAGTGATTGAATGTATAAAAGAAATTAAAATAATACCAAAAAGACCTAGGCTCCCACAAGACTTATTGCACTTTGAGTCTCAGACACGGTAACTTGCTTTCTCACTTTCCCTTCCTAAATCTCTCTGGTGAGTGTGCATAACTTATAGCAAATTTTAATAATAATGATGGTGGAATTAAATAAACAGTTCTTAGATAAAAAAATTAGAGTGATAACTAATCATTTTTTTTCTTGTATTACCTATTTCTATTCCAAAAGTCAGTAGATAATCTGTCTTTTGTCTCAGGAATAGGTTTGGCACCAACATCGATGTGTTTATTATCTTCTGGTTTCAAACCCTTTCTTTTTCTATTCATTTTTTTCTTTTAAATTTAATTTTATGTATTATTCATTTTCAAATTTGCTCTGGGGCATTTGTGTTCAGCACAGAGGAACAGAGACAAAGAGAGCGGGAAAGTGGAAAAGCAAGTGTCCAGGTCTGGGACTCAAATTATGGTTTGTTATGTGGGATTCCAATACTTTATGAATCATGCCACCTACTGAACCCTAATGTTCATTTAAAAATTTACTTACTTATTTAATTTAATTTGTTATTATTATTATTATTATTATTATTTTTATTTATTATTATCATACTCTTGTTTATATTACATTGAATCACATATAACTTTACAGTGTATTACATTTCTTTTTCCAGAAGGAATACCATCATATCAGTCAATACAAAGACATTAAAATCTCCATCATCATCATCAAATAGCTTTTTACTTTTTTCTTCTTATTTTTATATTATTATTATTTTTTTTAATTTGATCAGAGAGAGAGTGAAAGTGAGAAAACAAGTCACACAATCCAAGACTCAAACTGCAGTCAGCCTTATGGCAGTCCAGCACGCTTAGCCACCATGCCACATGCTGGCTCCATATTATTCATGAAAAAAAATTGCTGGGAGGCACATTCACTCACTAGAGAGAGACACCCAGAGAAAGAAAGAACTTGAGACAGTACCACCTCTGTAAAATAGTCATGTCACAATTCCTTCTACACCATATTTTCCCCTTGTCATTATTTTTCACAATATACAAACTCCTGGTGTGTTTTCCAAGTTATCTGGTTGAGGACTTAAGCCACAATTTGGGTCATGTGAGATTCAGACACCTTAACCACCATGCCATGAGCTGTCTCCATACCTCTATTTTTATTTCTTGTTTTACACACTCATTTGATTTTTCAATTCAGTCACAAGAAAATAAACATTTTTTCTTGGCATATTCTAACATAACATAAGTATTAATTTTTACTAGTAATGAAGATCAAAATAATTTCTACTGTTAGAATGCCTGAAATTGAATAAAACTTATGTAGTACTTCAAACTATATTTATTCCTTATATATTGGAAAAATGGAAGCATTATTTCTTATAATTTTCCATATTTTACAATTGCCAGCACCACATTTTATTTTGACAATTGTTTGATTTTATATTTTGTATGACAGCAAATTTTGAGGTGCCTAAGTGTGAAATTGATTAGAATGTTGAGTCTTCAATCTTTAAACTATGTTTCTTTTTCTTCCTAAAATATAATTTACGTGTGATTTTCTGATTTTAGTCAATTATTTGTTCCTAATTGCACAGGTGTATTTGAGCATGGTTGAAAAAGTTTAAAATATTTTGGGACCAGCTTTTAGCATAATAGCTATGTCACTGGTCTGTTATGTAGTCGACAGCATTTTGAGTCCTGGCCCTGGTGGCTTAAATTCACACCAGGTGTGTGTGCATGTGTGCCCAAGATCCTAAGAGAAGAATGAAGTAGAAGGGATTGCGACATGGCCATCCCCACTGGGGGTGATTTCTCACTTTCTATCTTTCTGTTTTTCTCTGTCTTTCTGGTGAATAGTGCATACGCCCCATAGGAAAAAAAAAAAAAAAAAAAAAAACTCTCAAAAAAAAGTTTAAAATATTTTTATAATAATTTACCTGTTATTATGTTGTGCTTATCATCTGGGTATAAAAGTAAGATTCAAAGCTTAAAGCACCCACAGGTCACCTTGATAATGACACATCTCTCATTTCATGACTAATGTGCTCCAGTATGAGAGTTAAGATTGAAACTGCCTTACCCAGCACTAAAGTGCAAGGATGTTCATTGGAAATCATTTCAGAGTTGAACCTTATTGAATGAGCATGGCCAGATAACAGCTTACACAAAATAGGGTAGAAATAGTGTTTACAAAATAAATATACCAAAACAATGAATATGTGAATTAAGAAAAGTGGTTCTCTTGGAGATATCCTTTAAATAAAAGCAAAGCAATTTTCGGGTAGATTTAAAGTTTAGGTCAGGCTACAAGGATCATAAATTTTCTGTTTCTATAAGTCACTGTGATTATATTTGTCGTTCTGAAAGGTAGGACTTTACAAAGCACTGTGTAAGAAAATAAAAACTTGATTTAATTTAAAAATGTAAAAAAAAAAAAGAACAGTGGTTCTCTATAATTCATTTCTCTCTCTCTCTGTCTCTGTCTCTCTCTCTCTCTCTCTGAGTGTGTGTGTGTGTGTGTGTGTGTGTGTGTGTGTGTGAGAGAGAGAGAGAGAGAGAGAGAGAGAGAGAGAGAGAGAGTTTTGCTATAGGGCCAGTGTGTTCAGCAGAGAAACAGAAAGTGAGAAATCAACTTCCAGAGGAGATGGCCTTGCCACAGTCTCTTATTTTACTTTCTGCTCTGGAGATTTTGGGCACACATGCACATGCACCTGGCATGACTCAAGATTTAGGATTGGGAATTAAATCACAGTCAGCCACCTGGGACAGTGCCTTCACCACCACATCATCTGCTGCCCCCCAAGTTTTTTTTTTCTTTTGGAGAGGTTTTTGCGGTAGGGCGCGTGCGCTCGCCAGACAGACAGAGAAAGACAGAGAGACAGAAAACAAGAAATCACCCCCCAGGGGTGATGGCCAAGCCGCAATCCTTTCTCCTCCATTCTTCTTTCGGGATCTTGGGCATGCACGCCCACGTGCCAAGCGTGAGTTTTAAGCCACCGGATCCGGGATGTGAACTGCGGTCGACTATATGGGAGTCCAGCAACATAGCCATTACACTAACTGCTGGTCCCTGTCCCCCATGTTTTATTTCTAATAGTAACAGTTTTATTTTTATTGAGCAATAGTAGGGACTAAGAATCTAGTTATATATTTCATACTTGTTTGATTTGAAATGTCTGATTCTGGGCACAAGACACAAAGAAAGCAGCAAACAGGTCTTCCTTCTTGGGGAAGTTTTTGAAATCCAGGAACACAGTTGTGACTACACACAGATTCAGGAGTCTGAGCAGAAAAGAGAATTATTAGTCATAATCATATATGTTATAAACTATTTTGATGAGATGTCTCTATTTTTCTCCACTCTGGAGAAAATTATTGCTTTTAATAGTTCAACACTGTGTATCATTTAAACTCCCATCACATTGATATTAGTTAGACTTTCTTTTAATTGTTTTGTTTTATAGTGAGATTTTTACTAAAGGGTACATACAGTCGCCAGATAGACAGAAAAAGTGAGAAAACACTCCTGGTGTGATGTTCACACTGCAATCCATTCTTTATTGTCTTCTCAGGGTTTGAGACAACCATGCACATATGCCACACATGAGTTTTAGGTCTCTCATTCCAGGACTCAAAACTGTAGTCAGCAATCTGGAAGTCCAGAACTTAACCACTATGCTACCTGTTGGCCATCCTTACAAAGACTTCTAATGAAATAGTATGTTTCCCTTTGTTCTTTACGTATTATTACTATTTTTACATTTTTGTAAAAATTATTTATTCAGCTGTACTTATTATTCTTATTGTTATTTTAAAATTTGAACAGAAATACAAAGAGAGTGAGAAAGGGAAAATGAGAAAGCAAGCCACAGGTCTGGGACAAGAACTGTGGTCAACCATGTGGGAGTCCAGTGCTTTAACCATCACATCACCTACCAGCCCTCTTTATGTATTATTTGCCAAATATCTCCAATGTACCTAATTACTGTACCCCATACATATCTAAAATGATCCCTTGTGTCATTCTCTTCTCTTATGTGATCACTTTCTTCAAAACAATCTGAATGCAGGTTTTACAAGGTAAATATTCTGAAAAGCTATGTTCCCAAGAATATTTATACTAGGTCCTCATGTCTGGTGGTGTAGAAAATTTTTGGTTCTAGATTTTAAAATATCTAATGTGATATGTAGGTACACAATAAAAAGTTAACTTAAATCTCATGTGCCAGCAGAATAAGAATGTCATTAAGCCACTTCTGGACTCTGATGTTAGCAGAGCACTGCTTTTCCTATATTAACAAAATACATGTGTGAAGCATGATTGTTATAAAATCTTTTTTAAAAAGATTTTTGCCTTAGGGTGTGTGCACTTGCACATGTGCGTTCATGCGCACATGAGAGAGAGAGAGAGAGAGAGAGAGAGAGAGAGAGAGAGAGAGAGAGAAACAGAGACATTGAGATAGAAAGTGAGAAATTAGCCCACAGGAGAAATGGCCACGTCACAATTCATTCTCCTCCATCTCCTCCCAGTATGTGGGGCATGCATGCACATGCACTCAGCATGAGGTTCTAGACAACAGGTCCAAGACTCAAATTGCGGTCAGTCATGTGGGAGTCCAGCATTGTAACTACCATGTAATCTGCTGATGCCTGTTGTATAAATCTTCTGCCTCATCTAATTGGCTAAGATTATAGTCAATGCTTTGAGATGTTTAGTACAACAAAGAATGATATGCAAGAGGCTGGCAGGTGGTAGGGTGGATAAGGCACTGGATTCTCATATGGCAAACTATGGTTTAACCCCTGGATCCATTGACTGTCTTTCACATTCTCTCTCTCTCTCTCTCTCTCTCTCTCTCTCATCAAATTGAAGAAAGCTAATAATAACAAATTAAATAAATAACTCTTTTAAAAATGGTGTGCAACATGATAAGAAAAAAAATGTGAATCATATCTACAAAATCCTGAATGGCATTTTAATCTGTACTCTCCTTGTGTTTATAGAATATCAATATATAAGGACTTTGTTGACAAATGATAAAGGGTTTCAGGATATATAGTGGAATTTTATTAGACACACACAAACTCACACACACACAAAAGAAAAACACAAAAAAGGGATTGTCACACAATCTCATTTCAGGACTCTGTTCAGAAACCTCTGTATATATTTAACATTGAAATGACATCATACCTCCTTGAAATTAACAGGCCACTTTATCATCTTTTCACATACATATAGACATATATATGAAAGAGTCAGGTGCTCTATAAAAATAGAAGACAATTCAGTCAATGATGAAAAGCATACATGATAGTGGTCCCATAAAATAATAGGTTAGACCATATAAATTTCATGTGCAATGTGCAATATCATCTAGGTTTGTGTAAGTGCAATCTATTATGTTTACACAATGACAAACTTTCCTAAAAATGCATTTCTTTGGGACCAGCAGATGGCGCACTGTTTATGTTGTTGGACTCCCACATGGCTAAGTGCAATTTGAGTCCCAGATCTGGCAGCTTGAATCTTACTAGGTGAATGTGCATGTGAACTCAAAATTTTGAGAGGAGGATGTAGGAAAAGGGATTGTAGCATACCCATCTCCCCATTTCTAGCTTTCTATCTCTGTTTCTCTGGCAAGCACACATGCCCTACTGCAAAAATCTATCTAAAATAAAAATTAAATTAAATTAAATTAAAAATGCATTTCTCTCATTAAACAATGTTCAACTATGTATGCATATCCATTACTGCATCGATTTTAATTGGACTGCTGCTTGAACAAACATAAGAAAACAAATGAGCATATAAAAAACAGATGTTTTTCTATAGTAAGAATGTATGTAAACAAAGTTACATAGTATAAAGTCAGGATGTAAAAGGCAGATTTAAGAAAATAATTTGTATTTTCACTGAGGCAAGAGTTTAATAAAGTTTTCTTTAGGTGTCTGCCATAGATCATTTGCTTTCACCAGAGAGAGATACAAACAGAAAAACAATATGTGAGAAATTAATCCTTAGGAAGTTGGTCATTCCTTAAACCCTTTTCCCCCATTATCCTCTCAGGGTTTTGGACATGCACGCACATACACTTGCCAGGCATAATTTTCAAGTCATCAGATCCAGGACACAAAACCATGGTTGGCCATGTGAGAACTCAGCTCCTTCACCACTACAGCACCAGCTGGTACGTGAAAAGCAGATTGAATGCTATGTTAGTGTGCAAAGTGGGTGGGAGAAGGAGGAGAATGTGAGGGAAGACGTTAAGAAGAAAAATAGAAAGGCAAGACATTAATGGGACACAGAAATTGATTATTATCTGTTGATGATAACATTTATAGTATTCCCAACTGGATTGGTGTGAAATATATTCATGTTGGAAAATTCACTTTACAAACTAAGTAAAGTATAGGGATTTATTGTATAAAAGAAATTAAAACAAAATAAAATAAGTAAATGTCTGCAATCTATAGTAGAAATTGAAAGACTGGAAAGTATAGTAGCAGGGATGGCAACTGTAGATACTACACATAGTAAGAATAGGGATAATATGAGGGTGGGTAGTAGGGGAGGAGGAAAAAAGATGAAAAGGAAGTACATATAACTGATACAAAAATAAAAAGCTATTTGCTGATGATAATGAATATGGTAATGTCTTTGTCTTGTCTGATATGCACTGTACTCATGCTGGGAAAAGTCGTGATGTACACTGTAAAGAGGTATTTATGATTAAATGTAAATACAAAGAATAAAAAAATTAAAATATTGGAAAACACCAAAAAAACACACAGAAAAAAGGGTAGTCTCTCAATTTCATTTCAGGACTCTGTTCAGATACCTCTGTATACATTTAACATTAAAATGACATACCTTCTTGAAATTAACAGGCCACCTTATCATCTTTTCATTGATGACCAACTCTTGATCTTGGGTGCTCCTGTAGACAAAATCTCCTACTTTAACTAACAGCAAACTGCCATTAGAAAATCTCACAAGATTGTGGATGTCATACTGTGTCATTTTTCTTTTTTCATCCAGGGGCTTGTTGTACACAATGCTGTTTGTCAACTGGCTTTTCCTCAGATATGGATGAAGCTAGATGAAAGGCAGAATTTAAAAATTAGGACTGCATTAAATGTAGAGGTTCAACAGTTCATATCTATCAAGTAATCCTATTTTATCATCTCTACCCTTTTTTGTAGGAGCTCAATATGGATTGAGTTGTCACCAGTTCTGCAGTCATGTGAGATGTACTCTCTTTTTTCTTTCTAAAAACAATGGAGGAATGGTTGTAGCTCATAAGAAAAATTCCAGGATGTTTCCCAAAAAGTGATTTGTACATGGACTTTCATAAAACTCAGACTAACAAAATCTGGCTTGGACTAATTAGAGGCTAAACTTGGTCATTTATAAAGGGCACATGTGGGCCCAGTCAGTGAGTGGTGTTATTAAAATGGCTGAATCACACATCGCTAAGCCAGCATCTTTGTTCCTGTGCCTACAGCGTATGAAACACACTGGATGAGGACAACAGGTGGTATGGTGGTTAAGGCATTGGACTCTCTCATGGCTGACTGTGGTTTAAGTTCTGGACTTGATGGCTTGCTTTCTGACTTTCCTTTTTTCTTTCTCTCTGTCTTTCTTGGATCAAATTTTTAAAAATAAAAAGAAATAACATAAAATAATTACTTTAAGAGAAAACAAAACAGTGGACACATGTGTGTTCATGTCCAAATTCCAGATAAAAACAGAGATGGAGAAAGGATTAGATTATGACTAATCCTCATGGGTGGTGATTTCTCACTTCCCCTCTGTGTCTTTCCCTAACAAATGCACATGTAGGAAAAAATATAAGAATTATTTAATTTTTTTATTATTGCCATTTTTAAGACTTGACCAGAGAGAGAGGCACATTGAGAAAGTAAGCCACCAGGTTCTAGACTTGAACCAGTACACCATGTGGGAGTTGAGCACTGTGACCACTATGCCACCTGCTGGTCCCTTGTAGGAAAAACTTTTAAAAGGCACAATATATATGAAAACATTTAGATTCTTGATACTGAAAGGGGTAGTATACAAGTATACAGTTCTTCAAGTTTATCCAAAAATGGGCATTATATATGTGCAATTTTTTGGATACTATTTGCACCTCAATAAAACTTTTAAAAATAACAAACCTGTTTTGTTCTTTAACACTTTTATCAAAAGAAGTCTAAAATAAAGATATTGTCATGTGACATGATAAGAAATAATTTGTAACAAATATATAAATTTAAAACTTTTAAATGATTTTTTTTATTTAGAGATATTTTTGCTATAGGGCATGTGCTCTTGCCAGAGAGAGAGAAACAGAGAAACAATAAGTGAGAAATCACCCAAAGGAGGGATAGCCATACCATAATCCCTTCTCCTCATTCTCCTCTTAGGATTTGGGGCATGCATGCACACACCACTGGAATGAGTTTTAAGCCTCCAGGTCTGAGATCTGAACCACAGTCAAGTACATGAGAGTCCAGTAACATAACCATTATGCCATCTGTGGTCCCCAAACTTTCATTCTAAAGAGGTTTTTATTCCTGGTGGGCAAGTAAACCTTGCAGAGAGACATAGAGAGAATACGAGAGATGAGAAAAGAAGTGCCCCCATGAGGAATGAGCTGCAATCTCTTCTTCATTTCTCCTTTCTTTTGGGATTTTGGGAATGCATGCATGCACATGTGCCTGGCATGTTTTTGATGCCTCAAGGTTTTAGATTTGGGCCATGTGGAATTTAGTTGCCTTATTCAATAGACCATACATAGATCCATCCCACTAAAGAGTTAGTGTTTGGAGAATTATTTATTTAATTTGATCTATTATCATTATTTTTAATTTGCAATAGGGCATGGGTGCTGATGAGAGAGAGACAGAGAGAGAAGAAAAATGGGAAAGCAAGCTGTCAGGTCCAGGACCCAAACCAGTCAGCCATGTGGAAGTCAAAATTTAACCACCATACCACTTAGAGGACTCACCAAGGATATTTTTAATAAAACATGTTAGACTTTTATTGTTGAATTGATGACATTCCTTTACAAAAAATAATTAACTTTTATTGCTTATACAACTGTTCTTTCAGTCTTTACATTTTTTTTTTGGAGGTTTTTGCTATAGGGCACGTGCACTAGCCCAAAAGACAGAGAAAGATAGAGAGACAAAAATCAAAAAAATCATCGTCCAGGGAGGATGGCCATGCCACAATCCCTTTTCCTCCATTCTCCTCTCAGGATCTTGGGCATGCACACACATACGCCCAGCTTGAATTTAAGCCACCAGGTTCAGGACTCAAATCCTAGTCAACTACATAGGAGTCCAGCGACATAGCCATTATGCGAACTGCTGATCCTCTGTCTTTACATTTTTAGAATGGAAGCACTCTCATCTTTAATAAATCTAGGTAACCATTTTGACAAAACTACTTGCTTTTCCCAGAGTCAACTTCAAACTTTTTCAAAGGGCAAATAAAATGTTGTTATTGTTAGTACAGTAGAATTCAAATGGAAACTAAATTTCTGATCTTTATTTTTATGTGTGTATATTTACTTGTTTTCTCACCAAATTTGTCTAATTTGTCTCTTTTTGATAAAGATATTTTACACATAATTAATGAACTTGCTTATATTCTTTAAATTATTTATTTTAGTATTTTTTTTTAGGTTTTCTATGTGGGGTGTGTACCACCAACAAGAAACAGAGAACAAGAGAGAAAGGCCCAGGATTCAGAACAGTCAACCATGTGAGAGTCCAGTGCCTTAACCATGATGCCACCTCCTAGTTCCATGATTTAGTGTTTTTTTAAAATAAAATATAAACTTATTTATAAACCAAATAGGATATCCTGAGACTATATGCATCAAAAGTGGTTCAGTGTTTTAAAACTGGATCACTGTTCCTTCTTCCATGATTTTTGAAGATGGTATAAGAAAAATTAAAATTAATTCTGTTATGATTAAGACAGGCACAATAAATAACTGCAGACACCTGTAGGTCATCCATGCCAGTAAAAGAGCACAACTGCTCAGATGCTTCCTAAATGGTCATTCTGACTTTACAATATTCTAACATTTCTTCCAAAATTTTGTCCATCTTAACTCTGTTCATTCTAAGTTATATTAAGGTTATATCGTGACTACTTTCCATACTTTCTCTTCCATTATTTTATAAAATCAAGGACAGGGAAACACATGGTGAAGTTGAAGGGACAGAGAGGAGAAAGAGGGTGATGGGAAGAAGCCAGCCTACAAGGACAAATCACAGAGAAAACAGAGTGTGTCAATCATGTACAACTAATGGAGAACTCCCTTTAGATAAAAAGGTTTATTCTCTACATATAATGTTTTTCAGTACCACAAAAAAATATACATAAGCAGATGGCTTGTTGGTTAGGATGACTGAGTTTCCGCATGATCTGCTACAGTTTGAGTTCTGGATCAGGAGGCTTGAAAACTATGCCAGGCATGTGTGTGAGCATGCCCAAAATCCCGAGAGGAGACTAAAGGAGGGACTGTATGCAGCATGGCCATTTCCCTAGAAGGTGATTTTCACTTTTCTTCTTTCTTTTTTCTTTCTGGTAAGCACACTTGCCCTAAGGCTAAATACAAAAAATTAAAAAGAAAAAAAATCTTCAGGGGTCAGAGGTGGTTTGATGGTTAAAGAGCACTCTGATATGACTGACCATGGTTTGAATCTCAGACCTGTAATGTGGAAAATAAAGCCAGGTATGAATGTATGCCTGGTGCCCAAATCACAGGAAGAGAATGGAGCAGAAGGGATTGGGCTGTGGCCATACCCCCTGGGGAATTATTTCTCTTTCTATCTCAATATGTCTCTCTGGTGAAAGCACATTACCTATGGAAGAAATAATTAAAAATAAAAATAAAAAAGAAATTGTCTCCAAATATTATCAGGTGCTTGTGAAGAATGTTTACCTGCCAGGGAAGAATCAGCTGGTCTGCTTCTCCTGTAGATCCCATTTCTATTTTTTGCAGAAGCATCTTATAAAGAACTTGGACCACCACATGCACAGCACTATAAATAAAATAGGTGGTGTCGGATATTGTAAACATGTAAAAATTAAATGGTAGAAACTCTATGGAAGAATTTGGTGGGCAGTCTCCAGGTGTGCTACATGGTGGCCAACAAAGTGAGCAATTAAAAGCAAAATTCCAGAGTTTACTAAAATAAAAATCTTCTGGATATTGGAAAGGGTCGACTGTCTTGAGAAATTGTTTAAAACCAGGAATATTCCTTTTCTGGTTTGAAAGAAAAAGGCTTCCATGGAAAGTGTATGGTATGTAATTCAAAACATGCAAAATACCTTCCAACTCTAGGGTGTGGAGATTTCTCATGATCCATACCTTTCCCAAAATAAAATTCAAGATTTGATCCAATCCCAAGCTCACAATACTCCATTCATCACCATGTATTATATACACATTTGCAGATGACACTCTGAACCTCTTTACAGCAAAGTAGTCACGATATAAAATGCCACCTTTTGTGGCGGGGAGCTTTTTTATAAAGTCCACACAGATATCATTTTCTGTCATCTTTGCCTTTACATCCTGAAGGAACTGCTCCCCTTGGATATCATCAGATACATAGAGCGCCACCCATGTCCAGCCAAAATGCAGCAACAAGCAGATAATTCCATAAGCAGGAGAGCTGTCCTTGGTGGCCATCTGATAAACTGATGGAAATTGGTCTTTATCACCAAGGATGGGATCAAAAGGGCCATATGTGACCTGAATTTAAAGAAAATAAAACTCATACTCTTTTTAATAAACAATGTTAAATGCCAGATTGGGGCCATTTAACTAAAATTCAGACTTTTCAGGTTTTGTGGTTTTCAATTTTTACTAAAATTAAGATGTGGAGAGAGGTTATTTACAAAGCTCGCCGGTAAGTCAAATGAGTTAAAAACCTTTTTTAAATTTTTTTTTAAATTAAACTAACTGCCCTGAAGTTTCTGCATGTGAAATGTAGATACAATATTGAGCAAAATATGTGGCCTCCCAAGTACATCAGTCACCTATGTACAAGTGTCTTATACACCACAAAATTGCAGGGCATCATTTGTTTAAAAAATAATTAGTATATGTTATGTGTAATAAATTTACGAAGGCTTTCCCATGCAGGGATCTGATTCTGTTCCTAGAGAAGGGAGGAATCCTGTATTAGCCATTTACCCATCGCAGACTGCACCAGAGCATTTCTGGGGGCTGGTTGGATTTGCCAGTGGGCCAGTGAGGTCAGTGGACAACTTTCTAAGTGTTATTAGTTGATTCACTTCACACACTAGTGTTTTTCTAAATCCTAACAAAGGAAATGTTTTGCCTATTTGATGACAGTCAAAAGAGAATGCAAAAATTTTACTCTGACCTAGTTCTCCTTGCAGTCAGAGCCCCTCACCTTGGAAAGTGTGAATTGCCCTTCTTCTTTGTAAAGAAGATGAACTGTATTTTGCATTTTGTGTACTTGTAAGTGAGTGTAACATACCATCAATTTTCCTAGTTAGAATATAGAATTGTAACACTACACAGTGTACATGCCCAGAACCGTGTGTATATTTCCAATGAACATTTTTGCAAGCACACTTGTAATAATATATATATAATTAACGCATCTGTATATGCTTATGCCTGAGCAAAATTTTTTTCAATTCTTGTTTATATTGTCTCTAAAAATGTGTGATATTTATTTTGAAAAATACAGTTTTGACATCTGCCAAAAAATTAAAATATTGTAATTCTGAATTTACTGTGTTTTTTTAAAATTTTCCCACTTAATCAGGGAGGAGCTAATTTTCTACCTGCTTAGACATTAGAATGGAATATTCAGTGAAGAGATTACATGTTGTGGAAATGATTCTATTTTGTCAATATTACCATTAGAAGACTGTTTTTGATCCTTTTTTTTTTTTTCTGAGAAAGGACATGTGACTTGTACAGGTAACAATATCACTTCCAGACCAAAGAATGAAAGAAAAACTCTAAGGATCAATACATGCTTTATTGCCTGCAGTGAGAACTGAGGTATGCATAAAATTTATAAAGATTGTGCAACGGGACCAGCAGTTAGCGTAATGGATATGTTGCTGGACTCCCACATAGTTGATCACGGTTCATGTCCCAGACCCGTTGGTTAAAACTCACGCCGGATGCGTGTGTGTGCATGCCCAAGATTCTGAGAGGAGAACAGAGGAGAAGGGATTCTGGCGTGGCCATCCCCCCTGGGGGGGGTGATTTCTCGCTTTCTGTCTCTCTGTCTGTCTGGCGAGCGCACATGCCCTATGGCATAAAAACCTCTCAAAAAAAAATCTGCAACAAGATGATAATGATTCTGCATTCCTGGGCCCATGTGACAATGTGGATCAGAGGCTTCCTTCCCAACATGCCAGGTTTAAAATATTAAACTCTGAGAAAAAATTATGTATTGAGTTTTTCATACTGTATCTTATCAAGGCAGCTTAAAACATATTGTCTTGTAAACACAAGCATATAGCCTCTATGATATTTTTAAAATAATTTTTTCTACAGCATAATGATTTTATGCTAATGCTGTGTTTACGAGTAAAATCTCCTGAAACTTCTATGAGACAATTTCCCTGGAAGAACCTCTGAGGTGGAGATTTGTCATGCTGAGAGTAACTGGAATTGCTTCCAGGAGACCCACCTGCATGGATGTGAGGAAGGGCAGAGGGAGCTGGTAAACCTGAGCTGGGGGAACTGAGCCATTTTGTGAGTTTGGAGGATCTCCAGTGCTGGGATATTATTTACTTGTCCAAAGTGATAATAAATGCAAAGGTTTTTTATATTTTTCTGCCTAATTATCCTCTGAATGCCCACTAGTATTGTCCTGTCCTAATATTAGATGGTTCCCTATACTGTGGGCACTTTTTAGAAAGCATCTTTAAGAGAACCATCAATATTCCCATTACTGGGGTTTAGATGTCATGGCTATGGAAAGAAATATGGAGGGAACTTAACAAATTTTACTTCTTTTTTATTTTTAATTTGTCATAGGGCAAATTAAATTATGTGTACTTGCCACAGAGAGATAGAGGGACAGTGAGAAATCACCCCTCAAAGGGGATGGTCATACCAATATTCTTTCTATGTTAGGATTTGGGACATGCAAGCACATATGCCCAGTGTGTTCTTCAGGATACCAAAATCAAGATTTGAGCCATGCAGTCAGCCAAGTGAAATCCAGGCACATTAACCACCATATCCCCAGCTGGCATATTACAGTTCTTTTTTTTTTTTTCTAATCCTTGTGCCATTAATAGTCCTATGATCCAGGAAATAACATGTGCCTTTTTCCCTCTGTGCCAGGGACCAGCCTCGGCAGGGGTGGGGGACCAGCCTCGGTGGGGGTGGGTTGACTCTATGGAAGCGGCAAAGGAAAGGAAGACTGAGGTCTCGGTGCCTTTTCATGCACGTCCTCAGCCGGACACTCTCAGAGATATCTCTCTGAGGAGTGACAACTGCTAGGAATCATTGTGCCTTTTTATTGAAAATGTGATACATGCAAGTGAACGGGAGAGGGGCTATGTGTTCTAATTATCAATTCATAAAGTTTTAACAATAGAGATCAAAGGTTCTATTCAGGGTTTGATTAAGGGCAGGTCTATTAATCATCGGTACAATTCAACAATTGTTTGATTGATGTAAGCAAGCTTTTGGGAACTTCTGTTCTTGGAGTGTGTTTTCGGAGAACAGCTCCAGCAGGCAGAGTTAATTATCAGCCAGTACTTGGTGGCAGCAATCTTGCAGTTACTGGTTGTGATTCTAAAAAGGAAAATCTCAAGTACAGATATTAGTTCTTATAAATCTCAATAAAGAATGATATTTATATAATTTTATAGAGATCTAAAGTTTATTTAAAGGAATCCTAATATATTTACCTATCCTGAAAGGGTGAAGTTAGTGTTCACTTGATGAGGGTGGGGATACAGCCTTTTCAACTGGTGGTGAAGTGACTAATAAGTTAACGAAAAACTTTGGCACACCTAGGCATTGTATTGTGCTTGTGTTGCCACCATCAGGTACTTTGTCAGGACATTAGCTACAGTGAGGCGGGGATGTGCTGGGTCAGTTTCTGCGTAAGAGGTGATTCTTAAGTTTAAATGTGTTTTGAAAGGAAGGCCTTCCAAAGATCAAGAAGAACTTTAGCACACCCTTTATTTTGTCCAATGAAGCGCTGTAATTAACAGTAAGTGATTAGAGTAAAGGGAGCGGTCGGGGGATTTTGGGGAAATCTTACTACAAAGATGTATGAGAAAACTATATTAATTCTTTTATAGTAATATATCAGGGAGTCAGAGGGGGGTCACTTCCCAGCAAGGCTACTACAGTCCCGGAGCGGATAGCAAACGGCCTTGCCAATATGCTAATTGATCCAAGCTTGTTCCAAGGTTGGGGGGCATACAGTAGTGGCCTTGCCAATGTACTGAACCAACCGGAAGCGATGCTCAAAGATCAGAGGGCTCAGACGGGTCCTGGAGCCCCACTGGGCTGGACTCCTCCACCTCTGCTTAAGCAAATTGAGTTCAAACAACCAAGAGAAGTGCTGAGGGCCTCTAGACGTATGTAACCCCAGCTTCCATGTTTTCGCCACTCAGATGTAAGAGAATTACATTAAGAGCTATCTGGTTTTCATTCTTTAACCTGACAACCCACTTACCTGTGGACTTTTGTAGAGCTCCAATAGGGTTCCAACTTGGGCTGAAAATATTGGTATGTTTCCTGCAATAATAGCAACAGGTTGTTTCTGTATCCGGCAGTTGTAGTTTGGCAAGTACTGATTCCCTCCAGAGAGCAAAAATAGAGCACTTTCTAAAGTTCTTTTATCACTGGGAAATGCATTGTAGAAATCATAACCCAGGGAGAGGTTGGGGAGCAAATGGGGACTCTTATTGATCTGCTCAATGGCAAAGTAAAAGGCCAATACATATCTGTAGTTCACCCACTGGAACCTAAACAGAGGGAACAGCATTAGGAAATACTGTCAAGTCATGCAGTTCAGGGTAAATTCTTCAGCCAAGCCAAAAGACATAACTTTATAGACCCAGGTTCCAATTCAGAGATTCTCCTGCATGGGACACAGAGCTAGTGTGAATAATGTTCCCAGGGTTTCAGAAAACTTTGAATGTGTTTTTCCCTCTGCTTAAGCAAATCATGTCCAAACAATGAAGAGAGGCTTTGAATGTCTTGTGAGTGAGATGAGGTGTCACTTAGGTGAATGATGACACTGTTGTCTGAACAGAGAAGATTTTAAATGAGGATCATTAATACATGGAGAAAATGACAAATTTCTTTCAGAATATGACCAAAGAATTCTCCACTTTTCCTTACCCCACAGAACTGCCCCCAGCTTTCCCATTTCCATCTATAGACCCCTGGCCTAAGGGACAGTGAGTCAGGGCCTCCTTGCCCCAGCTTCAGCTTTGGTTGCTCAACCACAGTGACCCTCTCTCTCTGTAAGCAAGGTAGTCCTTTTTACCCCTTCTATTTTTCTTTCTTTTGTTAATTTCCCATTTCTCCTTACCCCACAGGACTACATCCAGCTCTTCAGCAGAACCCACTACCATCTCCATACCCCTGTCAAAATCATGGATCTCACACTATATTGTCATCTCCTGACAATCCTTCATGCACCATAAGGGGTTAGACAGATCCAGAATCACAATTTTCAAATACCCTGGGATTGTGAGGCTCCCTGGTATTCTCCCTTTTCCATAACCACTTGCTATAAAGGAAAGACTACTCTTCAGACTCCTAAATAGAAGACTCCTCCTGTGCATACCACATTGCAAAACACAGCAAAAGAGAGACTTTGGCGCACATCAGTCTACAAAAAAGGAAGCACACTTGTTTCCAGTCAAAAAACATTTTCCAAAAAGGTATCCAAAAGTGAATACCTCTCCCCATGGATAGAATTAGAAGAAGAGTCTCAGGTCTGAATTAACCAGGAAATATGTCTCCATCAAAAGAACATAGTAACTCCCCTCCATCTCTTGAAAAAACAGATGTTACTAAAATGTCATAGAAAAAAGTAGAACATTCATGGAGACAAAATTCTATCAGTTAGAACAGAAAAGGGACAATGAGCTACAGGATATTAGAAAGTCATTCCAGGATATGAAAAAAGAAATGGACACTCTAAGAAAGAATCTGATGGAACTATTAGAGATGAAGTCTCTAATGCAGGAAATCTAAAACACTCTCAAAAATATTAAAAGTCAATTAGACCATTCTGAATATTGAATGTTTGACATAGAAGATGAAACCTCTGACCTAGAAAAAAAAACACCAAAAATATAGAGAAAATAACAAACAAATGAGGATAATATATAAGAAATATTAGATTGCATTAAACTTCCAAACATTGAATATTGGTATCCCAGAAAGTGAAGAAACTAATATGGGTGTGGAAAATCTATTTTATGAAATCCTGGAAGAAAATGTCCCAGGCCTAGGGAAGCACTTACAGATCCAGACACAAGAAATACCAACAACTTCAAGTAGAATCAACCCAAGAAGATCTTCCCCAAAGCCCATCTTAGCCAGACTGGCCAAGACCACAGATAAAGACAAGATACTAAAATTGGCACAAGAGAAATGAGAAGTGACTTACAAAGGTCATTTCATCAGGGAAACTCCGGATCTTTCAACAGAAACAATGCAAGCAAGGAAAGAATGGGAAAACATATTGAAAGTGTTAAGAGAGAAACAATTTCAACCAAGATTATTATATCTAGCAATAGTATCCTTCATATGAGAAAAAAATTAAAATTTTCTCAAAGAAAACCTGAAAGAATTTACCAACACCAGATCAGCTCTTCAAGTAACTCTGAAGAGAGTCCTGTTCCAGGAAAACTAAGAATGATCAGCCAGAAATAAGGGAATAAAAGACAATCAAGACAATGGCCAACTTAAAGGTAAGGATAAATCTAGAAATATCAATAATAACATTGAATGTTAATGGATTAAATTCTCCAATCAAGAGACACAGACTGGCAGAATTTAAAAAAAAAATGGAATCCCTCTGTTTGTTGTCTACAAGAAATGTATCTCATGGATAAATACACACATAGACTAAAAGTGAAATGTTGGAAAAAGTTATTCCATGCAAATGGGAACCAAAAAAAAAAAAAAAAAGCTGGAGTAGCAATACTAATTACTGACAAGATAGGCTTTAAAACAAAAACTGTTCGAGAGACAAAAAGGGTTAATCCATCAAGAAGATATAATGCTAACAAATATCTATGTACCTAACACAGGACCACCCAAATAAGTGAAAGAAAGACTGTTGGATCTAAAAGGAGAGATAGACGGCAACACAATAATTGTTGGAGACCTCAACACCCCACTATCTCCTCTGGACAGATCATCAAGACAAAAAATAAGTCAAGAGGTAAAGGATCTAAATGATACGATAAATCAAATGGGCTTAACAAACATCTATAGAACTTTCCACCCGAAAACCACTAGATATGCTTTTTTTTTTTTTTTTTTTTTTTTTTTTGTCACGCCCTCTTGGAACCTTTGTGAAGATTGACCACATGATAGGGCATAAAGCAAGACTCTACATATTCAAAGGCATAGGAATTATATCCAGGAACTTCTCTGACCATGATGGAATTAAACTTGATTTTAATTTCATGGGAAATTCTCAAAAATACACAAATACATGGAAACTAAATAGCCTACTCTTGAATGAATATGTAACTAGTAAAGAAATTAAGACCGAAATCAAAACATTCATGGAAACCAATGACAATGAGGACACGAGTTTCTATAATCTTTAGGACGCTGCAAAAGCAGTCATAAGAGGGAAGTGTATAGCAATTAGTGCACATAAGAAGATGGAAAGAAGGCAAACAAATCACCTAACATCATGCCTCACAGAACTGGAAAAGCAACAGCAAAAATATCCAAAAAGCTCCAGGAGAAAAGAAATAATAAAGATTTGAGCAGAAATAAATGAAATAGAAAATTAATGAACTATACAGAAAATAAATGAAAGTGAACTATACAGAAAATAAATGAAAGCATTTCATTTTCTTTAAAAAGAAAAAACAAGAGTGACACACCATTAGCCAGACTAATTAAGAAGAGAAAAAGGAGTGAGATAAGTCAAATTCACAACAAATCAGGCAACATTACAACATACATAACAGAAATACAAAACATCATTAGAGCATACTATGAGTGAGTCTATGCCAACATAGAAGAAAACCTGGATGAGATGGACAAATTCCTGGACACATATAATCTACCAATATTGACTCAGGAATACATAGAAAGCCTGACTACACCTATAACAAGCAATGAGATTGATTCAGTAATAAATAACCTGTGCATAATAAAAGCCATTTATGAAAAACCTACAACTAACATTATACTGAATGGGAAAAAACTGAAAGGTTTTCCACTACAAACTGGTAGAAGACAAGGTTGCCCACTTTCTCTGCTCTTATTCAATATAGTACTGGAAGTTCCAGCCAATGTGATGAGACAATAGAAAAAAATAAAAGGCATTCCAATAGGGAAAGAAGAGCTGAAATTACGTCTGTTTGCAGATGACTGTATACATAGAAGACCCAATAGTATCAAAAACAACAACAACAACAACAACAACAACAACAAAAACTTCTCGAAGTAATAAATGCATACAGTAAAGTGGCAGGATACAAAATTAACTTACAAAAATCTATAGCATTTCTATATACAAACAACAAGCAGACAGAGACAGAACTGAAAAAAGTAATTCCATTTACCATGGCCACAAGAAGCATAAGATACATAGGAATAAAAATAACCAAGGAAGTAAAAGACCTCTACAAGTAAAACCTTTAAAAATAAATTGAAAAGGACACTAAAAGTGGAAGTATATCCCATGTTCCTGGATTAGTAGAATCAATATAATCAAAATGTCAATTCTACCCAAATTAATCTACATGCTTAATGGAATTCCTATAAAATTACAAGAGATATTTTTCACAGACCTAGTAAAGACAATCAGATTTTGTCTGGCACCAGGAAAGACCCCGTTTTGCTAAAGCCATCCTGCGCAAGAAGACAGGAGTAGGTGGCGTCTCACTTCCTGATGCCAAAATATATTACAAAGCTTTGATAATCAAAACAGCATGGTATTGGCACAAAAATAGACATAAGTACCAATGGAACAGAGTAGAGACTCCAGAAATAAACCCCAAAACATACAATCAACTCATTTTTGACAAAGGGTAGCAGTCAACCCAGTGGGACAAGGGAAACTCTTTAGCAAATACTGTTTAAAAAACTGGGTAGCCACCTGCAGAAAGATGAATCTGAACCCTTATCTTTAACCATTAACAAAAATTAACTCAAAGTGAATCAATGATCTAAACCTAAGACCACAGACTATAAAACTACTGGTGGAAAACACTGGGGAAACTGGGAGACATTGGGGTAGGCAAAGACTTCTTAAGCAAGACCCCCAAAGAACAGGCAATAATTCCCAAAATAAACAGATGGGATTACATCAGCTTAAGAGGTTTCTGCACAGCAAGCACACCATAATTATTGTGAGTCGCCAAACCTTGGAATGGGGGAGAATTTTTTTTTAACTGTGCCTCAGCTAAGGAACTGATAACCAGAATACACAGGGAACTCAAGCAGCTTACCCAGAAGAAAATGATTAACTCAATTAAAATATGGGAAAATGAGCTGAAAAAACAACCGTCCAAGGGAGACATAGGAATAGCCAAAAAGCATATGAAAGAATGCTCAACAAGCCTTGTTGTAAGGGAGATACAGATCAAAACCACAATGAGATACCACCTAACCCCAGTTAGAATGGCGAAGATTAAAAAAATATATAATAATAAGTGCTGGAGAGGATATGGTGAAAGGGGGACACTCCTACACTGTTGCTGGGAATATAAATAGGTCCAGCCACTGCAGAGAATGATATGGAGCTTCATCAAAGACCTTCAAATTGAACTACCATATGATCTGGCAATTCCACTCCTGGGTATCTACCCAAAGAATGGGAGAGCACTCAGTGAAAAAGC
Organism: Tupaia tana; assembly: GCA_026018925.1. Taxonomy (NCBI): domain Eukaryota; kingdom Metazoa; phylum Chordata; class Mammalia; order Scandentia; family Tupaiidae; genus Tupaia; species Tupaia tana. The sequence goes on from JAKSZU010000029.1 coordinate 6,309,959, forward strand.
GCTTGCACAACTATTTACATTGAAGCATTATTCATGATTGCTAAGTCATAGAACCAACCTGAATGTCCACAAACAGATGAATGGATTGAAAAATTATGGCACATATATCCCATAGAATACTATTCAGCCATAAAAAATGATAAGGCCCTGGAATTTAATAGAAAGTGGATGAATATGGAAGATTTGTTGCTGAGTGAAGGAATTCAGGCTATGCAAGAGAGACATTACATGTTTTCACTTAACATATACCAACTGTCTGCACTCCATGATAAAGACTGAAAGACTGGAGAACATAGAAGCATTAAAAATTTTAATGGACACTAGAGACAAGTGGAAAGAGAGTGTGGGAGGGAAAGAGCATAGAAAAGAAATTAGGGGGAAAAAGGAGAGGCAAGACACTTGTGGGATGCAGAAAAAGTTTTTTTATGTGTTGATGAGGATGTGTACAATAGTCTTAACTGGGCTGGACTGAGGTGTATATCATGCTGGCTAAAGTCTTCACAATCTAAATGATGTATAGCATTTTAATGTATGAATAATAATTTTTAAAATTAATTTTAAAAAGAGAAGGACTAAAATGCACACATTCTCTACATTCATACTCTTAAAAGATTTATATATAGACAAATCACAGATATGCATATTTATAAAATACAAAGTAGTTTTAAGATTTTTAAATATGGGGAACCGGCAGTTAGTGTAATGGCTATGTCGCTGGACTCCCACGTAGTCGACCGCAGTTCGCGTCCCGGACCCGGTGGCTTAAAACTCACACCGGACGCGTGTGCGTGTGTGCCCAAGATCCCGAGAGGAGAATGGAGAAGAAGGGATTGCAGCGTGACCATCACCTCTGGGGGGTGATTTCTCGCTTTGTGTCTCTATGTCTCTCTCTGTCTGTCTGGCAAGCACACACACCCTATAGCGAAAACCTGTCCAAAAAAAAAAAATTTTAAATATGACATCAACAATTGGACTAAGGCCATTACTACATATATCATCTGAAATATTTCACATCTGTGACGAGCACTTTAGTATCATAGTCTTTTGGCAGTATTAGAATAAATAGTACTCAATCGTGAGTTACAGTCACCATGCATACACTCACCTTCATAACCCTTCTAGAATTGGGTATATCTCACATGTCACTTTGTTTCTATTTAGTTCCAGAAACCATGATTAAAGCATTTCTTATTTTTCTTATATTCTGGAACATTTAAATAACACCTGACAGGGCCAGCAGGTGGCATAGTGTTTAAGGCTTTGGACTCACACATGGCCAACCACATTTCAAGTCTCAGACCTGGTGGCTTGATTTCTTACTTTCTCCCCACTCCTCTCTATCTCTCTGGTGAGCACACATGCCTGTTGCAAATGAAAAACATAATAATAATGATAAATAATATTAAATAAATAATTCTTTAAAGAAGTAAAGAAAGTATAAATAGTATCTGGCTTGCCAGCTTTTCAACTACTTGGCATATTTCAAGTACATTTTAGCTTTTTTATATTTTATACACTATAATGTTAATTCTAAAAAAACTGTTTTAAATACGTTTTTGTCCAAAATTGAACATTTAATTTAAATCTTTTAGTCAATAACTGGCAGCATCAAGTTGTTTTACAAATTTGTAAAAAAAATTTTCCCTGTAGAGGAAACCAGCAGTTAGCGTAATGGCTATGTCGCTGGACTCCCACGTAGTCGACCGTGGTTTGAGTCCCGGACCCAGTGGCTTAAAACTCACGCCAGGCGCGTGTGTGTGCATGCCCAAGATCCCAAGAGGAGAATGGATGAGAAGGGATTGCGGCATGACCATCCCCCCTGGGGGGGGTGATTTCTCGCTTTCTGTCTCTATGTCTCTCTCTTTCTGGCGAGCGCACGCACCCTATAGTGAAAACCTCTCAAAAAAAAAAAAAAAAAAACTAAAAAAAAAGAAGAGGAGGGTCTGAGGAAGAACATTTAGAAGAAAAATAGGGAGGCAAAGCATTAATGGCACAAAGAAATGTGGTATTATCTGTTGAAGATATTTTGTAGTTTTATCAACTGTACTAGGGAGAAATGCTCACCTGTTGAAATCTCCATTTTTTAAGCCAAATATAATACTATTGAATGTATAAAAGAAAAGAAAATTAAAGAAATAATGATAACCTCATGTTTTGGTTATTAAATTAGTGTTATATATTGTCTTTAATTGTATCTCTATTTTCTGTGTAATTATTCTGGTGTCAATTTCTTACATCTTACATTTCTTAATTTAAACATTCAAAGTGTTTTTTCTTTTCTTCTTTGAAAGGTTGTGGTCATAGTGAGTGTACTTTAGAGAGAGAGACCATGAGAGAAAAAGTGAGAAATCATCCCCCAAGAAGGTATGGTCATGCTGCAATCCCTTCTTCATTTTCTTTTGGGGCCACACTTACATGTTCCCAGCATAATTTTGAAGACATCAAGTTCAGGATTCAAACTGCAATCAGCCAAGTGGGAGTTCAAGGACTTAATGCTCCACCATCTCCTGTTCCCCAGATTTGTTAATAAAGCATGGTAGACTAAAGATTTTTATGTAATCTGAACTCTGTTTTTTTCTGAATTGGTTCTTACATTTTCTTTTCTTTTTTTTCTTTTCTTTTTTTTTTTTTTTTTTTTTGGCTATAGTCTGTGTGCACTCACCAGAGTGAAACAGAGAGAGAGAGAGAGAGAGAGAGAGAGAGAGAGAGAAAGAGAGAGAGAGAGAGAGAGTTCATTTCCTGGGGAGAAAGTCATGCCATGATGCCTTCTCTTCCATTCTGCTCTTGGGCTTATTGTACATGCAGGCATACCTCCACCTCTCATGTTTTTCAAACAACTTAATTCAGGACCCCAACCATGTAGTCAGCCATGTGGGAAGCAGCTGCCTTAAGCTCTATGCTGAGTTAGGAGTTAGACCCCATTCTAGGTAGATAGGAGATGAACTCGGCATAAAGCAGTTACTGTGGTTTTCTTTCTGTGGTCTGGTGAATGTTCACTATGCCCCCATTACTAGTTTCAGAGGAATTTATGATTCCCCATTAGGTGGTCTAAAATCAGACTGAAATCAATCACTGTGTGGAGCATGAATTGTGAGATTCAAGCCTCTGGGTTTACAACTAGAATCATGACCACATCAGAGTACAACGCCTCGACCACTATTCTACTTGCTGGCTTTTGCTAGATAAAGAAAGCTTTAATCAGACATCTGAAAATTCTCCCAGGCCTATCTGGAAACTTGTATATAATCCATACAAGTGGATTTGGCCAGAATCTCTATTACCTTTAATGTTATTACTTATTAATTTTCTATACAATTATTCCCACCTTGCTCTTTGGGTACAAATTTTATTTATCCTCGATATATTCAGATTTGAACCTAATATTCTTGAACTACTGCAAAATCTCATGGCCACATTTCCCATGTATATTTTGAGACTTTAAAGGAAGCTTTCTTTACTGTTCTGTAAAAGATATCATGAAGGGACCAGGAGGTGGCATGGTGGTTAAGGTACTGGATTCTCACATGGCTGACCACAGTACATGTCTTGGGCCTGGAATCTTGAAAATTATGACAGAAACTTGTGCATGCATGCCCAAAATCCTGAGAGGAGAATAGAGCAGAAATTGGTGTGTGGATATCATCACTGGTTTGTACATGGTAGCAGCATTCAGATACCTACGGCTTCTCTAAACAGCACACTTTTACCATTCTGCAGTCAACAGCAAGCACCCAGAGTCAGCACCTTGATTGTAACATTAACTTCATGTCAGGAGCTCAGTGTCACAATATGCATGCAGGCCTCACTACATGAGTTTCAGTATGAAAACTGCAAAGGTACCAACAATCTCACTCATTCTGAGCCTCCCACTAAATATGAAGATAGTGCTGATGGAGTGGACAACAAGCTATATTAATTCTCTCTTCTGTCTTGAAAGAAATGAAGAAACATTAAAAATGAGAAGAAGAAAGATGATATAAGCATAACAAGGCATCCTGAGTTCACAACTGTGCTCTTCTCTCATTTCTGTGCCCACTTGATTATTCTCAATGGGATTAATCACACAAACATATATGCTAACTAAATTATTACACATATATAAACACATTTATACATACATATAACCAACAACTTACATAGGTTTTGACACTTCTTGAGGTGGCTTCATCAGAAAATGTAGTTGGCTTACAGTTTCGTTCTCTTCCATGATGATAAGAGGGAAAAACCCACCCAGTACCAGGTCCCCATCCTTGTAGACACTTGGATTACAGTATCCAGAACAGGTAAAATTTTTCATCTCACATGCCATTTGTAAAGGCTGCATAAGTAGCATGACACTAATCAAAGATAATGACATGTCTGAGCTGGCCCAATACAGATAAAAAGCCCTATGTGTGAGAGTTGAGGAGGAGATGGAACTGGATTGTGTCTGCAGGCTCAGTCCTCTGCTGGGAGAGTCAACTCTGTGGAGGGCACAGAGGATTTTCACTTCTACAGTTTTTCTTCAACCTCTACAAATGTGTTCAAGACTGGCATGACAGACAGGGACATAACTAGAACTTTTAAGAAGGCATTTTTACAGAAGCCATGATGCTGAGCCTTGTGCTTTATCTGAACAGCTCTGGTTTCCCTGTCTTTTTATTGTTTCACTTAAGTCCCATCCTGGGGCTCTGGGGATCTCTCTGCCCTGGGGCTCTGCACCTGTCACCTTCCATTTTAGTGAAAAACAATTTGGGAAAAACATGTTTTGCACTGTTTTTCTCCCCCAGACTTTATGATTTCATAATGGCCAGGTAAGGCTTTGGGGACCATCCTATCCTCACATAACAAGTTTTGTAATTTTGTGACTAAGAGAAGCCAAAGTATCTGTATCACACAACTGCTCTTATAATTTACACTTTTAAAAATGGTGTTAAAATATAAAAAAGTTAGAGTAGCAGATGGCATAGTAGTTAACAAACTGGACTCCCACATGATGGACTATGGTTTGACCCCTGGACCCTGGAGTTTAAAACTCATGCAGAGCACTTGTGCATGCATACCAAAAATCCTGGAATGGAAGAAAATGGAGAAGAAATTGTGGTGTAACCATTCTCTTTAGGGAGTGATTTTTCACTTTTTTTTCTCTCTCTCTGGCAATCACATGTGTTCTATAGCAAAAGCATCTCTATAAATAATAAATAAATAAATAAATCCACAATTACCTAATTCTGTATGATACTTTGAAAAGAAGGTGAATGAATAATGTCAGTCATTGGTGGCTTCCTCACTAGTGTACAGAAGGCATTTTACTGATATGTCCAATATCACTCTCAGGTCTGCAACACCATCATGGCACAAATGAGCCTTATAACTTACAAAGAAGTAGGCTACTTTCCAGAAAAGATTAGATTATTTTTAAATTCCAATGTTCCATAAAATTAATCCACATACCCCTAAAAATTATATTCTCTGCTCTATCCACTGATAGTTCAGGTGTCAAGTGCTCATTACATGATTTAATATGTAATAACTAAAAAGAACTCTATTCTTGACCCAACATTTATCTGTTACATTTTTTCACTTACAAGTCTTTATAAAAAATATTTTTAAAGATTTTTTTTATTTCAACTTATTTATTTGCATTCATTCACTGTACATCATTACAGCATACAAAATGAGATTTTCCATCCAGGGTACACTGTATATTGTCTCAATCAAGCACATCAACAAACATGTTATTGTCAGCAAATGATCTTCTATTTCTTGTTTTCTGTATGTTTTACTTTTTTTTCTCCCATCCTTGATTCCCTATCTCTTACCCTCTGCCATCTCCCACTCTCCTCCCACACTGTCTCTGGTATCTATGTTTGCTTTCTATACTGTTTTTCCCTCACATTTTATTGAATCACCAAAGACCCTAATCAATCCAAATACCCTCATAGCAAACACAGGTGACACACACATTTCCATGAACACAAGTCTAACTTTACGCATCCTATAAAGTAGCACCTAGCTGGGGCTACATATCCTACTGCAGTCATTGAATAGATATATATTTTTTTTCCTGAAACTTTTTTTTTATAACTCAATTTACATTCCTTCCCTAAGCATCATAACAGCACACAAAATGCGATCTCCCATCAGCACACACTGAATAGTGACTCAATTATGCACATTTTAAAAAATTTTCCATTTCTAATTCCTAGAATTATTTCCACCCCTCTTTCTGACCCTCTGTCCCTTCCCACCCTCCTCTCACACCACCTCCTGTGTCCACAATTGTCCTCCATTTCCTTCCCACCCACATTGCATTGATCACACAATTTCCTACATAATCTAACTACTTTCAATGGTGAGTTCACTCATTACTACTAAGAAAACCAGTTTTTACTTAAATCAAAGAAACGCCAAGGAACTTTGCTTAAAGCCAGGAAACAGGTTAGGATTCTGTTCAAATGGTAGGTGCATGAACCTATCAGTCTCATGTACTTTTATCTTCTGTTCTGGTTCAATTTTCCTGATTAAATTCTGGTATATAATATTCAACTCCAGACTTGTTCCTATGATTAAGTTGGCCACTTTCTTAGTTTTTGAACTCTTATTTCCGTGTGTCTGTATTTAATTTTCCTGATACAGCACATCCTTGAGAACTTCTTGGAGATCTGGTCTGGTGCTGGTAAATTCTTTCAGGTTTTGTTTATCTGAGAATGTTCTAGTCTTTTCTTCCCACCTGAAAGATGATCTTGCCGGGTACAGTATTCTTGGCTGAAATTACTTCTCTCTTAACACTTTGAATATATTTTCCCATTCTCTCCTCACTCACATTGTTTCTGATGAGAGATCTGCTGTTAGCCTGATGGGATGTCGTTTGTAGGTAACTTGACATTTTTCTCTTGCCAATCTTAGTATCTTGTCTTTGTCTGTGGTTTTGGTCAACCTGGCTATAATGTGTCTTGGAGAAGATCTTCTTGGGTTGATTGTATTTGGGGCCCTTTGTATTTCCTGGGACTAGATCTTCGAATGTCTCTCTAGGTTTGGAAAGTTTTCTTGCAGGATTTCATGGAATAGATTATCAATGCCCTTATGGGTCTCTTCACCTTATGGAATGCCAATTATCCAGATATTTGGATGTTTGATGGTATCCAGTAATTCTTGCATATTATTCTCAAATTTTGGGGCCATTTTCTCAGTCTTCATGGTGGATTTTTCTAGGCCAGCCATTTTCTCTTCTACATCTGAGATTCTATTTTCTGAATGATCTAGTCTGCTTTTAATACTTTCAGGGGAGATTTTGACTTCTTGTATTATAGACTTCATCTCTAGCAGTTCCGTTTGAGTCTTTTGCAAAGGGTGTAATTCCTCTTTTAGATCTTGCAAGAATTTCCTCATCTCCTGAAACTCGTCATTCTTTCTCCTTTCTCTTTAGCAGTTCATTATCTCTCTTCTCTTCCATCTCTGTTAGCTTCGACATTATGAATGCTCTAAATTCCTTATCAGACATTTCCATGATTTTCACCAAACTGCTTGTGGATGAAGAAGAGTTATTCTTTTCCCTTGGAGGAGAGGTATTTTCTTGTTTTCCCATATTTCTTGTGATCCGGCGGTGATTTCTTTTCATCTGATGGATGGTGTGTTTCTTTCAAATTCTTGAAGTTCAGCCTGAATGTTCAGGAGCAAGCAGACAGAGATGATCTAGAATCTCTTTGCCGTTCTGTTGTGATCACTGGTGCAGCAGATTCAGTAGATATTGGGGAATATTTTAACCCTATTAGCATTTGGATGTTTAGCTACAGTGCTCTTAGATCTGTCTAAAAACACATTGAATGGATATTAGAGAGCAGAGAGAAAAGGAAAAAGGAAAATGAAAAAGAGAGAGAGAAACAACAACAAAAAGAGAAAAAAAGACAAAAAAAATAAAAAAATAAAAAAATAAAATTTTAATTACTGTTCTTTTTTTAAAAAAAAAATCACAAAATAGAAAACCGTGTGGCACGCAAACACCACGTGAAATATCTACTTCTCTGGAGCCATGTGGAACCTTCTTCTGAAGGCCAGGTCTCTTCTGCCTGGGTGGGAGGACCAGAGCGATAATTAACAAGATAAAAGGTGGAGCTGGGAGCAAGAGAAAAACTTTGCCTTTTAAAAAAAGTGTAAAAAGGAAAAGTTACCAAAAAAAAAGGGAAACAGAAGCAGGGAGAGACAGAAAAAGAGACACAGAAACAGAGATATAAGGCTGGGGGTTCAGGGGGTTCCCTACCACTAGCTCGTTTGCTGGAGGCTGCATTATTAGTAGAAAATCTTCATTCCCTGAAATATCTACTTGACTGGAGCCATGTGGAACCTTCTTTTCTCTTAAAGATTTTTCATGACTTGTTTGTTCATTTATTTTTGTACTTCTATTTTTTGATTTTTATAAAAATATGAAATGCAGAAAGATATTTTAACTGATGTAAACTTTGAGTGATGGCTTAATTGAGCCATTTAGCATTATTACCAGGGTTAGCAGGTGGTGTGGTGGTGAAGTTGTTGTACTTCCACATGGCTGACTGCAGTTTGAGTTCCAGACTTGGCAGCTTGCTTTCTCAATTTCCCTCTCTCAATTTGGTCAAAATTAATAAATCATAGTAATAAATAAAATTATATAAAATAATTAAGTAAAATCAACATACGTGTTACCTCACAACTTGTTTCTAAGGTGAGATCACAATATCTATTTCAGAGAATTATTCAGGTATACAATATAATGTAATTAATTACACTGATATGATGTACATTAGAACATTTGAACTTATTCCTCTTGTCTAACTGAAATGCAATGTTTTTTTGACCAACATTTCAATTCTAATTTAATTTATTTTTAGAGAGAATTTTTCTAAAAGATATACAAACACAAGACATGGATGTGAATGCCAGATATGGTGTGTGTGGAGGGGTGGGGCCTAGGGAAAGACATTTGGTGGAGGGGTACAGAGGCAGAACATTGACAGGATGGGAAGGTGTGGTGTTATATGTTGAAGATATTTTGATCAACTGGTCTGGGGAGAAATGTTCACATATGAAATATTCACTGTGTAAGCTAAACAATGTGATTGAATGTATATAAATTAATTAATTAAAAAAGAGAATTTTTCTATAGGGCATATGTGTTTGCTGGAGAGACACAGACAGACACAAATCAAGAAAGCAAACCCAGGAGGATGGTCACACTGCAATCCCTCTCTTCTATTCTCCTCTTGGGATTTTGGGCAAACACACACATGGTTCTGACATGAGTTTTAAGCCACTGGGTGAAGGACTAATTTGTGGTCTACCTGGGAGCCCAGCAAACTAACCATTACACCATCATCTGCTTTCTTGACCAACATTTTTAAAACCTGGCTACCCTCAAACAGTAGTAGCTGTCATATTATTCTCTTCTTCTTACATGTAGGATGACGAGGTGTATGTTATTGTGTACCTGAGTTATTTCAATCAGCATAATGTCCTCCAAGTTCATCCCTGTTGTTGTAATAACGTAATATGTTTTGTTAATTTTAGGGTCCATGTGATCATCAGAGACTAAGGGAGAGAGAAACACTTCCCAATGGAGCTTTATCATGCTTCAATCTCTTCTCTGTTTCTCCATTCTGTCAGGATTTCAGGAATGCGCACACATATACATAGTGTGCTTTTTAAGCCACCAAAATGGGATTCAAATCATGGTCACTTATGTGGAACCCTGATTTTTTTTTTGAAGAGTTTTTTGCTATAGGGTGCGTGCACTTGCCAGACAGACAGAGACAGAGAGACAGAAAGAAAGAAATCACCCCCCAGGGGGGATAGCCATGCCACAATCCTTTCTCCTCCATTCTCCTCTCGGGATCTTGGGCATGCATGCTCACGCACCCGACTTGAGTTTAAACCACAGAGTCCGAGACGCAAACCGCAGCAGACTACATGGGAGTTCAGCGACATAGCCATTATACTAACTGCTGGTCCCCCTGGAACTCTGATCTTTTAAACATTAGGCTATGAAGCTGGTATGCAGAATTTTATTTTTAAGGCTGGATAATATTCTATTGGATGCATATATAAAAGGCTTTCTTAAAAATATTTATTTAATTCATCATTATTTTTATTTAGTTTTCTATTGGACATGGGCTCACTAGAGAGAAACAGATAGCAATAAAGAGAGGGAAAGTGAGGGAGCAAGCTGACAGGTCTGGGACTTGAACTGTGATCAACCATGTGGGACCAGCACCTGAAACACCACAGCACTTGCTGGTCCCTGTAACATGTTTTATCCATTTGTGTGTAATAGCTGTGTTAATGTTTTATTATGACTATTATGAATAAATTTGCAATGAATGTGGAAGCATGAATATATTTTTGATATATTAATAGTATAGCTTTTACACATAACCAATTATGTAATTCTTAAGTCACATGGTAGTACTATTTTTAATTTTGTGAAAAACCTTAGAAAACTATTTTCCATTGTGTTTAACCAATTTATATTTTTACCAACAATGTTCAATAGTTCTCTTTCCTTCTTGTATTTATTGAATTGTATATTTTTAAGAATAGCTATCTTAAGAGGTGTGAGGTGGGGGCTGGCAGGTGGTGTGATCATTGAGGCACTGGACTCCCACATGGCTGACTATGGCTTGAGTCCTGGAACTGGTGGCTTGCTTTCTCACTTTCTTTTTCTCTCTTTATCTGGTCAAACTAGAAAATAAAAACAACAAACAAGTAGATAAAATAAATTTAAAAAGTTTTTTAAGAAAATGAGACATGATGTGGTATTTCATGATTGTTTTCATTATTTTCCTAATGATTAGTGATGTCAAGTGTTTATTCATATACCTATTGGCCATTTGTGTACTTTCTTCTGAAAAATTTCTATCCAAGTCTTTTGCACTTTTGCCCCTCAGTTATTTGTTTTCTGAACATTAAGTTTTAAATTCATTTTGAATATTAACTTTTTATGTAATATATAACATATCATGTCAATCATTATGCAGTTCTTCAAATATGTTTTTATTTAATTTGTTGGACAGAATCATTTTAGTTTTATGTAACTTTGTTTATTATTACTTTTCTTGTTTTTCATATTAATATATATAAAAGTAGTACAGGGCCAGCAGGTGGCATAATGTATAAGGCACTGGACTCCCACATGGTCAACCATATTTGAGTCCTGACCCAGTGGCTTGAAGCTCAAGTCAGGAATGTGTGTGTGTGTCCAAAATTCATATAGAAGAAGTGAGGAGAAGGGACTGCAGCATGACCATTCCCTGTGGTGGTGATTTCTCTTTCTCTTTCAGAGCTACTCTTTCTCTCCAGTGAGTGCATGTGCCTTATGGCAAAAAAAAAAAAAAAAAAAAAAAAATAACAAAAAAAGTTACACATGGGGCCAGCAGATGCCATGCTGATTAAGGCACTAGATTCCCACATGGCCAACTGGTTTGAGTCCTGGACCTGCTGGCTTGAAAATCACATGCAGTGCATGTGTGTGTGTGTGTGTGTGTGTGTGTGTGTGTGTGTATGTCCAAAATCTTGAGAGGAGAATGGAGGAAAAAGAATCACACTGGACACACTGTATGTGTCCAAGATTCTGGGAGGAAAATGGAAGAAAAGAGATTGCAGTGTGGCCATCTCCCAGATTGGGTGATTTCTCACTTTCTCACAGTCTCTGTCTTCCTCTCTCTCAAGGGAGCACACCCACCTAAGGCAAACACCTCAAAAAATAGGATAACAAAATTAGACCATCTTTAGGCAACAGATAAAAGTTTTAAATTCCAAGGACCAGAAGGTGGTGTAGTGGTTAAGGTGCTGGACTTCCACATGGCATACTGGGGTTTGACTCCTGGATCTAGCAGCTTGAAAGTCACACAGAGCACATGCCCAAATTCCCAAGAGGAGAACTAAAATGGGATGGTGCCATGACCATTACCCCCAGGAAGTGATGTCTCATTTTCTGTCTCTCTGTCTCTTTCTCTCTGGTGAGCACGCCCACCCTTAAAAGATGTGTAATTACAAAATGATAATGTAGCATTAAAATTAGGTAATATATCTCCTTAGGTAGCACAGTAAATAATAATATTTTAATAGAGACTGTGGAGATATGTATAGGGACTGGGACAATGAGATAGTGTGTGAGAGAGAATGAACTCAACTCTGAATATAGAATAGTCAAGTGTGAACCTAGTACTATGTAACAGGGTGGAGGTTAGTAGATAGCAAATTACATTAGGTAACTTTAGGGTTAAGGGGGATTTTGCTCAAATCCACCTACCTTGATTTCATAGAAAACAAACAGACCTTGAGAAGCCTGATTAAATTTAGGTCAAGCAGAGAATCTTTGTTAATACAGACAGAATTATTAAAACAATGGGCCAGCAGGTGATGTGGTAGTTAATGTGCTGGACTCCCACATGGTCAACCATGGTTTGAGTTCTGAACCTAATGGCTTGGTTTCTCACATTCCTTCACTTTCTTTCTCTCTGGTCAAATTTAAAAGAAAATTAATAAATAAATTTATTAAATAATTATTTGAAAAGAAAAAAAAATAAGAATTATTTAAACAAAATTTAAAAATGATTTAAAACTAATTAAGTCAATTCTCTCTCACACACAGCTATTTAAAGCTATTTTAAAACAATCCTGCAGCTAACCCTGTAGTTTAAGTTTGAGACCCAGCAGTTTTTAAATCATACTGGGTGCCCCCGCATGCATGCCCAGAATCCTGAGGAGAATGGGGATGGCTATCCTCTCTGTGGAGTGATTTCTCATTTTCCCTCACTGTGTCTCTTAAGTAAGCATACATGCTCTATAGCAAAAACTTAAAAAAATATAAAATATCTCAATTAATAGTAAAAACAACACCATTTGTGAGTTGTTTAGAAATATCACATTGTGGATACAGATGGTGGACTGTAGTAAATCACAATGCTCCATGGAGGTGAGTTACCTGGAAATATTTCTAGGGTTTATGGCTAGAGACCTATTCGGGTATGCTGTGGTTCAAGGCTGGCTGAGTGTGAGAATTAATCATGATACTAAGACTCTCTTAAGGGTGCTATCTGTCTCTCTCATGGAAGAAAAAAACTTTTTGTAATAAAAACTGAATCCTCTAAAAAATAAAAATATTTATATAATTAAATCAAAATATTTATATACTTAAATAGTTAAGGCCGCATGCCTCCATGGCCAGCTGGCAATGGGTGTGAGTGGCACCACCTTTGCATTCAGTAAGGCAAAGATGGTGGGCCAGAACAGCACCATAACCACCTCTGGGGTGTTCCAGGCCCTGTTCATCTGGTACTGCATTTACTTTGATTTAAAGTAAAGGATTGACCTCAATTTCTAGAACAGGCTGAAACAATGAAGAAAGAAACAGAAGTTTGCCAAGGAGAGACCTGGGCTATCCAAGTTACCTGACCTGAAAAATTTGGGAGCAGTTCAGAGTTTTCCCTGAAGAAATTCAGCATGCTAAAGAGTTGCTAGCCCAAGATGAGTAAGAGAAGGTGGCAGACTGTTTGACCAATGCCATCGCTGTGTGTTGACACCTACAACAGTTGCCTCAGGTGCTGTAGCAGACACTGCCACCTCCCATGTTCCAGATGCTGCTGACCAAGCTCCCAAAAACCAGCTGGAGAATTTTTTAAAGAGATCTTTTTTCCATAGAGTGCCTGCACTCATGGGATACAGAGAGAGAGAGATAGAGACAGAGACAGAGACAGAGAGACAGAAAGATAGTGAGAAAGTGAGAAATCACCTCCCAGCATGAATGCCCATGCATGCCACAATCCTTCCCCACCATTCTACTCCTGGGATCTTAATCATGAATATATTTGCACCTTGCATGAGTTTCAAGCCACCAGATTTGGGATTCATACCATAGTTGGCCATGTGGGAGTCCAGCCAGGTAATAGCTATGCTGTCTCTTGGCTACCATCAGAATATTATAAGTGTTCAGAGCTTGACTAAAAATGACATGAAGTGAGACATGAATGTCAACATAATAAAATCACAATTAATTATATTTTTAAAATTCTGAACTTGGAAGTTGAGCAGCTCTAGAGAATAAGGAGTATATACTTGTTATAGGACTGTGCTGCGCTGAAATCTACCAAAGATATTGTTTATTTTGTGTAGATCTATTGGTCTGTTTTATTAATTTTTCCAATAAGAAGTGTATTTTGATAGAAAACTTCTCATTTTATAAATATACTCATGAGTTACCATCATACCATGGGTTTCTTTTATTCCTAAAACAAGTAATTAAAATATACAAAAAATATAAAATGTTTGTCCCCCAAAAAAGCAGAGGGACAGGTAAAAAGAGTTTATTTTTATAATTATTTTATTTATTATTGCTATTTTTAAAAAAAAAATTTGTAGAACGTGCACATTCATCAGAGAGAGAGAGAGAGCGAGAGAGGGAGAACGTGAGAAAGCAAGCCACCATGTCTGGGACTAGAACTGCTCTCTACCATGTGTGACTCCAGTGCCTTAACCACCATATAACCTGCTGGTCCTAAATGCATTTTTTAAAAATACAGAATAGTTTTGTATAAATTTAAAAATTATGTAGAAACGTGTTTATGAAAATTGCATATTAAAGTTTCTGAGAGATCATTTCTCCCCATTTGCTCTCAGATATTAAAAATAAAATTAATACAGGAAAAATGTCCTGAAGGGTGCTATTGCTTTATGACTGCTGGTCCCAGTAGGAGAACTCCCGAGCACTCACCACCATCCTCAGCATCTCCAAGAGGGCAGGCCTGGGGAGAGCAAGACACCTGGTACACCGCAGCCTTCACCACCAGCTTATTTCTGCCCCTGGCAATGTGAGCTCCAGGAGATAGTTGAGCCCACTGGCCCAAGGAGTTGTGACAGGCAGCAGGTTCCTGTTAGGCAGGCTGGTGCAGGGAGGGGGCAGAGGGAAAAGGATGGAAGAAAGCATAGAAGAGGAGGGAGACAACTATGAGTGATGATGCATGACCAGAACTACAACTAGGAGGTGACCTTGTAACGTTTTCTGCAGTCACTGCCACCTCCACCACACACTGTTGATTTCAATTCCTGCCTGAGAGTTTTCAGGGACATTGCTGGTGGTGTCAGCTGTCTCTGTGGACAGGAAAGGCACAAAGGAGAGACTCTCAATGGGGGTCTCCAAAACCACTGGAGGCCAACGGGGTGCCCATGATGTTAAAGAGCTACCACTTGGCTGCAGCCAAGGCAACCCCCACCCCAGCTCTACTATCAACCGCAACACCTCCACCTCCAAGTTCTTAATGAATATCACTATTAAAGATACAAGAGCACCTACTGGGGGCTTCAGGTCACTTAGTGGTTAGGCGCTGGATGTTGATATGATCAACTGTGGTTCAAGTACCAGACACAGCAGGTTGAAATTCATGCCAGGCAAATGTGTATGTGTACCAAAAATCTTGAGAATAGAATAAAAGGGAAGAAATTGAAACATGGCTATCTCCTACAGAGGTTGATTTCTCACTTTCTGTGTCTATCTTTTTTCTCTCTCTTGCAATCAAACATGCTCTGTTGGAAAAAATCCCTGTCTAAAAAAAATTCTGGACAAAATTGGATAGTGTCATAGATGAACTTTTAATACAGAATCCGGATAACTATATCCCTATATCCTATGAATAGATATACGGCTGTGTGTATGAGTGTGTAAGCCAGCAGCACTGGAACAGATGTATAGTGATCTGAATTAAAAGATTAATCACTTAGTGGGACCAGCAGATGGTGTAATGGTTACGTTGCTAAACTCCCATGTAGTCTACTGTGGTTCAAGTCCCAGACTCAGTGGCTTAAACTCACACAGAGCACGTGTTTATGCCTGTGTTTATGCCTATATTATGCCCAAGATCCTGAGAAGAAACTGGAGGAGAAGGAATTGAGGCATGGCCATCCCACCTGGGGGTGACTTCTTGCTGTCTCTCTGTCTCTCTCTGTCTTTCCAGTTAGAGCATGTGTCCTATAGCAAAAACCTCTCTTCAAGAAAAAAAATGATCACTTAGCATCTCAAAAGAGTTGCAAGCCAGTCCTGCAGATCTCTATACTGAAAGAGTTAATATAGCTCTTAGACAACACATGGGAGCATCACAGAGTGTTGTGCCTCTTTTTCTATTTATTAGAAAGCTTTACATTAAAACCAGCTTAACAAAGATTTAAAAGGTGGCCTTATAAAGCTGTTCATGGAACATGTTGAGAAAAGCACATTTACAACAGAATGGCTTTACTTTTAGAAGCCCAGACAACCCCATCTCAGGTCACATCTTTTACTGTGGCAAATATTGTGAAAGCCTGTATACTCACACTGGAATGTGTTCAAATGGCTCCAACTCTGTTTTCTAAATTTATTTTGAACATTTTCCCTCTGGCAGTAGAACATGGACTTTCTGAATATACTGCTCAAGATCAGAAACTTCAAAGAGAACTTATTCAGGATGATTTTACAGGAGGTGACAAATCCCAGAAGAGAGCTGGGGGTGAGTTGTCTTGTAACAGTTCATCAGTATATGCAAGTTTCAGGGGGAACAGACAGTGAATGTACTGACTGTACTTTCCTTCTGAAAAAGAAGATGCACCAGAGCTGCAGAGATTGTACTCAGAGCACAGTGGGAGCCTGCAGACACTCAGGAATTTTCATAAAGCCATTTTTTTGTTTTTGGTATAGGGCACATGTGCTTGCTAGAGAAACAGAAACAGAGAGACAGAAAATATTAAAGCAGCCATCCTCGCCCCCCCACCCAAGAGGATGGACATTCACAATTCCTTCTCCTCCATTCTCCTCTTGGGATTTTAGGCACACACACACACACACACACACACACACACACACACACACACAAACACACACACAAAGACACATATGCCTGGTGTGAGCCTCAAGCTGTAGAGTCTGGGACTCAAACCATATATGACTAAGTGGGAGTCCAGTGTTGTATTCATTATGCCATCTGCTGGTCCCCAAATCTGTTCTTACAAGGGGACATTGGATGTATTACTTTTGTTTTTAATTTTAAAAAAACAAAGAACTGAAAATGTGAGATTGAGTAATGATTAAGGCACTGGCCTCTCAAATGGCCTACTATGGTTCAAGTCCCAGATCTGGTGGCTTAAAAACCTTAAAAATCACACGAGGCATGTGTGTGCACATGCTCAAATTCCAGAACAAAGGAGAAGGGATTGTGTCATGGTTATACTCCAGTGTGATGATTTTTTCACTTTTCCTCTCACTGTCTTTCTGTCTCACTCTCCTGCAAGTATACTCCCTATGGCAAAAATTGTAAAAATTAAAACAAAAACAAAAACAAAAACAAACAAAACAGTGCCAGGCAGTTGGCATGGTGCTTAGGAAGCTACATTCCCACATGGTCAACTTTGGCTTGGTGCCCTGAACCAGTGGTTTGCTTTCTCACTTTCCCTCTTTTTCTTTCTTTCCTTCTCTGGTCAAATTAGAAGCATAAAAAATTAAGTAAGTAATTCTCAAAAACAAAGAAAACAAAAGTTGCTACTAGACAAGTGGATGATTTTGAAATGGTACAATTTTAATTAGTTTATCTACAAATTCTGTGAGGACCAAGCATCCAGGAAACTGATCATTGATAAGTGATATCCAACAGACAAAATCAGCAGCTTCCAAAAATGTAAATGCAGAAGGATCAGCAGCCTGGAAAACTTGAACTTCAGGATGGTGCACACTGTACAGCCACTGGCACAAAAGATATTTAAATAAATTTTAGTAGCTGAACTTGTGGGCATTTTTGGAGCATATACTTTTTTGTTTAATAAGATGAACACAAGCCAATATTTCAGGCAAACAATGAGTAAGAAATCCTCTTTCTTATAACAAATGATCTTATAACAAATCCAATGAATAATCTGGAAGGTATGGGATCAGAGAACAAGATCAAGAAAAATGGTTGAAGAGCAAAAATAGCAGTCATTACTTTCAGTCTTCCATCTGAGCTGTTTGAGACTTTTGGGAGAAGAAAGATGAGCCTTTCACACTGCAGGTTCTTGGAGGCCCCACAGTACATCCTATTGAGTAACAGAATTTTGGCTCTATTGTGGATTGAGTTTCTCACCCACAGTGGGAATCAACAACTTGTTTCTTGCTTTTCCTCTGTATTTATTGTTAAATATTAATATATATTAATAAAAGACTAAGGAAGGAAAAGGAACAACTATTCTAATGATTTTTCCTCCCTTAACTCTACTACTGGTAAAAGAATAGAAACCAACTTCAGGTTCAGTATCCCGTATCAAAAATACTTTGAACCAAGTTTCAGCTTTAAGACTTTATTTATTTATTTTTTTGGAGAGGTTTTTTTTTTTTTTTTTTTTTTTTTTTTTTTTTTTTTTTTCCGCTATAGGGCGCATGCGCTTGCCAGACAACAGAGAGAGAGAGACAGAAAGAGAGAAATCACCATCCAGGGGGTATGGTCACACCGCAATCCCTTCTCCTCCATTCTCCTCTCAGGATCCTGGGCATGCACGCACATGCGCCCGGCGTGAGTTTTAAGCCACCGGGTCCAGGACGCGAACCGCGATCGACTACGTGGGAGTCCAGTGACATAGCCATTACGCTAACTGCTGGTTCCCTCAGGTTTAAGACTTTTTAAAATTTTGGCATATAGGGACCAGCAGTTAGTGTAGTGGCTATGTTGCTGGACTCCCATGTAGTCGACCGTGGTTCAAGTCCTGGACCTGGTGGCTTAAAACTCACACTGGGCGCATGTGCATGTGTGCCCAAGATCCTGAGAGGAGAATGGAGGAAAAGGGATTGTGGCGTGGCCATCCCCCTGGGGGGTGATTTCTTACTTTCTGTCTCTCTGTCTTTTTGGTGAGTGCACGCGCCCTATAGCAAAAACCTCTCCAAAAAATTTTTTTTGGCATAGTTTGGGAGTTTGGAATTGTTTTTAGAGAAAGATTTTTTTCCTACAGGGTGCATGCCCTCAGTGTAGAGACGAAGAGAGACAGAGAGACAGAAATTACCCCCCAAGGGGATATGGCCACACCACAATGCCTTCTCCTCCATTATCTTCTCCTGATTGTAAACATACACACACGCACCCAGCATGAGTTTCAATTTACCAGGTACAGGACTCGAACTACAGTCAGCCATATAGGAGCTCAGCAATGTAACCATTATGCCATCTTCTGGTCCTAAAGATTCAAATATTAATTAATCCTGGGAAGTAACCCAAGTATAAACATGATTGATTCATATGATTTTTGTATACACAGTCTTAAAGTAAAAATTTAATTGTTTTATTTATTTATTATTATTATTGTTTCTCAATCTGTGACAGAACATGTGTGCCCACTAGAGAGAGGCCATTTCAAAACTTTAATAGAAATACCTGAATTTATTTGCATTAAAAAATTAAGATAGTATATAAATAGAATAGCTAACTTTTCCTAACAGGGTTTTGCTGTAGGGTACATGTGCTCTCTAGAAAGAAAAAGAGACAAAGATAGTGAGAGGAAAAGAGAGAAATCACCCCAGGGCAGATTTCCAGGCTGCAATCCCTCTCCATTCTCCTGATATCTTGAGAATGCACACACACATGCCTGGTGTGATTTTCAAACCACTGGCTCTGGGACCCATGATCAGTTAAGTGGAAGTCTAGCTACATAACCACTATGCCATCTGCTGGTCCAATAAATAATATTTTATAAAAATTGTAATTAGGCCAGCAGGTGGCATGGTGGTTAAAGGATGCTAGACTCCCACAGGCTGAACATGGTTCGAGTCCTGGACCTGGCAGCTTGCTTTCTCACTTTCCCCCTCTCTCTCTCTCTCTCTCACTCTTGCTCTGTCTCTCTCTCTGATAAAATAAAAGTAAAATAAATAAAGTTAAATAAAATAATTCTTTCTATAAAAAGGAAACAAAATTGCCACTATATATAAACTCTTAAATTATATTTACTTAAATGCAAACTTTCCAACAATTAGTACATAGTATTTTTTTTTATTTATTTGCATTCATTCTCTGAACATCATTACAGCATACAAAATGAGATTTTCCATCCAAATTACACTATATATTGTCTCAATCAAGCACATCAACAAGCATGTTATTGTCAGCAAATGATCTTCCATTTCTTGTCTTCTGTATGTTTTGCTTTTTTCCCCCCATCCTAGATTCTCTATCTCTTACCCTCTGCCATCTCCCACTCTCCTCCCACAGTCTCTGGTATCTATGTTTGCTTTCTATACTGTTTTCTCCTCACATTTTATTGTAACGCCAAAGACCCTAATCAATCCAAATACCCTCATAGCAAACACAGGTGATACCCACATTTCCATGAACACAAGTCTTACTTTACGCATCCTATAAAGTAGCACCTAGCTGTGGCTACATATCCTACTGCAGTCATTGAATATATATATATTTTTTTTCTGAAACTTTTTTTTTTGTAACTCAATTTACATTCCTTCCCTAAGCTTCATCACAGCATACAAAATGCAATCTCCCATCCAGTACACACTGCATAGTGATACAATCATGAACATTACAAAAAAATTTTCCATTACTAGTTCCTAGAATTACTTCCACCCCTCTTTCTGACCCTCTGTCCCTTCCCACCCTCCTCTCACACCACCTCCGGTGTCTACAATTGTCCTTCATTCCCTTCCCACCCACGTTGCATTGATCACACAATTTCCTACATAATCTAACTACTTTCAATGGTGAGTTCACTCATTACTACTAAGAAAACCAGTTATAACTTAACTCAAAGAAATGCCAAGGAACTTTGCTTAAAGCCAGGAAACAAGTTAGGATTCTGTTCAAATGGAAGGTGCATGAACCTATCAGTCTCATGTACTTTTATCTTCTGTTCTGGTTCAATTTTCCTGATTAAATTCTGGGATATAATATTCAAATTCAGACTTGTCCCTCTGATTAAGTTGGCCACTTTCATAGTTTTTGGACTCTTATTTCCGTGTGCCTGTGTTTAATTTTCTTGATACAGCACACCCTTGAGAACTTCTTGGAGATCTGGTCTGGTGCTGGTAAATTCTTTCAGGTTTTGTTTATCTGAGAATGTTCTTGTCTTTTCTTCCCACCTGAAAGATAATCTTGCCGGGTACAGTATTCTTGGCTGAAATTGCTTCTCTCGTAACACTTTGAATATATTTTCCCATTCTCTCCTCGCTCGTATTGTTTCCGATGAGAGATCTGCTGTTAGCCTGATGGGATGTCCTTTGTAGGTAACTTGATGTTTCTCTCTTGCCAATCTTAGTATCTTGTCTTTGTCTGCGGTTTTGGTCAACCTGGCTATAATGTGTCTTGGAGAAGATCTTCTTGGGTTGATTCTATTTGGGGTCCTTTGTATTTCCTGGGACTGGATCTTCGAATGCCTCTCTAGGTTTGGAAAGTTTTCTTGCAGAATTACATGGAATAGATTATCAATGCCCTTATGGGTCTCTTCACCTTCTGGAATGCCAATTATCCGGATATTTGGACGTTTGATGGTATCCAGTACTTCTCGCATATCATTCTCAAATTTTTGAGCCATTTTCTCAGTCTTCGTGGTGGACTTTTCTAAGCCAGCCATTTTCTCTTCTACATCTGAGATTCTATTTTCTGAATGATCTAGTCTGCTTTTAATACTTTCAAGGGAGATTTTGACTTCTTGTATTATAGACTTCATCTCTAGCAGTTCCGTTTGAGTCTTTTGTAAAGTGTGTAATTCCTCTTTTAGATCTTGCAAGAATTTCCTCATCTCCTGGAACTCGGCAACTTCTTTCTCCTTTCTCTTTAGCAGTTCATTATCTCTCTTTTCTTCCATCTCTGTTAGCTTCGACATTACGAATGCTCTAAATTCCTTATCAGACATTTCCATGACTTTCACCGAAC
This sequence comes from Tupaia tana, assembly GCA_026018925.1. NCBI lineage: Eukaryota > Metazoa > Chordata > Mammalia > Scandentia > Tupaiidae > Tupaia > Tupaia tana. Next base: position 6,331,828 of record JAKSZU010000029.1, read on the forward strand.
TGCTTGTGGATGAAGGAGAGTTACTCTTTTCCATTGGAGGAGAGGTATATTCTCGTTATCCCATATTTCTCGTGATCCGACGGTGACTTCTTGTCATCTGATGAATGGCGTGTTTCTTTCAAATTCTTGAAGTTAAGCCTCAATGTTCAGGAGCAAGCAGACAGAGGTGTTCTAGAATCGGATTGCCGTTCTGTAGTGATAGCTGGTGCAGCAGATTCAGTAGATATTGGGTGGAGAGACAAGAAAAAGGAAAATGAAAAAGAGAGAGAGAAACAACAACAAAAAGAGAGAAAAAAGACAAAAAAATAAAAAATTATAATTGCTTTTCTTATTTTTTTTTAAAGAAAAAAATCACAAACTAGAAAACCGTGCGGCGCCCAAAGCGCCTAGTTCCCAGTATCCATGTGGATACTTCTCAGAGAATGGCTCAACTCTCCTGCCTGGGAGAAAGGAGCAGAAAGGCTTATTAACAAAACAAAAGATGGAGCTGAGAGCCAGAGAGAAATTCTACCTTTAAAAAAATCGTAAAAAGGAAAAATTACCAAAAAAAAAATGAGGAGACAGGAGCAGAGAGAGACAGAGACCTCAGAGACACAAGGACAGGGATAGAAGGCCAGAGGGGCTCCCTACCACACTAGCTTTGCTTGCTGGAGGCTGAATTATGAGTATAAAATCTTCATTTCTCCTGTGCCTGAAATATCTAGTTCCCAGTATCCATGTGGATTCTTCTCAGAGAATGGCTCAACTCTCCTGCCTGGGAGAAAGGAGCAGAGGGGCTTATTAACAAAACAAAAGATGGAGCTGAGAGCCAGAGAGAAATTCTACCTTTAAAAAAATCGTAAAAAGGAAAAATTACCAAAAAAAAATGAGGAGACAGGAGCAGAGAGAGACAGAGACCTCAGAGACACAGGGACAGGGATAGAAGGCCAGAGGGGCTCCCTACCACACTAGCTTTGCTTGCTGGAGGCTGAATTATGAGTAGAAAATCTTCATTTCTCCTGTGCCTGAAATATCTAGTTCCCAGTATCCATGTGGATTCTTCTCAGAGAATGGCTCAACTCTCCTGCCTGGGAGAAAGGAGCAGAAGGGCTTATTAACAAAACAAAAGATGGAGCTGAGAGCCAGAGAGAAATTCTACCTTTAAAAAAATCGTAAAAAGGAAAAATTACCAAAAAAAAATGAGGAGACAGGAGCAGAGAGAGACAGAGACCTCAGAGACACAGGGACAGGGATAGAAGGCCAGAGGGGCTCCCTACCACACTAGCTTTGCTTGCTGGAGGCTGAATTATGAGTAGAAAATCTTCATTTCTCCTGTGCCTGAAATGTCTAGTTCCCAGTATCCATGTGGATTCTTCTCAGAGAATGGCTCAACTCTCCTGCCTGGGAGAAAGGAGCAGAAGGGCTTATTAACAAAACAAAAGATGGAGCTGAGAGCCAGAGAGAAATTCTACCTTTAAAAAAATCGTAAAAAGGAAAAATTACCAAAAAAAAAATGAGGAGACAGGAGCAGAGAGAGACAGAGACCTCAGAGACACAGGGACAGGGATAGAAGGCCAGAGGGGCTCCCTACCACACTAGCTTTGCTTGCTGGAGGCTGAATTATGAGTAGAAAATCTTCATTTCTCCTGTGCCTGAAATATCTAGTTCCCAGTATCCATGTGGATTCTTCTCAGAGAATGGCTCAACTCTCCTGCCTGGGAGAAAGGAGCAGAAGGGCTTATTCACAAAACAAAAGATGGAGCTGAGAGCCAGAGAGAAATTCTACCTTTAAAAAATTTCGTAAAAAGGAAAAATTACCAAAAAAAAAATGAGGGAGACAGCAGCAGAGAGAGACAGAGACCTCAGAGACACAGGGACAGGGATAGAAGGCCAGAGGGGCTCCCTACCACACTAGCTTTGCTTGCTGGAGGCTGAATTATGAGTAGAAAATCTTCATTTCTCCTGTGCCTGAAATATCTAGTTCCCAGTATCCATGTGGATTCTTCTCAGAGAATGGCTCAACTCTCCTGCCTGGGAGAAAGGAGCAGAAGGGCTTATTAACAAAACAAAAGATGGAGCTGAGAGCCAGAGAGAAATTCTACCTTTAAAAAAATCGTAAAAAGGAAAAATTACCAAAAAAAAATGAGGAGACAGGAGCAGAGAGAGACAGAGACCTCAGAGACACAGGGACAGGGATAGAAGGCCAGAGGGGCTCCCTACCACACTAGCTTTGCTTGCTGGAGGCTGAATTATGAGTAGAAAATCTTCATTTCTCCTGTGCCTGAAATATCTAGTTCCCAGTATCCATGTGGATTCTTCTCAGAGAATGGCTCAACTCTCCTGCCACACTAGCTTTGCTTGCTGGAGGCTGAATTATGAGTAGAAAATCTTCATTTCTCCTGTGCCTGAAATATCTAGTTCCCAGTATCCATGTGGGTCCTTCTCCAGTACATAGTGTTTTTTAAAACTAATATACTAAAAGAACTGCTCAGATGACAGCAGTACCTTCTTGTTTTGGGCCACCAATCAAGGTTTATCTTAGTAGAGAAATACCATAGTATATCAGGCAGATCGAAAATCAAAAGTTGACATGAATGGGTTTTGGAATATTTAAGGCAAAATGCAAATTTTATTTCAGAAGTCCTGTTCTTTGGACTGTGAAGAAACAGCATAAGCTGTTACATACACCATAAAATGTTTTGTTTATAATGCTGAAAGTGAAAAGGTTTTTCTTAAAAAAAAAAACCTATAGATTTGAGTATATAGACTTTTCAAAATAGACAAAATAGAAAATGTTTATTTTTTATTTTTTATCTATTTATTTTGAAGTTTTTGCCACAAAACAGGTATACTTGCTAGAGGGAGACTGAGACAGTGAAAGGGAAAGTGAGAACTCATCCCCCAGGGCGAATGGCCATGCCACAATTTCTTCTCCATTCTTCTCCTGGGATATGGAGAATGCATGTACGCATGCTTGATATAATTTTCAAACTAATAGGTCCAGGACTTGAACCTCAGTTATGTGGGAGTACAAGACCTTAATCACTACACAATCTGCTGTCCCCTAATATGTTTATATTTGCTTTACTTTTTAAAGATTCATTTACTGGGGCCAGCAAGTGGCATGGCGATTAAGAGCACTGGAGTCCCAAATGGCTGAGTATGGTTTGAGTCCCAGACTTGGTGTCTTGCTTTCTTGCTTTCTCTCTCTCTTTCTCTCACTCTGTCCCTCTCTGATCAAATCCAAACAAATAAAATAAATAATAAAAAATGTTAAATAAAACAATTCCTAAAAAAAATTAACTTTTATTATTTAAAAAAATTTGCGTTAGAACATGTGCACTCATGAGAGAGAGATTGTGAGAAAACGAAAATGTGAGAAAGCAAGTAACAAGAACTGGAACTTAAACTGTGTTTGGCCATGAGGGAGCCGAGTGCCTTAACCACTATGCATCCTGTTGGCCCCTAAAACATTTATTTTTAACATTTATTAAACTCATATATTTAAGATATTTTCTTAAAAGTACATTAACTAATAATATTGCTTTTATTCATTTTATTTTTCCTGAGACAATAGTATTAAATTCTTTGCATCTTTGACATCAATGTTTCTAGTAGTACTAGAGCCACTTTTAAGAAAGGTTTACTAAAGAACACACTCTAACATTTTTCTGGGTTTTCTTTAGGGGAGGGAGAGATTTCTGCTATAGGATGTGTGCACTTGCCAGCAAGAGAAAGAGAGATCATACTGCAGGGGAAATAGTCATGACACAATTCCTTCTTTATTCTCTTCTAATAGTTTTGGGCATGCATGTACACGTGCCCAGTATGACTTCCAATTAACTGTGATATGGACTCAAACTGTGGTAAACCATATGGGAGTCCAGTGCCTTAACAACTACACTCACCTGCTGGGCAATATTTACCTGTTTTTAGTGTGTAATTCAAAATGCTTTAGTAAATTTATAAAGTTGTTCAACTATAACCAAAGACCAATTTTAGAATGTTTATATCACTCAGAAAAATCCCTGGTGGCACACTTTTCTCCCACCCTGCAAATTCACTGGTTTATGATTTGCTTTTTCTGACTATTTCATATAAGTGGAATGATAATGATGAAAGAAAAAGAGCATAAGAATCTTTTTTTTTTTTTTTTTTTTTTTTTTTTTTTTTTTTTTTTTTTTTTTTTTTTTTTTTCCCTTAAATTGCTTGGTTTGTTCACCTTTGGATTTTGAAATTTGATTTGTGAGTTTCACATGTCAAGATATCTTTTGTTTTAGGGACCAGCAGTTAGCGTAATGACTATGTCGCTGGACTCCCACGTAGTTGACCAGGTTCGAGTCCCGGACCCAGTGGCTTAAGCTCATGCCAGGTGCGTGTGCGTGCATGCCCAAGATCCCGAGAGGAGAATGGAGGAGAAGGGATTGTGGCGTGGCCATCCACCCTGGGGGGGTGATTTCTCGCTTTCTATCTCTCTGTCTCTCTCTCTCTCTGTCTGGTGAGCACACGCGCCCTATAGCAAAAAAAAAAAAAAAAAAAAAAAAACCTCTATAAAAAAAATACAAGATATCTTTTGTTTTAAAATCAAGCAGATAATTACAATATAGTATTTTTCACCCATAACCAAAATAACCTCTTTAGAAGAGTTGGTTTTTGTTTAGCATTAGAAAGTCTTATTAAAGGAAGATAACGACTTTTGCTAGAACTTTTTGCCCCATCCATTTACAATGTTTTTGTACTCTGTGTCTTGAACATTGTGCACTTTGTAACTATGTGACCATGTTTTCAAACTCACAAATGCTTCCTAGAAGTTTTTGAAATCCCAAAATAACACAGCAAAATGTCTGTGCGTCTATAGCAGGATGCTAATTAAGTAGGAAAACAGAAGCATGTTATGCATTGGTCAGATGGTCCCTTGCCTCACTAAGGCATATTTGTGGTGATGTTGGGGACGAGCTCTCATAGAGCATTTCTGTTCCCTCTGTTGATGAATGTGTACTTCCCAGTTGTTGTAGTCTCTGCAGTACTGTAGCATATGGATGGGCAGTACTTGAAAAGTGAAGTTGTCTTTGTAATGTTGATTATTATTATTACTTTATTTATTTATTTTAAGTTTTTGCCATAGGGTTTGTACACTCACCTGAGAGATAGAAGGAAAGTGAGAAATCATCCCTCAGGGGGAATGCCCATGCTGCAATCCCTTCTCCTCCATTCTCTTCTCGGGACTTTGGGCTAGCACACACCTAGTGTGATTTTCAAGCTGTCAGTCAAGCACTCGAATCATGGTTGGCCATGTGGTAATTCAGTGCCTTAACACCACACTGGCCTACTGGCTATAATATTATAGTAGTGGTTTTGACAGCTTGCTTTCTCACTTCCCCTTTCTCTGTCTCTGTTTAAAAAAAATAAATGAATGAAATAAACTGTTCTTTTAAAATGTCTATGAAGCTTTTTTATTTTTAAATAATTATTTATTTATACTTGTTATTTTTTAATTTGACCAAGGAGAAACAGAGAGAGAGAGGAACAATGAGAAAACAAGCCACAAGTCCAGGACTAAAACCATAGTCAGCCATGTGAAAGTCCAGTGCCTTAACCACCAAGTCAGCTGTTGGCCCCTCTTTTCGTTTACGAAAGGCATCAAAATATAGCTGTCTCGGGAACCAGCAGTTAGTGTAATGGCTATGTCGCTGGACTCCCACGTAGTCGACCGCGGTTTGCGTCTCGGACCCGGTGGCTTACAACTCACACCGGGCACATGTGCGTGCGTGCCCAAGATCCCGAGAGGAGAATGAAGGAGAAGGGATTGCGGTGTGACCATCCCCCCTGGGGGGTGATTTCTCGCTTTCTGTCTCTATGTCTCTCTCTCTCTGTCTGGCGAGCGCACACGCCCTATAGCAAAAACCTCTCAAAAAAAAAAATATAGCTGTCTCAAGGGAAAATATTTTTCTTCTACAGAAAGTTCCATTTCAATATAAATTTATCTGTGTAATTTGTTTATATTGTGGTTCCATGACATTTGTCTATTATTGCTATATTACAGTTTCATAATATTTGTTACTGTCAGATAATATTATTGATAGTTATTCCCAGTGCCTTAATTCATAAATTGTTTGGTTAATTCTATAGGTGTTGAGGTTTAGGCAAACATTAGAATAATTTTGGTCCCTTTTTCTTTGAAAATGAAACATACTGTAATTTTGATGAGATGCCATTAAATTTATAGATGAATTTTGAGAATTGTTCATTTTGTAAAGATAAATTTTCCTTATCTGTGTGCATGTTATGTAATATCAAGTCTTTTTATATCCCTCAATACACTTTTATTTTTTCATATAGTCTGCATATTTCCTTTTAGAAACATGTGGAGGGCCAGCAAGGTGGAGTGGTGGTTAAGGTGGCTGGACCCCACATGGCTGATAGCACAGTTCAAATTCCAGACCAGATGACTTGAGAAACACAATAGGCACATGTGTGTATATGCCCATATCCTGAGAAAAATGAAAGAGGATGGACTGCTGTGTGGATCAGCCCCCCTGGGGGAGGTACTTTTCCAATTTTTTTCTCTTCCTTTTTCTATGTTTCTCAGATGGGTGCCAGTATCCTATAGCAAATTTTAAAAAAAATGAATATGTATGTGAGATATATCACATCTGTCTTCTTTTTGTAACTTATGGTGTGTTTTACACTTTTTGCTGAATTGGGCCTATATGATCTAAAATAAGTCTCACCCTTAGAAGCACTTCCTCTACACTTTCTCATTCAACTCTTCCGTATTGATCTCTTCTTGACACCTTCCCTTGGTGACAGATGTTTGGATTAATGCAACTGGCAGCTCTTTCCATAGTACTAATGTGTGTGCATTTGTTTGAGTTTATGCTTTTGGCGTGTGATTGGGCCATTATATTATGTGCCTTCAGAATCCAATTTCCCAAAATGTATGTAACTGACACTCCAATTTTGGTTCTAAGAGTACAGGTTGTTCCACATTTATTGATGCTGTTTATTTTATTTTATTTTATTTGGTCTTATTTTGTATTTCTTCATGTACTAATGATGTTAAACATGTTTTATACATTTATTGAAAATTTAGAAATCTCCTTTGTGAAGTATCTATTCAAGTGTATAGATACTTTTTTTCTTTGTATGGGTTCAGTTTTTTTCTAACTAAAGAGGTTCATGGTGGAGGGTGAGGGATAAGGAATCAAGGATGGCAAAACAAAGAACAAAGTATACAAGACATAAGAATTGGAAAATTATTTGCTGAAAACATGTATGTTGATGTGCTTGATTGAGCCAATATACAGTGTATTTTGGATGGAAAATTCATTTGTATGTTGTAATGATGTATAGTGAATTAATGTAAAATATAAATAAATTTAAAGAGAAAAAAAAGAGGTTAATTATCTGCTTCAGAGGAGGAAGCAGGAGTATCATCAGTTAGCAAGAGCCTGGTTTCTTTTCTTTTCTTTTTTTTTTTAATGACAAAGAACAATCATTTATTCATTTATTTTGTCTCTACTAAACACATTAGTCATTCATCATTTAAATATCTGACTTCATTAGAAACCGTTTTAACACTTTTTCTCCCTCCTGCCATAAAAATACAATTAAGTAATTTGCTTTAAAAAAAAAGAAAAAAATCAAACTATAAACAAGCATTCTGGTTTTTTCTCACTCAACTAGCTAAGTTTCTCAGTGATAGCAGTTTGTAAATCAGTAAGACAATAGACTGAAGACTGCTATTCAAATGATCTTCCACTTAAAAGTGCTGAGTTCTGGAACCTTCCTTCTGTAACCCTCTCTTCTATATCCTAACTTATGTTCAACTGAAACCACTGATTTAAAAACTATTAAATAGTGAATTCTGTCTGCTCTATTAGTTTAAAGGAATGCAACTTTAGAATTATATTCAGAAAAATACCTAAGCTTCAGGGTCCCCAATAATTTGGAGTACTGAACTAGATAACCACCCTAGACACTTCTGACAGAAGTAATGCGTTACTTAAAGAGAGGTTTCCAAAACCTGCTGTTAGAACCTACGCAAACATAGAAAACACTGATAATCAGTCATTGTTCACATAGTTTTACTCTTCAGGCAGTCCTTTGCCATTGGTCAGCTTCTACTAGGCCAGAGTCCAGCAGGAAAGTGCACAGTGCACCAGATTCACCAACTCTTAAGTTGTTTTCTCTTCTTTACTGGAAGGTTGTACTGAGCCAGGCTTTACCCATGATAAGCCAGCAACATGAACACTTTTAATATGCTGTTCTTCAGGCTTTTTCTGAGTTAGCATCTTCTCTCTGGCTTCATCATGTACAGAAGGATTCCATGGAGAAAAGCTAATTGCATAGGGGTCTTCTATTTTAGGTTGGTCAAACAAACGAGCAGTGCATACCTTAACACTGTCAACCACTTTACTTTTAAAAAGCTGAACATCTTTTTCATACAGTACTGCAGCTTTTGGGTTTAGGCTGCTTGCTGTATCAATCTTGTAGAAAACTCTTCTTGCATACATTAATACTTGCCAAATATGATTATGGTTCCTCCTCCATTTTGCAAATGCTCTCTTCACATCCAATTCGCCTGAAGTGGGATCAACTAATGGGTGAAAGATGGGAATATCAAACACCAAGCGTGGACAGTCACCATCTGGATAGTTATCAGGGATGTAAACTGTAAACTTAAATACGCCATCTTGATAAAGTCCATGCCGTATGAATATTACTCCAAACCACATTAATGCAGAACGGTAAGACGGTTGCACATAGACACCTGATAACTTCTGCTTCACAACCAAGCAAGAAGAGAGTATTCCAAGTAGAAAGGTCCATAAGAAGTGTGTGTGCCGTTTGTTGACTGTGCTGCTGGGGCAGGAGATATGGGTTTAGTTATGGGCAAAGCATTTTTGGGAATAGAAGGCAGCTGTTTCTTTGGTGCAGTTCATGGAGAACTGTCTTTCACGTCCCCTGTTAATGTCTTCTCTTCACCATCAGATCGTTTGCATACAGAACTTGTAGACATGATACAGAAAGGGTTCATAATGTGTACTCCAAACAAAAAGTTCAGTGGTCAGTGTCATCAAACTCTTCTGTCCTCAGCATTCACTTTGCCTACCAGCGGACGGCCACCACGTTGTGCCTTCAACGCGGAGCTCCCAGCTGCAGAGCGCTGTCGTGGCCCTACAGCATCTCTGGCCGCATCCAGCCCAGCCCCTGCACACTCCCTGCCCCACCCAGCCCTGCCCTCCACAAGAGTCTGGTTTCTTTGTTGCTTTTTTTTTTTTTTTTTTTTTAGGTTTTGCTAAATGGATGAAAATATGGGATCCAAGTTTGATCAAACTGGCAGAAATGTTATAGCTTAGGAAAAACAATTTAAGTAATTCTGGTTGTTTTATTTAAGTCTTAAAATAGGTCTCTGGCATGAACTGTTTCAGCATCTTTAAGGTCATATAACTTGGAAAGGCCAGCTCTCTCTTTGGTAAGTTTCTGTTTCTTTCTTCTTTCTCACAGCCTGGGATCACTCCATCACATGCAGGTGATGTAAATGCAGTACCAGATAAGCAGGCCTGCACACCTCAGTAATGTTGGTGCTATTCTAACCCTCCATCTTTACCCACTAGAATATAGATGCAGTACCTGCACTGGCACAGCAGGTCAGCCAGAAAGCTTGGTGCAAAACATGTTGTTCAGAATAGTTGCTAGTCAGCCAGGGAGGCAGAAGGTCTTAATTTTTGAATTGTATAAATATTTGTAATCACTTTATTTTTTGTCTCTATTTTTATTTTTCTATAGGATTAAGTTTTTTTTTTTTAAGTATTTTTCTTACATGAGAGACAGCACCCTCAAGAGTGTCTTGAGGCCTTGATTTATTCTCACCTCAGCCAACTGTGGAGCACAGCACACGTATGCTCAGCATGCTCAAGTAGGCCTCCATTCCATCTCTTGAGCCCCCAAAATGTTTCCACGTACATACATTACCATCATGGTGCATTGTGTCTTACATTGTGCCACCATCTCTCCTGTCCATGGGAAATCCTTAAACTCTTAGAAATAGTGGTGTTTTACTATTAAAATATTTTTAATGTTTTCTTGTCTCTAGATTTTTGGTATAGGTCAGGTGTGCTTGCTGAAGAGACATATAGGGAAAATGAGAAATCATGTCCAAGGGGGATGGCAGTCCTTTGTCCACTCTAGTCAGTATTCAGGGCACAAGTAAGCAGTGCGTTTTTCAAGTTGTTGGGTTTGGAACTCTAGCCACAGAATCAGCTATGTGGGATCCTGCACTTTAACCACTCTTTCACCTATTGGCCAAAATATTTATAATTTTGTTTAAATAGTTCTATCTGTATTGACAAAGATTCTCTGCTTGACCATAATTTATCCAGGCTTCTTAAACTTTACCAAGATCTTTTTGTGGACTTTTATATGAATTCAAGGTAGGTGGGTTTGAACAGAATCCCCCTTAGACCTAAGGTTACCTCACAGTGATGTGCAATGCACTGACCAGCACCTTGCCACATTGTGCTAAATTCACACTGACCCATTCTGTATTCAGAGTTGAGTCCACTCCATCACACACAGTCTCGTCGCAGTTCCTGTACCTGTCTCCATTGTCTCTAATATAATGTTATTAATTACTGTGCTTTACTAGGTAGGTATATTACATAGTTTTTAACACTACATTACTGCATTCAAAATTTTAAAAAATAAGCTTTCAGAGGATTCTGCATGGCTACTGGGAACTAGATATTTCAGGGGACAGGAGAAATGAAGACTTTCTACTCATAACTCAGCCTCCAGCAAGCAAAGCTAGTGTGGCAGGAGAGTTGAGCCCTTCCTTCAGAGGATTTCACATGGCTACTGGGAACTAGATATTTCAGGAGACAGGAGAAATGAAGATTTTCTACTCATAATTCAGCCTCCAGCAAGCAAAGCTAGTGTGCAATCACAACAGAACAGCAAACAGATTCTAGAACACCTCTGTCTGCTTGCTCCTGAACATTGAGGCTTAACTCCAAGAATTTGAAAGAAACACACCATCCATCAGATGACAAGAAATCACCGTCGGATCACGAGAAATATGGGAAAACAAGAAAATACCTCTCCTCCAATGGAAAAGAGTAACTCTCCTTCATCCACAAGCAGTTCGGTGGAAGTCATGGAATTGTCTGATAAGGAATTTAGAGCATCCATAATGTCGAAGCTAACAGAGATGGAAGAAAAGAGAGATAATGAACTGCTAAAGAGAAAGGAGAAAGAAGTTGCCGAGTTCCAGGAGATGAGGAAATTCTTGCAAGATCTAAAAGAGGAATTACACACTTTACAAAAGACTCAAACGGAACTGCTAGAGATGAAGTCTATAATACAAGAAGTCAAAATCTCCCTTGAAAGTATTAAAAGCAGACTAGATCATTCAGAAAATAGAATCTCAGATGTAGAAGAGAAAATGGCTGGCTTAGAAAAATCCACCATGAAGACTGAGAAAATGGCCCAAAAATTTGAGAATGATATGCAAGAAGTACTGGATACCATCAAACGTCCAAATATCCGGATAATTGGCATTCCAGAAGGTGAAGAGACCCATAAAGACATTGATAATCTATTCCATGAAATCCTGAAAGAAAACTTTCCAAACCTAGAGAGGCATTCGAAGATCCAGTCCCAGGAAATACAAAGGACCCCAAATAAAATCAACCCAAGAAGATCTTCTCCAAGACACATTATAGCCAGGTTGACCAAAGCCGCAGACAAAGACAAGATACTAAGATTGGCAAGAGAGAAACATCAAGTTACCTACAAAGGACATCCCATCAGGCTAACAGCAGATCTCTCATCGGAAACAATGCGAGCGAGGAGAGAATGGGAAAATATATTCAAAGTGTTACGAGACAAGCAATTTCAGCCAAGAATACTGTACCCGGCAAGATTATCTTTCAGGTGGGAGGAAAAGACAAGAACATTCTCAGATAAACAAAACCTGAAAGAATTTACCAGCACCAGATCAGATCTCCAAGAAGTCCTCAAGGGTGTGTTGTATCAAGAAAATTAAACACAGACACATGGAAATAAGGGTCCAAAAACTATGAAAGTGGCCAACTTAATCATAGGGACAAGTCTGGAGTTGAATATTATATCCCAGAATTTAATCAGGAAAATTGAACCAGAACAGAAGATAAAAGTACATGAGACTGATAGGTTCATGCACCTACCATTTGAACAGAATCCTAACTTGTTTCCTGGCTTTAAGCAAAGTTCCTTGGCACTTCTTTGAGTTAAGTTAAAACTGGTTTTCTTAGTAGTAATGAGTGAACTCACCATTGAAAGTAGTTAGATTATGTAGGAAATTGTGTGATCAATGCAACGTGGGTGGGAAGGGAATGAAGGACAATTGTAGACACCGGAGGTGGTGTGAGAGGAGGGTGGGAAGGGACAGAGGGTCAGAAAGAGGGGTGGAAGTAATTCTAGGAACTAGTAATGGAAAATTTTTTGTAATGTGCATGATTGTGTCACTATGCAGTGTGTACTGGATGGGAGATTGCATTTTGTATGCTGTGATGAAGCTTAGGGAAGGAATGTAAATTGAGTTACAAAAAGAAAAAAGTTTCAGGAAAAAAATATATATCTATTCATTGACTGCAGTAGGATATGTAGCCCCAGCTAGGTGCTACTTTAAGGATGCGTAAAGTTAGACTTGTGTTCATGGAAATGTGTGTGTCACCTGTGTTTGCTATGAGGGTATTTGGATTGATTAGGGTCTTTGGTGATTCAATAAAATGTGAGGGAAAAACAGTATAGAAAGGAAACATAGATACCAGAGACAGTGTGGGAAGAGAGTGGGAGATGGGAGAGGGTAGGAGATAGGGAATCAAGGATAAGGGGGGGGAAGCAAAACATACAGAAGACAAGAAATGGAAGATCATTTGCTGACAATAACATGTTTGTTGATGTGCTTGATTGAGACAATATATAATGTACTTTGGATGGAAAATCTCATTTTGTATGCTGTAATGATGTTCAGTGAATGAATGCAAATAAATAAATTTTAAAAAAATTTAAAAAAGAATTGTTTTGAGAGAATTTTCTTATCAGACATATGTGCTTGCCAGAAAGAGATGCAGAAATTGAGAAATCATCCCCCCAGGGAATGGCCATGCCACATTTTCATTTCCAGTCTCCTCTCAGGAATTTTGGCATGCACAAAATGCACTCAGCATGAGTTTCAAGCTCCTGAATTCAAGACTCAGACTGGTTTGCCATGTGCAAGTCTAGTGCCTTAAGAAGTATGCCACCTGCTGGCCCTTGAAACTTAAAATTTGTATCTGTTGTTTAAAACTGGTCAGGATTTGTTATTTTTTAATAAAGCCTTAAATAAAAAATATTTATAGTTAAAGCACAGAATGATGCTATGTATGCTAAACTGAGTGCTATCTAATATTTTAAAATATATTTTAATTTATTTTATACATTCAATTACTATACATGAGTTAGCTTGTAAAGTGAATTTTCCAACATGAATACATTTCACACGAGTCCACTTGGGGATACTATACACATTATCAGCACAGATAATAATCCATTTCTGTCTCATAAATTTTATAAAATATACTTCATATGAGAGCTATTCAATATTTAAATTTATTTCTTTGAACTCTTACAAACTGTCAGTAGTATATTACAATTTTCCTGACTTTTAAAATAGTTTGTATTATATCTTGTTCATTTCTATTTATGGTTTTGGTTTACCACTGGGGAATTTATAATGCTTGATATTCACTTGAAGTTGACTAGTTTAATACTGCTTTTTCACAGTAAAAATTGTTATATGTTATAGTGTCTTTGTAGTTTTCTTTTTAACCTTTTTGCCATAGGGCACATATGCTTTCCAGAGAGAAGGAAGGTGAGAAATCACCCCCTGAAGGGAATGGCCATGTTGTAATACCTTTTCCTCCATTCCCCTCTCAGAATTTTGAGCACATATGTACATGCACCAGGAGTGATTTTTGAAGCCACAAGGCCCAGGACTGAAGCTGTCCCAAATCTGGGACTGGAACTTCTGTCAGCCTTGTGAGATTCCAGTACCTTAACTTTAATGCAATCTGATGGCCCTGTAACCCACTATTATTACTAGATACATTCTAGCCTCCACATATAAGTAACACCTATAACATCTGTGTGCCTGGCTTTGCAATTATAGAGGAAATAATTCTAAAATTTGAAAAAATTCACAAAAGATACTGAATGGTCAAGGCAATTCTAAACAGGCAAAGAAACATAACAAACAAAGCAAAGTTGAAGGAGCCTTTAAGTACACTTCAAAGCTATATGAACAAAAATAACATGGGAATGACAAAAATATAATAATGGAAACAGACACAAAGCTTAAATTAACAGAAAAGAAAAAATAGGGAACCAGCAGTTAGCGTAATGGCTATGTTGCTGGACTCCCACGTAGTCGACCGCGGTTCGCCTCCTGGACCCGGTGGCTTAGAACTCACGCCGGGCACGTGTGCGTGTGTGCCCAAGATCACGAGAGGAGAATGGAGAAGAAGGGATTGTGGCATGACCATCCCCCCAGTGGGTGATTTCTCACTTTCTGTCTCTATGTCTCTCTCTGTCTGTCTAGTGCGCGCACGTGCCCGCTCCACAAAAAAAAAAAAAAAAAAAAAGAAAAGAAAAAGTAGAAATGATCACTTTTTATACTCAACTGATTTCCTTTTTAAAAAGAGTTATTTTATTAACTATTTATTATTATTATTATTATTTTTAATTTGACTAGAGGGAGACAGAGAGAGAAAGGGAAAGTGTGAAAGCAAGCTGTCAGGTCTGGGACTCAAATTACAGTCAACCACATGGAAGTCCATCTCTCAACCATCATGCTACCTGTCAGTCCCTGGTTTTCAACAATGATGCAAAGAACATACACTGGCGAAGAACATTACTTCAATAAATGGTGCTGGAGATAGTGGATATTCACGTAAAAAAGAACAGATTACAATCTTAAATGTAAGGCACAAAACTATAGAAGAAAAAATAGGGAAAATGCCTTAGGTATTGATTTGTCTGAGCATAGGTTTATTGGAGAAGACCTAAAAACCAGAGGCAACAAAGCAGAAAGAGACAACTGATAGTATACCAACCTAAAATGTTTCTTTTTTTAAAGTATTTTTTATTAATTTATTTATTAAAAAATTTATATACATTCAGTCACATTGTTTAGCTTACAATGTGAACATTTCAATATGTGAACATTTCTCCTCAGTCCCGTTGATCAAAATATCTTCATGCTCTACCTCCATATCCTTTTTCCAAATGTCCTTCCTTGGGCAAACTAAAATGTTTCTGAACAGTAAATAATCAACAGGGTGAAGATACATTCTGCAGAAGAGGGTAAACTTATTTTCAAGCTATTAATCTAATGAAGGATTAATATTAAGAGTATATAAGAAGCTCAAGAAACTCAACAGCAATAAGAAAAAAAAATAGCCCTGACTACAAAATTAAGTCAAGACATGAGCAAACATTTCTAAAGAAGATATACAGTACTTAAGTATGTGCGAAAATCCTCAATATTACTAATTACCAACACAACATAAATCAAAGCTAAAAAATAATAAATGTGGGGCAGGATGGTGATAACTTGATAAAACTTGACACACTACAAGGTTAACTCACAAGAGAAGGTTTAGAATTCACCTCTGGAGGGAATCAGCATTTAGCGTAATGGCTATGTCACTGGACTCCCACGTAGTCGACTGTGCTTCGCGTCCCGGACCCGGTGGCTTAAAACTCACGCTGGGCGCGTGTGCATGCGTGCCCAAGATCCCGAGAGGAGAATGGAGGAGAAGGGATTGTGGCATGACCATCCCCCCTGGGGGGTGATTTCTCTCTTTCTGTCTCTACGTCTCTCTCTGTCTGTCTGGTGAGCGCACTCGCCCTATAGCGAAAAAAAAAAAAATCTCTCTGAGAATTCACCTCTGGAGACCTCCTGGGCATACTTTTATCCATAAACTCAGACTAGCTGAGCCTGGGGTAGATAATGTGTAGAAACACTGTTAAAAGTGTCTGTTTCTCTGTCTATAGATCTCTTTCCTCACTTTACTTCTCTCCTTTACTCATGAGAAAAGTAAATTTGAAACAGTTTTTTTTAAGGGGGGAGGGGTTACCATTGTTATAGTGTACTCAGCGAGAAGTAAGAGGACATCCAGACATAGCCAAATTTATCAGAGTTTATTGATTAAACCGGTGGTGTACGGGGGGACTCATGTCTTTCAAACCACCTCAGCCCTGAGTGAAAAGAGAAAGGGGCTTATATAGGCCAAAAATGCACAGATGTTTTACAAGGACAAAGGAACAAAGTAAAGGGGTTTCAGGAGAGATAGGGGAGTAGGGTTTTCTATCTTCAAAGCAAAAAAAGTCAGTTACAGAAGCAAAGCAAGCAGGTTAATTAATCTTGAGGGTAAGTTCTGATTACAATGAAATTTTAATTGCTGCTCTGGTTCCAGTCAAGGTTCTTGAAGCATGTGGGATTGGGGCTTCTTTGGATCCTATCTGCACTCAGAGGAGGGGGAGAAGGAGGCATAGTTCCTAAAGTGAAATCATCCTTTCAAAATGGAGTCACACTTGCTTCATTCCCCAATTCTCTTGGAGGCGCTCCTCTGAGGTGGGGTCATACCTGCTTCACCATAAGGCACATGTGTCTCTTTGAGACAGAAATGGAAACTGAGATATTACCCCCAAAGGGGGGAAGCTTTCTCTTTCATTTTCTTCTCAGGATTTTGGACACACACACACAAACACACAGTCACAGTGTGATTTTCAAGGCATCAGTCCAGGACTCGAAACATGACCAGACACGTGGAGGCCACCATATTAAGCATGATGCTACTTGCTGGACTCTTTGAAACAATTTTTTGTTGTTGTTGTTTTTTTTAAATCAACAATGTTGTACCAATGGGTGGTGTGCTGAAGGTGCTGGATCCCATAAGGTCAATTAAGTAATTGAAGTCACTGACTGGATGGCTGAAAGTACATGCCAGGCATGTATTCATGTGTACTCAAAATCCCAAAGAAAATGGGGGAGAAGGAGTTGTGCTTTCTCTTTCTCTCTTTCCCTTTGTCTCTCTCCAGTGGAAAGTGCATGTGCCCTGTAGCTAAAACTAAAACTAGCTGACTAACTGTATTCTGAGTCAATTGTTTGAAGTAGTGTATGTTATCAAAGACTGCTCAGGAAGTTTCCTGAGGGTCCCTTGAGCATGAAACAATTCCTCCTACTGCTATGGCTGTTTTGGAATGGGGTTGTGCTCCACTCAAAGATCAGCAAAGTATCAAATGTACTATGTCAAACATTAGCAACTTGTTTAAAAATTCTACATTCTCATATTGGCCACCTCAAGATGAAAACAGATAACTTCCTAAATAGTAACTGACTTTAATTATCTAATATCAAGCATAAAAACCACAGGGAAATATAGAAATTCAAATACAAGTAAAATAAGTGTGTCATAAATTGCAAACAATAAACTATTTGTGGGACAAATGGATGGATGACAAATGGCCTACTATGAAAATTTTAGAATGAGGCAGACAGAAGTTGGAAGGCTGATTAAATTTCCCCTCTTTCTCTTGCTTCAGCTTTGTCTCCTTGGGTATCCAATGTCCACAATGTCAAATTGTGTCTCAGTAACTGCATTATTAGTGTGGTGGCTTTGTATGACTCTTCATTTAATATATCGAGTTCAGCAACAGCTTCATCAAAAGTTGTCTTCCCAAGAGCAGGCTTTCTCTAGAGTTCAGAATCTCATAACAGAAAAGAGAAGTCAAGGGCCAGGCCCAATCTGATAGGATGTATGGGTCGCATTTCCTTTTTCCTCATTTCTGAAGTGTCTTGTTATGGTTGTTTTGACTGATCCTCAATCCCTTTCTTATCTCCATCAGCAACCTCAGCCAAGTAATGGTAGTACTCACCTTTCACTTTGAAGTAGAAGACTTTACTCTCTGCTTGGGAGGCATGGTGGATCAAGAACTTTTCCAAAAGAGACAGTACATCATTGTAGGTACATCTTAGCTTGCCCTCAACTTTCTCTCTGTACTCTCAAGCCACCTGTGCTGTTTCTTTCTCAGCACATTATTTTTAATGTTTCTCCATTTTTTCAGACAGAAGAAATAAATTAATATAGTTTGTTGTCCACTCCATCAGCATTATTCCCATATTCAGTCTTTGGAAGGCTCAGAATAAGTGAAATTATTGGGACCTCAGCCCTTTTACAATCAAGACCTATACAGTGAGGACCACATGCATATTGAGATGCTGAGTTTATAAAATGAAGTTAATGTCAGCATCAAGGAGCTGACCCTGGGTGCTCACTGCTCACAAGGGGATTATTGAAATGTGCTTTGTAGACAAGCCTTGGGTATCTAAAGGCCACAACAATATATAAACCACAGAAAATGGCCACACCACAATCCCTTCTCCATTCTTCTCTCAGGGTTTTGGTCATGCACGCACTTGTGCTGGCATAATTTTCAAGTTTCCAGGATCAGGACTCATTCCATGGTTAGCCTTATGGATATTCAGTGCCTGAACCACAAAGTTAATATCTTTTAAAGCACAGTAAAGAAAGCTCCCTTTAAAGCCTCAATATGTATATGAGAAATGTGGCCATGAGATTTTGTAGTAGTTCAGGAATATTAGGTTCAACTCTGAATATAACAAGTAAGAATTTATACCCAAAGAGCAAGATGAGAGTAATTGGATAGAGAATAACTAAATGGTAACATTACAGGTAACAGAGATCCTGGCCAAATGCATTTACATATATTATATACAAGTGTGCAGATAGGAATGGGAGAACTTTCAGAAGCCTGATTATACTTTTACGAAGCAGGGGCCAGCAAATGGCATAGTGGTCAAGGCACTGTACTCCCATGTGTTCGTCATTCAAGTCCCAGGCCCAGTGACTTGATAGTCACTCTTTGTGCTCCAGTAATTGGTTTCAGTCTGATTTTAGCCCAGCCAACAGGGAATCTAAAATTTTTCTGGGGCTAGAAATGGGAGCATAGTGAAAATTTACCAGACCACAGAAAGCAAAACCACAGTAACTAAAATATGCAGAGCTCATTTTCTATGTAACTACAATGAGGTCTAACTCCCAACTCAGTATAGAGGGTAAGGCAGTTGGATCCCACAAGACTGACTATGTGGTTTGAATTCTGAATTGAGTGGTTTGAAAAAGATGCCAGGTGGGCATGCCTGCATACCCAATAATTCCCAGAATGGAGGAGAAGGGATTGTAGCATGACCATTTCCATTAGTGCTTAGGTCTCAATTTCTTTTTCTTTCTCTTTCCCTCTCTGTTTCACTGTGGCAAGTGCATACACCCTATAGCAAAAAAGGAAAAAAGAAACAATAAAACATAAAAACAAGGTCAACAAAAGTAGAGTTCTGATTGCATAAAACCTTTGTTTTAACATGCTTCATTAACTAATCAAGGGAGCAGTAGATGGTGTAGCAGTTATGTCACTGGACTTTCATATGACCAGCTGCAGTTCAAATTCTGGACATGGTGGCTTTAAAACCATGCCAGGCACGTGTGGCTGCATGCCATGAGATCCTGGGAGGATAATGGAGAATAAGGGATTGGGGCCTGGGCATTCACTCTGGGAATCGATTTCTCACTTTCTCTCTCACTATGTCTCTCTCTTCCATACACCCTAAAGTAAAAATTTCTCAAAAACAAAAATCAGAACATTTTAATATTTAAATTAAGGTTGAATATTAAGATATTAAGACTAGAATAATTCCATAGAGAATGAAGAAATAATAAATGACATATATAAACTAATTAAATAAGAAACAAAAAGGAACTATTTTTTTTTAAATCTCAAAGCATAGTTTTAAGTAATATTCTTTTAAAAGCTGAAAATTTCCAAATGGAAAATAATTATGATGACCAGTTAACTGCAGAGAAAAATGTATTTGCAAATTGGTAAGAAGATGGTGTAGTCAATAATTGACTAGAAGATGTGAATTGAATGTTTTATTGTCAACGAAAACATACTTAAAAACACCTTTTTTCAGTTAATGTAGCACTTAATAAAGCTATAGAAAAGCAACAAAAAGGTACCTGAAATTTGCCAAATGGTTAAGAAACTGACAATCAGATGCTATTTATTTATTTATTTTTCTTTAAATAATTTATTATTATTATTATCATTATTATTATTGTTATTATGTGTTTAATTTGCAACAGGGCATGTGCACTCACCAGATAGGTAAGGGTGGGGAAGTAAGAAAGCAAGCCACAATTCTGAGATTTCAATCATGACCAGCCATGTGAGAATCCAACCCCTTAGATACCATGCCAATGCTGGCCCTGCCAGATGCTCTTTTAAGGTTCCAGAACATAGGGAAAATAAGAAATGCTTCAATAATGGTTTCTGGGCCTACATAGAAGTGAGATGACCTGTGAGGTACATCCAATTCTAGAATGGCTGTGAAGGGTAGTATAAGCATGGGGAGTGTAACTCACAATTTAGTACTATTCATTCTAATAGTGCCAGGAGAGTATGATACTACGTTCTCATCACAGAAAATGTGAAATACTTCAGGTGACATACAGGTTAACTGCCTTTGTCCAATTGTTCCATGTTCTATTTAAAAATCTAAAAACTGCTTTGTATTTTATAATTATACATATATATATATAATACATATAAATAATTTGTATACATTTTATAGATCTATATTTTCTAATTATATATAATTATAAAATGTATAAAAATGAAAAATGTGTGCACTCCTCATTCACATCCATCAAAATATTTGTTGTCTTCTCCATACATTCATGATCCTCCATTAAAGTCACCTCTGTTCAGGTGAGCATTATTCACAGCAGCTCCATATATCAGTGCAGGAGAGTCTCTGAATCGCTGTCTAGGCCTAAACCTTTATGTCTTGTGGCTTGGCTGAATTGTTTGTCCTGAATCAGATGACTTGACCAGATTTCCTAATGCTGTCTTCTTTGCTTAGGTGTATATTGAAGAACTACCAATATATATTGGCCACGTGCATGTGCATGTGTGTCCCAAATCCTGAAAGAATTGCAAAGGGATTGCAGTGTAGCCATTTGCTCTGGGGAATTATTTCTCACTTTTCCTCTCTCTCCCTGTCTATCATTCTATGCAGTTAATGCACACATCCTACAGCAAAAATCTATAAATAAACAAACAAACTGGGGAAGCAAGTGGTTAAGGCATGGGATAGCATATGGCTAACTGTGCAGTTAAAATTAGATCCTGAGAGGAGAGTGGAAGAGAAGGGATTGCTGCATAGTCATCTCCCCTGGGGAATGATTTCTCACTTTCCCTCTCATGTCTCTCTTCAGAGACTGCCGTGGCCTTATAGGAAAATACTTCAATAAGTAAAAAAATGTGACAACTACCTGCTATTTTGATACTAATAAATTGTTATAGGAGGGCTGGCAGGTGGTGTGGTGGTTAAAGGCTCAGGATTCCCACATGGCCAACCATGGTTTGAGTCCCAGACCTGGAGACTTACTTTCTCACTTACCCTTTCTCTTTCTTAGTCTGGTCAAGTTAAAAACTAATAACAACAAATGGAATTAAATAAAGAAATAATTCTTTAAAATAAATAAATAAATAAATAAATAAATAAATAAATTGTTATAAAAAGCAGTGAATCAAGTGTGAATTATCCCCTTTGTGCTGTTTTAGCAAATCCCTGACCTTCACAACTGATGACTGTCACTTCGTGCTCTGTGTCTGGGGATTGGAATGCTTAGTTTGGCACTTGAAACTCTCACTGAAGTCCACCTTACTATCATTCACTCATTCCATCATTTCAGTAGTTAAGCTCTGAGCAGTAAATAAACAATATTTCTTTTCAAGCAGTCTAACTGGCCCAGTTGAATCTACCTGTGGCTCTCTCAAGTTTTTAATTTATTACTTTGGCATTGTCATCCAGGACAGATTGTGATATATGGGTAAGTGCCTCATCTATTTTATTCGCTTTTATTTCTTCTGAACTGTCTCCTGCTCACTGAGGGCACATGAAGAATATGATAAACCTATTGCACATACTGAACACCTTAGCATAGTCCTGAAGTGTCCACACTTCAAGGGAGTCTGTGAGTGTTAGTGCTGCCCTTCCCACTACAGGGAAACACACTGGCTATGCCTTGCTGGAAAGCAGCTCAAAGCAATTCCTTGAAGGACTTTATGCAGGGGCATCCATCCAATAGCAGTGAAGGGAATACTGTACTACTTTTATTTCCATAATTTCACTTTTCATTGGTTGCTAAGAAAGCTATACACCCTGTGAACCATGATTACATTTCTCTGAAGTAACTGGCAGTTTGGAAAACACACTGTGCGTGTGTCTGTGTGTGCATACATATGTGCCCAAATCCCAAAAGAAGAAATGGAGAAGAGATTGTGGTGTGATCATCCTGGGAGGAGGGTTCCTCTCTTTTTCTCTCTCTCATGCACTCTCAAGAAACATTTTTAAAGACCATTTAAATTAATTATTTGCTTATTGTTTTATAATCACTTTTCTTTTTATGGAGACCAGTTAGAAAGGTGGTGGGAAAATATAAAATGCTTGAAGGATAATCATCAAGATAGCCAAGTACATTTGAAATGTTCTTCTGTGTTCTTTCCATGCTACATTGATCATGTGCTAGTTAATTACACTTTACTAGATCTTCAGAAATGTTAAAAACATGAATATGGAAGATAGAAATAAAAAGTGTCAGTACAACCACACATTAAAAAAAAAAGATAGAGGATAGTACTGATGTTCTGTCAGTGTGATAAACCATGCTCATAGATTTCTGTGTATGAATTAGCTTATGTTCTCCAGAAAACTAGCTTTTCTTGATTCTATATCTAAAACTTTCTTTAAATTTCAAAGCCAATTAAAAATTAGGTCCTTTTGGGGCAGTGGTATGTCCCCTGTGGTTCCTCCAGGAACCTAGTTCTGGGAGATCTGTCTGCATCAGGTGTGAACTACACTATCCACACCTGGAGACATTAGTCTCTGAAGCAGGATCTTGAGTTTATATTTTAATTCAAAACTGAGCCTGAAAGTAGCAAACTGGGAACTCCTGCTGTGCCATGCTGGAAAACAGTTCAAAGCAGTTCCTTGGAGGACTTTATACAGGGGCATCCATCTGATAGCAGTGAAGGGAATATTGTACTATCTACTTTTATTTATATACTTTCACTTTTCATGAACCTTTAAGTCACTTTTTCCCAAAAAGAGAAGATGTGCTTAGACACCAGAGAGATGAGCAGTGACATCATTATTCAACACCAAAAAGTCTGAGTCTGATGTGAACAAAGCTCTCCTGGAGCTAGTTTGGGATCCTTTCTACTCCTAGAGGCTGGCGATGGGTCCATGCTCAGTGAGAGAATGACACTCTCCTAGTCTTTCATCTTCATCTGCTTAGGTTCCAGCTGCTTTGAGTAGGTGGGTCCTGGTGCTTTGTGGGCAAGGACACCAGCTTTGACACCTGAGTTGCCCAAGTATGAAAGACCCACTGCTGCATTGTTTACCAGGCTATGGGTCACAGTGGGAATGAGGCCATACAAGTTCTGTTCTGTGGTATAGTTCTTATCAGTAGCTGGTGTTCACCTGTTGCACTGTGGTTACCATGTGCACAAGGTGGTCTTAGGAAGTCCCAGAGACTTGGCTAGTTGCACAACAGTGCAGGTGACAGGCTTAATCTCCATGGTAGTTGCTGTGGGGTGGTGATTAAGATGGGATGTGTAGCGGTCAACAGGTGGTATGGTGGTTGAGGTGTGTGACTCTTCCACTGTTTCAGTCATGAACCTGGAGGTTTGCTTTCTCACTTTCCCATGCTCTCTCTGTTGCTCCCTGGTGAATTAAAATAATAATGATGATGATAAATAAAATAAAATAAATAATTCTTTTTTTAAAAAAATATGGAGTGTGTAGACAAGGAGACCATAATTGCTCTGGGCAACCTGTCTTCCTGGGTGGAAACTTGTCTGGGCTGTGAGGTAACAGGCTCAGGCTCAGATGACAGTGGCCTTACCTGAACAGGCTCTCTGAAGTTCAGGCTCCACTAGAGCATGCAGATAGCATTCCACGTGGTTGGGAGAGGCCTGGCACTCCCAGAAGAGAGCAGTCCCACAGTGTCATGCAGCCCCAGCCTGTATTTTCCTAAAAGCCTGCTCTTTAATTTGCTTTCACACAGAGGATAAATCCTCCTGATGAACCTTTGTCTAGTTCTCCCTGGTAAAGTGCGGGGAGCCAAAGAGGAGACATGAAGAATGTGCAGGACATGACCACCAGAATAAGACCAGGGTCTTTATCTGGACATAGCCTTGGGTGGCTGGATTGTTATGAGCAGAATGCCTTGGGATTATTTTGAAATGAATGTTCCAAAGTATTGTTATAACAACCTGATAAATTCAGTAAGGACATAAAACCTTACATCACAGAAGTCTCTCGAGTGTGTATAAATACTAGCAATAAAGTACAATTGGGGCTGACCAGTATTGACTGGCAGTCCTCCTGTTTCTATCCTGTCTTCTTGTCTTTCTTTAATCCTCACCCCCAAACTCAGGAACTGTTCACTATTGGCGGGTCCAACAGTAAAACGATACTGGCATGAAATAATACTTCAGAGAGACAGCGGCAGACTGATCTCAGCCAGCTTTGTCCACTGTCTTGGAGTATGGATTGTTTTTAGCAGCCAATGTGATTGCTCCTACAATTCTGCACAAAAATGAGGTGGCCTCTAATTTTTCTTTGGGCTGTCTCCACCTGAAGTTTTCTTCTCATTTAGTGGCTACACATTGTGACATTAAATTGAAGTCAGGTGATATCACAGTCCATTTTTGCACCATGAAGACCCTGTTTCTGGGAAATGGATGGACAGAAGTTTGCAGTACTGACGGCTCATGTCAGGGAGGGCTGTGGTGTTTGATGTATCTGTGGTGGCTGTGGTATCTGGAATGCCCATGGTCAGAAAGCAGCTGCACTAACTTCTCAGGGGCTCAGGCATCTCTTGCTTCTCCCTGTTCTAGCTGCATAGGGAGTGAATGTGACCTTGATGTTTGCTGAGAGATATGAATGTGAGCATGCAGGGAAGCTGTAGCAGCAGTGCCTGGACCTCAAAAATACTGGCCATTGTGCAGGGAGAAGTCATTGCTGCTTCATCAAGTGGGGTGGCATGGGTGGCTAGGGAAATATGGTGCCATGGCACTGCCTGGGGAGCAAAGATCTCCATGTGGGACTGAAGATGAAGCCCAAGTAGCCCATGCCCATTTCCAGAGCCATGGAAGCAGCAATGGTCACTGAATGTCCCTTCATCAGGTACTCAACTCATGGCCCTCCAGAAGTGCCATAGCCAAGCTTCTCCTGCCACAACATCCCCTGGTGGTGTGTCCCTTCCTACAGAGAACTGTCACTGGCACTGCACTGGGCTGTGAGAGAGTGCCAAGGGAGGGCAGAGGTCTGTGGGATAGGGCTGAGTAACAAACCACTGCTAGTTTTTCTGTTAATTAAAAATTGCTCTAAAAATATATCCCATCATTTTTTTCTCCAAGGTTTTTGTCATAGGGCACATGCACCCACTGAAGAGAGACAGAGACAATGAAAAGGAAAATGATCAATCACTCCACAGGGAACATGGCCATACTGCAATCCCTTCTCCATTCTACTTTTGGGATCTTTGGCACATACCACATGTACTGGTATGATTCTCAAGCCACCAGGTCTGGGATTTGTACCAGGGTCAATTACGTGGTAGTCCAGTACCTTTACCACTATGCCATCTGCTGGCCCCTAACCAATCAATTTTAAGAAAAACATTTTCCTAACTTGATCATCTAAAACATGTCTAATCTCAATATAGATGTACTTTAAGTATAAAATATGCAATGAGTTAAAAAGATTTTGTATAAAAAGTGAGTGAATAGCACTTCTATAATCTTTATGCTGAATACGTGATGGAAGTACTTAGTTTGAATAAAACAATTAAATTTTTCCAAACTTCAGGGCTGTTATGGTGTCAGACTTGGTCATTGCAAGTGTACCCACCATACACACAAATGAGAGTATGACCAAGGCAGGAGTTCTATGTCTTATGACTTTCACATATCCTTATGGCCTCCTGGGACTGTGGAAATGCAGTCATTTCAGACCTAATTAACATGAGGTCACTCTGGTGGTATGGAACCCAATATGATAAGTGTCTTTATAAAAATGGAAAAATGCTTTGTGACCAACCAGAAATTGGAGTGAGATAGCTGCAAACCAAAAACTGCTAAAGATTTAATACCAAAACGAGAAGCTGACAAGAGACAAGGACAGAGTCTATGCAGTCACAGAGGGTGCCTGGCCCTGCTAAAGCCTCAACTTCACACTTGTACCTTCCAGAACTGTGGAATAAAAGTTTCTGTTTTTAAAGCCATGTAATTGGTGGTACTTCCTTACAGCGACCCTAGGAAAAGCTACAGGTGGCAGATCCCTTCAATTTGGAGTGGCTTTCAGGAAAAAAATGCTTGCTATGGGCAGATGTCCCTTGCCACATACAGCTGAGGAAGACATTGAGATATTTGAGAGATCAGAGATATTGTTATAAGGAACTGACAATTTTGCTATAGATTATGGGGATTAAAAGACCTAATGTGGGAGAAAGGGCTTTCAAAAGATGTTGGGGTCAAGCATATCTGGTACTTTTCCACTAATCTCTTAAGAAAAATAGATTCTGGGACTAGCAAATGGTGTAATGGTTACATTACTGGACTCCCATGAAGTCAACCATGGTTCAAGTCCCAGACTTCGTGGTTTAAAACTCACACCAGTTGCATGTGCATGTGTGCTCATAATCTCAAGAGGAGAATGAAAGAGAAAGAATTTCAGCATGGCTATTCCCAGGAGGGGCAAGGTTTCTTGCTTCCTGTCTCTCTGTCTCTTTCTGTCTCTCTGCAAGTGCATATGCACTACAGTGAAAAAATCTCTCTAAACCAAAAGAAAAATAGATCCTCAGACAGTTCAAGATAAACCCAAGAAAACTCTGTAAGTACTGAATTTTTCTCTTCTCATTTCCTTATTTGGTATTGGAAACTCTGGTTGTCTCAGTTTCCCAAAAAGAAATCTTAATTGTTGGCTTCGAGATTATATAGACTAATTTACAAGGATATAGATAAGTGTAGAAGAGGAGTCAGGGTTCCTGACATAAATATGGGGCTGGAGAAAAATGCAGAGCAATGCAATTGATTTGAAAAGTAACACCTTGGACCTTGGAATAAGGAACCCAGGTCTTGAGTAACCCTGGATATGATTTACAATTTTAAATACAACACCAAGTCTTGGGATGGAATTTCCGAGGCTGAAAAAGAAAGACAAAAAGCTAAAGAGTGAGAAAAATCCTTAAATTTAATTTGGTAAATTAAAATTTTATGAAGAAAATTAAAAGTACAAAGGAAAGCCCAATAATCACCACTAAGTACAAAGGAAAGCCCAATAATCACCGCTTGGTAGATATGTTTTCTTAGAAAAGAATAGCACTAGCAGGGCAATCTCAATATGAACTTACACCAAGTATATTTAAATTCCTTAAAGAAATAAAGGACCTTTTTTATTCAGAGTGTTTCTTGGCAATGCTACCTAGAGTCTCAGCATTCCTATTTTTTTGCCCACTTTCCCACCTCCCTTTGTCTTCTGGAAGCCTGGAGGCAATGGTGGCTATGGTCGAGCTACTGGCTGCTCCGTGAATAACAGTAAGGACAAAAAAATAATATCCAAAGGTATTTTGGTAACAACAGTGTTATCTACATCAAGAAAGATGAGCAGTCTGTTCCAACCAATGAGATTTCCAAAAAGACTTCAGAGAGCCAAGACAATGTCAAAGAAAATACACAAAAAGGCTTGTTAGATATTAAGAGCATGAAATTTGAATTAAGTACTGTAAATACACAAACAACAAATCCACCTAATAGAAGACCACTTACAAATTTGGAGGTTACAATTGGCAGGCTTAAGAAAACTACAGAAGATACAACAAAGAAGAGAAAGGAGCAGTTCAGTCCTAAGTTGGTGGTGGCTCCATCTGCTGCTGCAGAATCCCTCCCTTTCAACAAGCAGAGGACCAAATCAGAACTGCTCAGGCAACTCCAGCAGCATGAGAAAGACGTGAGGGCATAGTCTACGGAAAGAGACCTAAAATTAGTGTCAGGAACATAATATCAGATATGAAAGTTGCCGGATCTGTTATAGCTAGAGTTAGTACAAGACCAGAGCATCAGATTCAGTTTGATGAAGGATTGGACAGTGACCTTGGCCAGGAGAGGACGGCTGATCTTAGAAAACGACTTAGGAGAAATATATTCAAGGGGAAGAGACTTAATATATTTTTTTTCTTTTTTTGGAGAGATTTTTGCTATAGGGCGCTTGTGTTCACCAGACAGACAGCGAGAGACAGAAAGCGAGAAATCACCTCCCAGGGGGGATGGCCACGCTGCAATACCTTCTCCTCCATTCTTCTCTCAGGATCTTGGGCATGTACGCACATGCACCTGGCATGAGTTTAAGCCACTGGGTCTGGGACTCAAACCGCGGCTGACTACGTGGGAGTCCAGCGACATAGCCATTACACTAACTGCTGGTCCCAAGACTTAATATTTTTGACACTAAGGCAGTTACTGAAGAAGCACCTAAACCAGAGACATCACCTTCACTTTGGGATGTGTAATTTGCTAAGCAGGTTGCCAGAGTCAATGAACAGATTATGCAGAATGTGTTTGAAGTGATGACCCAGTGGACAAAAGATGGGAAGCTGTGGGAGTTCCCAATTACCAATGAAGCAGGTTTTGATGATGATCGTTCAGAATTTCATGAATATGTATTTTTTTAATAAATATCTAGAGGATTTTCCAAAAAAAGGACCAATTTGTCACTTCATGGAGCTGGTGGCTTGTGTCCTTTCCAAAAAGCCATATCTAAGTGTTAAACAGAAGGTCAAGCACATAGAATAGTTTAGGAGTTATATTAATAAAAAAAAGGACATTCTAAAGAAAGACATACAGTTCAATTGAAGACCATGGACATTTTTATATCAAATTGTTGGCAATGAAAATAAAATCATTTTTCTAGTTTTCCTATAAATAAAAAAGAAATAAAGAAAATAATATTGTACAAATTGAATGAAATACATTGTAATAAACAAAACAAAACTAGCAGGCAAGGAGGTGGCTTAACAGTGAAAGCACTGGAACCTACATAGCCAACTCAGGTTGGAGTCCCAGACCCAGTGGCGTGAAAATCATGCTGGGTGGGGAACCAGCAGTTAGCGTAATGGCTATGTCGCTGGACTCCCACGTAGTCGACCGCGGTTCGCGTCTCGGACCCGGTGGCTTACAACTCACGCCGGGCGCGTGTGCGTGCGTGCCCAAGATCCCGAGAGGAGAATGGAGGAGAAGGGATTGCGGCGTGACCATCCCCCCTGGGGGGTGATTTCTCGCTTTCTGTCTCTATGTCTCTCTCTGTCTGTCTGGTGAGCGCACGCGCCCTATAGAGAAAAACCTCTCAAAAAAAAAAAAAAAATCATGCTGGGTGCATGTGTGTAGATGCCCAGAATCTCAAAAGGAGAATGGCAGAGAAAAGACTGCAGTGTAGCCATCAGCCCCAAGGATTGATTTCTTATTTTCCCTCTCTTTCTCTGTCTCTGTCTCTCTCTATTGAGCACATACAAAAAAAGCCAATGTAAATTAAGAAGAAATTAATATGATACATAAAAATAAAAATTCATGAAAATAAGACACACTAACTGAAATAAAATTTTTACATTATATGCAGAGGAAAAAAAATACTAGGAGCAGGGATGAACAAATTAATCAGAGAATAAGTTAAAGGGAAAGTAGTACTAAGAAAATTGCCAACAAAACAGAAGAGAGTGAAGAAGGAAAAGCACAAAAGTAACTTTAAAAATGAATGCTATTGGAGCTAGCAGGTGGTGTGGTGGTGAAGGTGCTGGGCTCCCACATGGCTGACTGTGGTTCAAGTCCTGGACAGGGTAGCTTAAAAATCATGCTGGGCACATGTGCGTGTGTGTGTATGTATAAAGTCCCAGGAGGAGAATAAAGGAGAAGGGATTGTGACATAGCATTCTCCCCTGGGAGGTGATTTCTCACTTTCCCTCTCACTATCTTGCTCTCTTTGGTGAGTGCATGTGCCCTACAGCATAAACCAAAACCAAAATGTTATTTTGAGTAATCACAACTACTCAACGTTCCAAAAGGAAAACACAGTGAATGAACGAAACTATAAATGTGGAAAACAAGTGAGGGATAAATTTTCAAACTAGAGCCAGGTGTTTACTTTCTTCTCACTTTTAAAATGTCCAATGAGTCCTAAGTAAATAATAATAATAAAATAATCTGTTGTTAAGTGTTCTGTGGTCAGTATGAAGACTAAAGGGGACTTTATTTTCTCACAGTAACCACAGAAATAAAACAGATGACCTACTAAATGTCAAAGAATAATAAAGAAAAACAAAGTTGGCATTGTATTTAGTTTGGGAAGTTTCCAGAAGCATTTGATAACCAATGTACTGTAGCAGAAGACAGGTAAATGAATATCTTGTTTGAAAGGGCTGTTGTAATCTGTCTTGCATTCTTTCTGTCCTCTTCCCTTAACTTTCCTGAAGTGAAGCAAGGGGAGATCAGACTTAACATTTTTATGTTACTTAATTCTACTATGCTCATCTCTCCTGCTGTCCTTGTCAGTGTACTGTCCTCAACTGCCCCTGATTTAATGACACAGATCCTGTCTCATCAATTTTGACTTTATAGATCCCAGGATCCTGAAATTGTGCTCTATTACAGACAAAATTTATTTCCCCTGGATCCACTCATCTATTTTCTTGGCCATCATTTCTTCTCTACTTCTGCTTTGCCCCTCATCTGAATACACTTACCTCTACTCTAAACCAGCAATGGTGTCCCTGAAGAATTTCAGAGGACATTTATGCCTCCCCTTCAAGACCTGACCCAAAGTTATGATTTCTTTTTCTGTGTGTACCCCATGTTGTAACCAAAATGGCATCACCACATCCAGCTACTCAATCCAGAAGCTGTTGAATTATAGAGTCATCTTTGAATGGGTCATTTCAGAGTCTCATCCCCACATCCAATCCCATATCCAGTTTATGATGAATTCTCTTCATCATAAATTCACATCTCTCCATAGTCCAAGTCACCAGTTTCTGTTCCCTGAACATTTCCAACAGCCTCCATCCTGGTTTTCCTAATTCTATTTTTGCCTGTCCCCATAAATTATCCTCACAATAGTTAGGCTAATCCAAAAAGTGAATTAGATTATACTTTTTTCTACTAAAATCATTTCAAGGCTTCCTCACTTCTCTGAGGTAAAACCCAAGATATTCAATAAGATCATGTCTACCTTTTCAACCCTCTTTTACATTCCTTTCCCTCTTCAACTATACTTCATGCAGATGGGCCTTACTTCCCTACTATATTTGTACCCAAATTTTTCTGCTGTGGTCTTTGGATAAGATTTTCCATTATCCTCAAATACTGTTTCTCCCTCATAATCTGTTTTACTGTCACTCTTCCCATGTAAATCCTTCAGACTCCTGAGTGTGGTTAGTGTTGTGACCAACTGTTTTTCTCTTTTATAGAAAGCTACAATTTTCTATATAGACTCTAATATAGTTAGAGCTTAGGTGTATTCTGTGTAGTTAAGATGACCGTCTCTCTTTTATTGTACTACAGCCATGTTTAAATTACTGTATTCACCAATAGGTATCCAGGTACTGAAACTATTCCTGAGGCAGTGAGTTGTTGAATAATTACTTGCTGAAAAAATAATTAAATAAAGATATGACTGTAAGTAAAACTCAAAATGTTAATACTAAAACAGCAACTGTAAGGGTCCAGAGATCAGTCTAACTGATGGAGACGCAGAAAATACAACGACAATGCAACTGCAAAAGAGGCTTTTATTTTCCAGCTAGCTGGGGTCCAAGTTTCTGCCCGTCGCAGCGCGCCTTCACAAGGACCCCGAACCTAAGATAAAGGGATCTTTTATAGGTCAGGATTTTTCATAGAATGTAACACATACAAAGGAGGGGGCATGAGAAGCGAGGGTCCAGCTATCACCACCTGCTCAGGTCTAGATAAGGGCTCTCAGCTAGGGATTAGGATGACCTTGCCTCGGAGGTGCTGGGCCCTCCTGTTTTTCACTTATCTGAGAGTTCCCAGACTCCTGGTTCCCGTCCTTGAGGTCCTAACAAAGTGGGCTCATCCTTGAAGACTTAACAGTGTGGCAATTAAACTAACTCGGCCCAGCATTCCCTAACATGGTAGTGATTAAGCTAACTTGGCCTAACACAACCACAGAGACTAGCAGTTAGTGTAATGACTATGTCACTGGACTCCCATGTAGTCGACCATGGTTAGAGTCCCGGACCCGGTGGCTTGAACTCACGCTGGGTGCGTGTGCGTGTGTGCCCAAGACCCTGAGAGGAGAATGGAGGAGAAGGGATTGCGGTGGTGCATCCCCCCCGGGGGGTGATTTCTCGCTTTCTGTCTCTCTGTCTCCGTCTGGCGAGCGCACACACCCTATAGCAAAAACCTCTCCAAAAAAAAAAAAAAAAAGCAACCACAGAAGATTGTATGTTTCAAAGACACAATATTTCCCACCCCAAAAGCTCTTCTAGAACCTTGTCACATATACATCAAAAGTGTGTTGAAATGTTTCTGTGCATTTCCTTTTAAATGTGTTGTGGTTCCTCAAAACTATGACCGTGAAATCTCTGTCAAGCAGATTGTGCATCTTCCCTTTAGTGTCAGTCCCTGCACTTTACTTTGTCCATTGGTAACATCACATTCTCCTGATTATTCTTCATGCTTGTGTGTGTGTTGATGTTTGTACATTGGAAAGCTGCTATTTATTCTAGTGTCTGCACTCTGGCTTAGTTTGAGATGCTAGAAATACTCCAGTGCTTGGACAGAGTAAGTGAGAGGTCCCTAGTGTTCCGATTGTCACCAGGGGCCACAGTCCTAGCTACAGAAGAGCCCTGACGATCCTGATCATCCCAACGTAAGATATTTCTGATGCCCACAAAACTACACTAATCTGAAAAAGGAACATGCATAGGGTCACTTCACCATCTGGGTCCCAGTTAGCTGCAGTGTGGTGTCACACTGAAAGCAGATCCACTGCCAAATAGACTATCCTGAGAAATAACAGTGCTTGTATATGTGCATCTCTGAGGTGCCATGAGCAGCCCCTGCACACTAAGACAGTGGCTGGAGCATATACACACAATTAGACAAAGTGGTATGGTTAGGACATGTGTGCACACAGTACGGAGTGTGAGGAGAAGCCTATGGCTCCTACCACCACAGAAGGGCACACTTTCCTCCTTGCAGGGGCTCAAAAACAAATGTGTGCTCAGTAGGAAATTCAAAGGTCAACTACTGTGAGGAGTCACTACAGAAATAAATAAAAGGCATTTATATTAGGAAGGAATATATAAAATTACCTTTATTTGTGGAAGACATGACACAACTTTTAGGAAGTCACTAGGAATTGGCTACAGACTATTAGTATGAATAATCAAGTTGAGAAAAGTAACCCAATATAAGATAAATATACTAAAATAAATTATATTTTAAAATTATTTTAACATTGTCAAAATACATATTCTTTAACTGAAGAGGAAAATAAAAGGGAAAGTGAGAAAGCACCCCAAATGGGCCATAGTCATGCTGTAACCATTTACCCTCCACCTCTCCCTTCTTTTGAGATTTTGGCTATGACTTCATACACACCTCACATGTTTCTCAAGCCAGATACAGGAATTGAACTATGCAGTTTGCCATGTGGGATCTGGCTGCCTTAACTTCACATAGTTGGCCCCTTAGGTCAATTATTCCCTTTGGAATAATTATAACAAGAAAAGGATAAACTTGAATACTGAAAACTGCAATACATCACCAATGTTGGAAATAACTCACAATACTGAGTCTCCTTTCCAGGTTTCTGGAAAATTTACCATCCTAGGAAGAAGACAGAGATTGTTTCTTGGTCTATTACTAGAGGTGAGCCCAAGGTGAGGTCTACACATGCAAATGTGTATTATGTTCTCCATTTTCTTCTTTTTTTGGTAGGCATTTTTTACTTTATTTCATTTATTACTACTTTTATATTTGATCAGAGAGAGATGGAGAGAAAGAAAAAGTGAGAAAGCAAGCTGCCAGGTCCAGGACTAGACATGTTTCACCCCTGTGGAAATCCAGCACTTTAACCACCACATAACCTGTTGACCCTTATTGTCTCCATGTTAAAACATAGAAAACTAAAGTCCACAAAAAGAGTAAACAACACCTATGTTTTAGAGGTGGGAATGTCAGGGATTGACTCCCCCACTCACCCCCTGCCAATCATCCTGTATTTAAATAATCCCCCCAGTAACATAACAATATGTGTTTAAGAGAGACCTGGTATTCAAGGTGGGAGGAAGGGAGGCAGGGATTCAAAACTAGAAGGTGAGAGAGTACTGTTGTGATCAAGACTAAGTTCTTTGTGTCTATAGAACAGAGCCACTGAAAGACACACTTACAGCATCAGAGAAGATACAGAAATTTGTACATGGCAGGGCATATAACAGGAAAAATAAAAATCAGGGATATATCTTGGACAAAATCATGTCTCTTGCACTCCCTCCAGTCACCACTCCCAATCTTTACCCACTTTTCATACTATTCCCTCATTTCACCACTCCAGTCTAACATTAACCCTGATGAATCAGGATGGGCATTTTGGGGCCAGCAGGTGGCCTCGTGGTTAAAGGCACTGGACTCCCACATGACTGAGCATGGCTGGAGTCCCAGACCTGGTGGCTTGCTTTTTTACTTTCCCTCTCTCTCGCTTTCTCTGATCAAATTAATAATAATAATAATGATAATGATAATGATAATAAATATAGTTAAATAAAATAATTTTTAAAAAGATGGTCAGTTCTCTGTTTGAAAAGAAACTCAGTGATAGCAAAATGTATATGAAATTCCTCCCTGCCTGGTTTGTGGACAAAATCAAGGAAGAGTAGGTAACTCAGGTACATCTCCCACACACAGACACACCCCAAATAATTAAACATTTGTTAGATAAAACATGGGAGCTTTTGGTCAAGTAATTATTGGACACTTGAAGTGTAAATAGACTTGGAATATGGAATACACCTATCCTATCATTCTGCTGTCTTATCTTAAAAATACACTAGAACAGTTTTCCAACTGTAATAACCATTAAAACACTCAAAAATCAGCTTAGTGGGTGAGGATAAACATATTTTAATGACTGCAAGAGAATTACCATAGTAATTATCTGTTTCTTAATAACTTAAAACACATTATTTTTCATTCTTTAGATTGCATTAGTAAAAAGAGTCGTTGGTCCTATAACAGTAATAACTATATCAGAACAACAAAAGTGTTAAATTACTTATTAATGTCATTGACTAAGTGACCCGAGTATGAACTTTCTCATTATCCCTGAAATGTCAAACCAGGATTTAATTAAGAACAAGTATCCTGTCTTTCACTCACCTAGAGACTGTTCCTCTCCTGTCAGGTTCTGGTCTCCTGGTTACAGGACTCTCCTCTGTGAAAACACAGGAACCTTTGCATTGTTGCCTAATTGAGGATCGCAGTGCCTTGTGGGAAATGTGGTCTCTGCTCCGATGACGTCATCAGCACAGGCCAAGGAGCAAGGCTTTTTCAGATTCTCTCTCCGCCTGTGGCGCTCAGTCCCTTCTGTGTGGTCGCTGGGGAGAACCTGCCGCTGTGCTGACCGTGCTCTGCCAGACACGGTGTCCATGGAGGTAAATCTGAGTGTGAAGGAGGAGGGTTGCGGGTTTTGAGGACCCTAGTAGTGGAGAGGTGCCCCTCTTCCTTGGTGGGAGCAGAAACGTGAGGGGAAGTCGGGTGGAGGACGAGGGGCGCCTGAGGGAAGGTGCAGCCCCTGGTCTGGGCTGGGTGCGGAGAGCGACAGGAGCGTTGGGGTGTGCAGGTCCGGAGTGAGGAAAGAGGTGACCTGGGCTTTGCTTTCAGTAGCTGCTTTGTCGGAAGGTGGGTGTGTGCATTCCAAATGAAAAGTGTAGTCTCTCTTGGTGTGAAGAGCAGCAGAGGGAAGGACCTTGAACAATAAACCCTTCTTTAATATTTCAAAAAATTTATGAGCACTTGCTGACTTGCTGGAAATAGACAAACTGGCTGTAGTCCTGAGCACAGTATCTAACACAAGGACAATGATTAGTTTAAGACTCATGGTGGCACAAAACTCTTGTGCAGGCATCGCTTTTTAAAAAGTATTTTTTTCTCCATCTCCTTAGACAAAATTATTTTTCATATTTTTTTTAATTTTTCTTGTCAGGATCCATTCTGACACCCTGAGTATACTCATTTGCTTAGCTGGAAGCTTTGACTGTTTTCTAATAACCTTTGATTACTATCCTCTCCCTTTGTCCACATTTATCATTCTTTGTGACCATCAGATAAGAACCTGCCCAGGTGTTGGATCTGAACACCTAGCACTTCATAGCATGGATACTACTCTGTATCTCATTAAGTATAACCATCTGTAATACTAGCCTATTTCCTGTTCTAGTGAAATACCCCCAGTTTCCCAGTGAAATAACTGTGGAGTCTTTGTAGACAGAGTGTTCCTATGGCAGCTGTATTTGTGGGGTGTCTTCGTGTCTTAAAGTGAATGAAACCTCTGGTCGCCTCCTGCATTTCTTTGGCCTGCCTAGCACTCCTGGGTAAGTTACATTTTTCGTCTAAGATTTTTGCTATGGGGTACAAGTACTTGCCTGAGAGATATGGAGATGGGCAGGGTAGGTTAGGAGAAAGGAGAACTCAACCCCCATGGGGGTGGGCATGCCAAAATCCCTTCTTCATTTTCCTCTTGGGATTTTGGGCACATGTGAACATAGTCTGGATGTCATTTTCAAGCCACTGGATCTGGAAATCAAACTACAATGTTGCATGT
The DNA here is from genome assembly GCA_026018925.1 of Tupaia tana. Lineage (NCBI taxonomy): Eukaryota > Metazoa > Chordata > Mammalia > Scandentia > Tupaiidae > Tupaia > Tupaia tana. The sequence continues at coordinate 6,368,876 of JAKSZU010000029.1, forward strand.
GGATCTAGCAGCCTTTCCTCAATGCCACTGGCTGGCCCACTCCTGGGTAACTTTAAAAACTTTTAGAGGCCATCAGGCAGTGTAGTGGTTAAGGTTTTGAACTCCCACTTGGCTGAAGGAAGCAGCAGCCTTTTCTTCAGCCCAAGATCTGGCAGTTTGAAAATCACACTACGTGCATGTGCCTTTGTGTCCAAAATTCCAGGAGGAGCATGGAAGAGAAAAGATTGTGGTGTGGCCATCATCCTTGCTGGGTGTTTTCTCATCCCCCTCCCTCCTTTCTGCCACTCTCTAGCAAGAGCACAGTCTCCCTATGGCAAAAACCTAAAGGGGAAAAAAAGAATCTTATATGAGTTCAAATTCAGAATCCAGTGACAGTAATTTCTGTTAGGCAGTTTGAAGTACTGCTGAATGGTAGCATTTTATTTGGAATAAAGTAAATATTGGGAAGTTAGAAAATTATACTATACAAATAGGAATCTCACCTGAAAGAATACCCCTGTGGCCTGAATACTGTATTAGAATGTCAGAGCAGTGGCAGAAGAGCCTGGGTAAAGAAAAAAAAATCAGTTTACTTAAAGTAATTATTGATCTTTCTTCCTAGAGTGGACAAAATTTGGATAATCCTACCTTCTCCTGAAGTACTGGATGCCGCTCAGAGGTTTGGACCAACTTTTAGAAAGGATAGAGAGTTTGACTCGGATAGGCAAAGCCCTAATAATGTTACTTATTGGAGAAAGCTTAGAGTGTGGCCTGGTGTGAAGTTATAACCTGTCATCCTGAGTGTCTGTCTACAGTACTCTCTAAATAGAATCCATTCTTTCAATTTGTTGTCATTGTTTCCTGTTTCTGAACTCACTTAAACTTGATCTGTCACCAAATTTGGCAACTAGAAAAAAGCGGATGCACCCTCTGTCTTGATAGGTTTTCCTAGTAGTTTAGGAAGGGTTTGCCAAAGTATTTCTGCCTTATAAGAAAAATGGAAATAAATTAGATTTGAGATGTGTCTTTCTCAGAGTCTGGTTATTTGTAGATGCTAGACATTCTGACATTTTGGCTAGTGTTATCTGTTTTCTTTACCAGATTTCAGTCAAATGAATCATTTTTTTACTTTCAAATTTTTTTGTGTGACATTGAGGTTAACACAAACATGACTTGCAATACCTTTCCTATCCCTCAAAAAATTTTGTGACTTATGTGGTTTCAAAGAGTTTTCCACTTAATAACAGCAATGTCTTATTAAGATGATAAATTCTGCAGAAAATTTATAAGAGCTTTTATTCTGTTTTTTGAAGGTATTTTTGCTGTAGGACACACACACTCACCAGAAAGAATTCCCTCCATCCCCCTAACCTTGGGGGATGGCCAATTCTGAAATCCTCTTTTCTCCTCTCTCCTGTGATTTTGGGTGTACACACACATTCACTTGCTAACTGATGTGCCTGGCATGGTTTTCATGTCACTGGATCTGGGCCTTGAACCACATACTCAGCCATGTGTGGGATCTACTACCTTAACCACAGTGCTTCCCACTGACCCATAAGAGCTTATTTTACATTATATAAAATGGGAAAATTAGACTATTGACACTTTTAGTTTAAACCAATTTTTAAAATGTAAATAAACTATAATGCGGTACTCTTGTATGAGTAACAAATCCTTATGTTTTGTTTATTAATTAAAAATTTGTGTGTGTGTGTGTAGGAGTTTTTCCCTTAGTACGCATATGCACATCAGAGAGAGACTGAGACAGTGAGAGGGAAAGTAAGAAATCTCTCCTTAGAGGGGATGGTCACACCACAGTCCCTTCTCCTCTTTTCTCCTTCTGAGATCTTGGGCATGCATGCACATACACACAGTGTGAGTTTTAAGACACCATGCCTGGTACTCGGACTGTGATCAGCCATGTGATAGTCCAATGACATAACTGCTAGGCCATCTGCTGCCTTTTTCTTTTTAAGTACAAAGACTTACAGGATGTAAAAATCTTAAAAGTTCATCTACTAATGTACACAAAATTGTAGGTTTTTCAAAAGTCTTACACATGGCTGTGAAGTTCTATTGATTGTATCAGACATGTATTTAAGACTTTCTTATGATATTGTTAAAAAACATTGCTGGGGCTTAAATGTATTGTTTAGCATTTTCTGGGTAAGGAACAAACTAAGTATTGTAAAAACTAACCAATTTATTTGTTCAAGGGTCCTTGGGTCTACACTTTAGTGTGAGTTCAGCTGGGTAGTTTCTATTCTGGTTGACTGGATGGCAAGTGAGGCTTTAATCATGTGGTGTCTTAAGAGAGTCTGATTTATTTCAGATGACTTCACTCTTCTGCCTAGTGGTTTGTGCTTACTCTTGGTGAGGCCCATGTAGCCACCAATTTAGCCTCAGGATTTTTCAATAATGACTCTGCCAAAAAGTGAAGCACTGTTGCGAGCAGACGTTGTGGTGGTTAAGGTACTGGATTCCAACATGGGCTAACTCTGGTTTGAGTCTTGGACCTTTCAGCTTGAAAATCATACTGGCCACATGTGTGTGCATGTACTCAAAATCCCAAGAGGAGAATAGAAGAGAAGGGATTGTGGTGTGGCTATTCTCCATTTCTCCCTTTCCTTCTCTCTGTCTCTCTCCAGTGAACATATGCGCCCTTTGGCAAAAATCTAAAAGCAATAAAGAAAGAATGGAAGCACTAGTGGGCAAAAACTTTCCAAATTTAGATTACTATTGCATTTTCTTTTTTCAGTTTATTTTATTCATGATAGAGCATGCATATCCACTCAAGGTTGAGTGAAAGTGAGGCACATACAGGGATTCATTGCCGTGTTTCCCCAGCTCTCTAACTCATCAGGATCTTAGGCATGTGCACTTATTCACAGGCTTGATTTTAGACTGAGATGGGGATCCAAAGTCATGGTTAACCATATGTCTTCCAAGACTGCAGTTACATTTGTTATTGACTCCAAGCTGGACCTGCATTATCTTTTTTTTTTTTTTTTTTTTTTCAGCTTTTGCTATAGGGCATTGTGCTTGCTAGAGAGAGAGAGAAAGGAAGAAGGAAGGAAGGAAGGAAGGAAGGGAGGAAGGAAGGAAAGAAGGAAGAAAGGAAGGAAGGAGAGTGGGAGAAACCTCAAACCAGAAATATGGCCATGCCTAAGTTTCTTCTTCATTCTCTTCTCAGGATTTTGTGCACACCTGAACATGTGACTGGTCTGCTTTTCAAGGTGTTGGTTCTGGGACTTGAACCATGGTTTGCCATGTGGGATCCAGCTGCATTAACTCTTATACCATGGGGTGGCCTAATAATTTCTATTTCAGTATGACTTAATTTATGGATTTTGACTATATTATTGTCTCTTGATCTTTGTCTTTGATTGCTCTTTTGTAGTTTTATAATATTTGTTATTGTCAGTTACTCCAGTGCTTTAATTCAGAAATTGTCTAATTATATATTGTATTTGACATTCTAGATAAATTTTAGAACTTTTGTTTTCTTTTTCCATGAAAAGAAAACATACTGGAATTTTGATAGAATATTTGTATCAGTGACAAAGATAGCCCTTCATTTTGATGAATTTTGAAAAAGTGGTCATCTTTGTAAAGGTGAGTTTTTCTTCACGTCCATATATGTAACCACATTTTTCAGGTCTATAAATTTTTTTCTTATATATTCTACATATTTGTTCCTAAAAACTTGCATACATGTATATTACACAAATATCATGTTCATATAACTTATGTTGTGTTTTATACTATTTATTAAATTGGACCTATAAGAGCTAAAATATGGCTTACCCCTAGGAACCACTTCCCCTACACTGCCCCATTCTTTTCTCACTTAATGACTTCTTGCCTCTTCCACCTCAGTTTCAAAGATTTAAACTAACGCTATGAATTCTTATCTTAGTACTTACATTCTTATATTTCTTTGAGTTTCTGCTGATTGTATGTGTGTCTGGGAGCTTATTGAATCAGTTTCCTAAAGTATAGATAACTAGACATTCAACCATTTTTTTCCCCTTAGAGTTCAGTTCCAAATGTTTATTGATACTGTTTAATTTTATTTATTTGATTTTGGTATTTTCCCATTTACTAAAGATATTAAACATGTTTTACACATTTATTGAACATTTAGAAATCTAGTTAAATTATCTGAACAAGTGTCTTTGTCTACTTTTTTGGGGGGGAGATCTCTTTTTTTTTTCTCATTAAAAATGTTTAGTTACAAGGTCAGGATGTGGCATAGTGGCTAGGGTGGTGGACTCCCACAGGACTGACCATGGTTTTCCTGGACCTGGTAGCTTTCTCTCTCTCTCTCTCTCTCTCTCTCTCTCTCTCTCTCTCTTTTTCTCTTCTCTCTCTCTTTGTCTCTCTCTCATGAATATGTGTACACTAGCAATTTTTTTAAAAAGGGATAAAGAAAATTGAATAAATAATTCTTAAAAATTATTTAGTTAGTACTTGTGAGGCAGGAGGATCATAAGCTAGCAAGATCCTGTTTTTTAAAAAGTTTTTATTTAAAAAAAAGAGAAGTATGTTTGATTAGACATATGGTCATTATTTTCTCACACTCGTGTCACTTCTCTTTACATCCTTTAAGTGTATCATTTGATGAATAGAATTTTTATTTTAATGTAGCCCAATTTATAAATTATTTAAGATATTGCTTTACATAACTCTTAAAAGGTATCTTTGGAAATTATTATGTAACATGGGCAGAAAAGGTACATCATAATTTTTTGCTACACAGATATAATATTGTCTTCACAGCTAATGCTCTTTGGAAAATATTTTTTTCCCTGCTTCTCTGAAGTGCCGTCTCTTTCACTGATACAAGTTACCAAAAGCCAGAGGTATTTTTAAAGTTTCTCTTAATAGTTCAACTGGTCTGTTTATTCATCTCATTTCTAGTTTTACACACTTTGATTTTTATTACTTTGTAAAATTTCTATTCTTATGTGTGTTTGTGTGTGTATGTTATTACAAGAATATACATTTGTTATCAAAATTGACAGATTTCTTTGCATTTTTTTTTTCTTCAGAGAGATTTTTGCCATAGGGTACGAATACTCGCTGGAAAGACAGACACAGACAGAAAGTGAGAACTCACCCCCAGGGGAAATGATCATGCCACAGTCCCTGCTCCTCCATTCTTCTCTTGGGATCTTGGGGCTCACATGCGCGTTCATCCAGTGTGAGTTTTAAGTCACTGGGTCCGGGATCAACTATGTGAAAGTCCAGTGATGTAACCACTATGGCATCTGCTGGTCCCATTCCCTGAATTTATTTTAGAGAACTAACATTTGGCATTGCTGATTCTCTGATATGTTTATTTTATTTTCTTTGTCTGCTTCTTATAACTTTCTCTATTCCAATCATCTTTTAGTAAATTCCCCGTATCTAAACTACTAAGATTGATTAGCTATTGAATTCTTTGTCTTCATTCTTCCTATTTTTGTTTTATTTATTTATTTATTTATTAAGTTTTGCTATGGGGTACATCTGTTCACTAGAGACAACAAGAAGGGAAAGAGTGGGGCCAGCAGATGGCATGATAATTAAGGCACTGGTGTTAGTTTAAGCTGATTTTAATTTTTCATTTCTTACTATTGAATTTGTAAATGTATTTCTGTATTTATTTGTAATTCAACTGCCTCTTTAATATATGTGTTGAAATCTTTTATTTGCTTATATTTAAATACTGCAGATCTTTACAGCACACAAAATGAATTTCCCCAGCATGAATACACTGTATATTAGTCTAGTCCAACATACTACTGTAAACATTATCAACAGATAATTTTTTATTTTTGTGTTCCTAAAATGTATTGCTTTTTAAATTTTGATTTCTACCTTCCTGTTCCCCACTGTTCATCTTTTTCCCATGCTATCTCTGGTATCCACAGTTGCTCTCCATGCCTTTATACATTTCAGTCTTTCAGTTTCTGCCATAGAGTGCAAACATTCAGTATCTAATAAGTGGGACATCTAATGCCTCACTTTCATAGTCTGACTTGATTCGCTTAACATTAAATCTTCAATGTTTGTCAGTTTTCTATCAAATGCCAGGGTCTCATTTTTTTTATGGCTGAGTAGTATTTCATGTGTATATATGCCACACTTTTTCAACACATTTATCTCTTCTTCGACATTTATGTTGATGCCATGTCTTAATAATTGTAAATAAGGCTGCAAAAACCATGGATGTGCAAATGTTTTCCCAACTCTGTGTATTTCTGTCCTTTGGGACAGATAACCAGGAATAGAATTGCCAAATGATATGGTAGTTCTACTGTAGGTTTTTGAGGAACCACAATATTGTTCTGCACAGTGCCCGAACTAATTTACTTTTCCACCAGCAGTTTAGGAGAATTCCCTTTCCACTGCAGCTTCACCAGCAATAATCATATTTTATTTTTCTTAGCAGTTCTGACTGGGGTTAGGTAGTATCTCATTGTGGTTTTGACTTGCATGTCTCTTATGATAAGAGATGTTGAACAGTTTTTCATATGCTTTTTTACTGTTTGTGTGTCTTCCTTGGAGAGTTTGTTCAGCTCACTTACCTACCTTTTAATTGGATTTTTTTTAATATATTTTTTTGAGGGGTAAACTGCTGACATTCCCTATACTGCTTATCAGTCCCTTATCTGAGGCTTAGTTTGTAAATATGTTCTCCATTCTGATGACTGTCTCTTTACTTTTATTATTGTGTCTTTTGCTGCATAGAAGCTTTTTAACCTGATATAATTCTGCTTGTTTATTTCAGGATTATTGCCTGTACTTTGGGAATCTTATTTAAGAAGTCTTTGCCTACTGTGATGTCTCCAAGAAGTTCTCTTGCATATTATACCAGTAGTTTTATAGTTTGAGGCTTTATGTTTCTATCTTTGATCCATTTTGAGTTGAAATTTTTTTATGGTGAGGCATAGGGGTCCAGTTGCATTTTTCTGCAGGTGAATATCTAGTTTTTCCTACACCACTCACTAAAGAGATTTTCTTTTCCCTATTGACTTGTCTTATGCCCTTTGTCAGACATCAGTTCTGCATGTTTCAGGATTAATTTTGTTCCATTGGTTTACATGCCTGTTATTGTGCAAGTACCACACAGTTTTGATTATCACAACTCTGTAATATGTTTTGGGGTCAGAGAGTGAGATGCCTCCTACTTCATTCTTTTTGTGCAGTGTTGCTTTGACAATGTGGGGCTTTTGATGATTCCAGTAAAATTTTATGATTATTAAAAAAAAAAAAGATTGTTTTTTCTAATTCCATGAAGAACATCTCTGGTAATTTGATTAAGACTGCATTCAATATATAGATTAATTTTGGTAGAATAGATTTTTTTGATTATATTAATCCTTCTAATCCAGGGCATGGGATGTCGTTCCACATTTTGTATCATTTTCAATTTCCCTTTTAGTTTTTCAGTAATTTTTCTTGTAAAGGTCTTTGGTCTGTTTTATTTCTAGGTATCTTATGCTTTTTGTGGCTATCATAAATGGGCTTGTTTTTTTCAGTTCTATAATACCCCAGTCTGTTCACAATTAGTACATAAAAATGCTATAGAATGTTGTATGTTGATTTTCTATCCTGTCACTTTACTGTATTTATTACTTTCAGAATTATTTTTGTGAATTCCTTTGAACTTCTAAGTATATATCATGTCATCTATAAAAAGAGATAATTTTACTTCTTATCCTGTTTGAATATCTTTTACATTATTCTCTTGTCTGACTGCATTGGCTAGGACTTGCAGCACTATACTGAAAAAGAAAGAAGAAAGCTGGCAGCCTTGTCTTGTTCCAGTGTTTAGTGGAAAAGCTTTCATTTACTGCCCACTCAGTATGAAAATTCTTATAAGGGTTTTTCACATATTGCTTTTATTGTATTGAGAAAAATTTCTTCTATTCTGATTTTGGTTAGTCTTAATCATGAAAGGATGCTGTATTTTATCAGATGCTTTTTGTATATCAGTTGATATGATCATATAGTTTTTATCTTTTTTCTGTTAATATAATGTATTACATTTGTTTGTTTGTTTGTTTGTTTTACATATGTTAAACCACCTTTGCATCCATGGAATAAAGCCTACCTGGTGGGACCAGTAGTTAGCGTAATGGCTATGTCGCTGGACTCCCACGTAGTCGACTGCGGTTCGAGTCCCGGACCCGGCGGCTTAAACTCACGCCGGGTGCGTGTGCGTGCGTGCCCAAGATCCCGAGAGGAGAATGGAGGAGAAGGGATTGCGGCGTGGCCATCCCCCCTGGGGGGTGATTTCCTGCTTTCTATCTCTCTGTCTCTCTCTGTCTGTCTGGCGAGCGCACGCGCCCTATAGCAAAAACCTCTCCAAAAAAAAAAAAAAAAAGAAAGAAAAAAAAAAAAGCCTACCTGGACACGGTGCATAATTTTTAAATTTGTCATTGGATACAGTTTGCTAGTAACTTGTTGAGAATTTTTGTGTCTATATTCAACAGGCATTTTGGTCTGTAATATTTTTGTTGTTGTTATGTACTTGTCTTTTCAGGGATGAGGGTGATGGGAGCTTCATAGAATGAGTTTGAGAGTTTATTCCTTTTGGGTCTTTAGAAATAGTACACTGAGTTAGCTCTTTAAAAATTATGTAGAATTCAGAAGTGAAGTCATTAAGAACTGGGCTATTGTTTGTTGGAAGACTATTTAGTACTGATTCTACCCCATTTTTTTTTTATTGGTCTCTTTAGGCTTTCTATGTCTTCTTGATTCAGTCTTGGTAAATTGTATGTGTCCAGAAATTTGTCCATTATTTTTATTTATTTACTTAAGTTTTGTTCATTTCATCCAGGTTTTCTTGTTCATTGGTATATAGTCACTCATAGTATTTTTTTTATAGACACCATAAATTTGTTTATTTTTAACACCTATCATGCCATGAATTCATAGGAAATAGATTCCAGTAGCTCAGGCTCCTTTCCATTGGTTTTCACAAAGTATGCTTCTCTGGGCAGAGCAAGCTGGCGCTTCTTTTTCTGGTCATTTTCCTTCACAAGCTATCTCTGCTCTTAGAATGCTTAATGTGCTTAATACACTTGGCAAGAATCTTGCCCTTAACTTGTTTGTTTACAACAATGCCAACAACATGCTGGGTAACATTGTAGACTCTTCCAGTTTTGCCACGGTAACATTTGTGGGCATTCTTTATGAACAGTACCCATTACCTTGATGTCTACAATATCACCTTTCTTGTAGATAAGCATGCATGTTGTTAAAGGATCCACTTCATGTTTTCTAAAAGGCCTAGAGAACATATGTCGGATGCCTCTCCTCTTTCCATTTGTGTTCATTATTTTGATTAATTACTGGAAGATGGTAGTTCTGGCCAAAAGGTGCTCATAATAGTTTTTCATGATCTTTTGTGTTAAGTCATTGGAAAAGTCATGACATATTTTTTCATGTTTTTGTATGCAAATGTGTGTCACGACTTTTCCAACAACCCAGTATTTCTGTTATGCTTGTTTTAATATTGCCCATTTCACTATTAATTTGATTTACTTGACTCCTTTTTCTGTTCTTGATTAATCTAGATAATGGTGTGTCAATATTTTTTATCTTCTTGATGAACCAATGTTGGTTTCATTTATTTTCTGCATAGTTTATTTCCTGTTTTATTTATTTCTCCTTGAATCTTTATTGCTCCTTTTCTCTTGTTATTTTTTTGGAGTTTTCTTGTGGTGGTTTTTCCAGTTCTCTGAGGTGTGTCTTTAGTTGCCTATTTGCCCCCTTTCTTTTTTCTTGTAAGTACTAATTACTATGAAATTACTTCTTATGACTGTTTTCACTGTGTTCCATAGGGTATGAAAACTCGTGTGTTCATTATCATTAGTCTGAATACGTTTTTTTTCCAGTCTTCATTTCTTCAGTGGTTGTGACATCATTAAGTAGCAGGTTATTTAGTTTTTATATGTTTGTGTATTTTCAAGGATTTTCTCTGAAGTTAATCTCAAGTTTGTTTTTATTGTGGTCAGAGAAGTTGCTGGATATAGTTTCTGTACCTTTTCATTGTTTTGTGTCCTATCATGTGGTCCATCTTCAAAAATGTTCCATGTGGGGGTCTGAAATTTGTGTATTTTGGGACCAGCAGTTAGCGTAATGGCTATGTCACTGGACTCCTATGTTGTCAACCGTGGTTTGCGTCCCAGAACCGGTGGCTTAAAACTCACGCCAGGCACATGTGCATGCATGCCCAAGATCCCAAGAGGAGATTGGAGGAGAAGGGATTGCAGCATGGTCATCCCCCCTGGGGGGTGATTTCTCGCTTTCTGTCTTTTTGTCTCTCTCTGTCTGTCTGGCGAGCACATGCGCCCTATAGCAAAAACCTCTCCAAAAAAAAAAAAAAAAAATGTGTATTTTGTGGTTATTAGTTGGAAAGTTCTATAGATAACTGTCAAACTCATTCAATTTATGGTATTGTTTAGATGTTGTATCTCTTTGCTTATTTTTTTTCTAGATCTGTTCAAAGGAGACAGTGGGATGTTGAGATCTTCACTGATTAGCATATTGCTGTCCATCTCTCCCTTTGGATCTAGCAGGCTTTCTTGCACATATTTGAGTGCTCCAGTGTTGAGTGCATAGATATTTATAAGCACTATATTTTCTTGGTGAATAATACTTTTAATACTACACAGTACCTTTTTAAAAAATGAATTATTAATTTGGTATAGGGCACCTGTGCTCACTTGAGAGGGTGAAAGAGAGAGAGAAGTGAGAAAGCAAGCCACCAGGTCTGGGACTCAAACCATGGTCAGCCTTGTAGGTATCCAGTACCTTAACCACCATGCCACCTGCTGGCCTTTTAGTTTCCTTCTTTAACTGTTCTTATGGTTTTTGTCATAAAGTCTATTTTGTCTGATATCAGTATCATGACTCCAGCCTTTTATAGATGTCCATTTGTACGGAATATCTTTTTCCAGCCCTCTACTTTCAGTCTATGTGTATCTTTATCTATGATGTGTGTTTATTGTAGGCAGCATATAGAGGGCTTCTTTTTTTTTTTTTTTTTTTTTTTAATATCTTCAGCCAATTTTTGTCTTTTAATTAGAGCATTTAATCCACTAACATTCTACACAATTATTGATATTTACTGACTTATCACTGCCATTTTGTTAACCATCTTTCAGTTTGTTTTTGTTCTCTTGTTTGTTTATGTCTTTTTAGTTTTCCTGATATAGTACACTCTTCAATACTTCATGAATATCTGGTCTAGTGTTGATAAATTTTTTCAGGGTGTTTTTATTTTTTTTTAATCTGGGAATGATATTTTTGTGTTCTAATTTGAAAAATAATCTCACAGGGTTTAGTATTGGTTGAAATCATCTTTCTTTCAGTGTTTTGAATATGTCTTACTGTCCTTTCCTTGTTTGCATTGTTTTAGTCGAGAGGCCTGATGTTAGCCTAGTAGGATAACAATTTGTAAATAGCTATAAATTTCCCTCTTGCCATTTTAAGAACATTGTTTTCAATTTTGATCATTCTGGCTGTGCTGTACCATTGTGAGAATCTTCTAGGTTTATTCCATTTGGTGTCCTTTGCGTTTGTTGGATCTGATGTCTGAATGTTTCTCTAGGTTTGAAAAGCTTTCTTCAAATCTTACATAGGATAGGTTTTCGATGCTATAGTGATATTCTTCACTTTTTGGAATACCAATTATTCAGATATTTGGGTGTTTAATGGTGTCTAGTATTTTTGATCTGACATCATCATTTTGAGGGGTTGTGAGAAACTCAGGGCTTGAAGGTAGACTGTCATGAAGAATTGAGGCAAAAGATGAGGAAAAGTTAAAAGGGGACTAAAGCTCTCTTGGAGCAGAAGCAAAACTGCCAAAGCAGAATCCATTTATTCTAAATTAAATCAAATAAGTAGTGAGTTTAGCTATAGAGAACCTTATACAATATACATGAGGGACCAGCAGTTAGTGTAATGGCTATGTCACTGGACTCCCATGTAGTTGACCATGGTTCACGTCCTGGATCTGGTGGCTTAAAACTCACGCCAGGCACGTATGCGTGCATGTCCAAGATCCCAAGAGGAGAATGGAGGAGAAGGGATTGCGGCATGGCCAACCCCCCCAGGGGGTGATTTCTCGCTTTCTATCTCTCTGTCGCTCTCTGTCTTTCTGGTGAGCACACATGCAATATAGCAAAAATCTCTCAAAAATATATATATACATGAGTTTCTTTGTAGGCTTTATTCCTGGTACAAGATTGATAGCTATCATTAACTTAGTAGTTAGACAGTATTTAGGCTGTGGAATGTCACCAAACAATCTTGAGACTCAGCCCATGCCAGGAGCTATCTGGTTGGCCATGGAGTCCCTTTGGCTTTCTGTCTAGGAATGGGGTTGCTTTCAACTCCCTTCTGCATTCTCTCCTTCTGGCTTAATTCTCAGGCATGGGCTGTTTTTTGTCCCCACAGTTATTTTTTCATTCTGTTTGGTGGTTTTGTTTAAGTCAATGGCTTTGTCTTCCAGATCAGAGATTCTGTCTTCTGCATGGTCTAATCTGCTGTTAATACTTTCAAGGGAGGTATTTTTTATTTTCTGTGTTACAGTCTTTATCTCGTGGAGTTCCGTTTAATTCTTTTTTATGGTGTTTGTCTCTTTATGGAATTCTTTTTCAGGTCTTGGGATGATTTCCTCATCTGGAGTTAGTTGTCTGTTTTCTCTTTCATCTCATTCAGTTTTGCCATTTTGAACATTCTGTATTCTTTTTCTTACATTTCTGTGAGTTCTTTTGTACTCTTTTATTGAGGAGGACTTTTTCTGTTCCCTTGAGGGAGAGAGATTTTTTCTTCATATTGATCCTGTAGTGTTAGTGGGGAAGATGAGCTCTATTTCTCAGGTGTGTTTTTGGGAGATAGACTTTTCTATCAATCTAAGAAGGGTAAATCTAGCCAGCTGTAGATGTTGGTTTTTGTCCCAATCTCTCAGAATGAGTTGCACTTGGTGTTGATTCAAATAAAGAAGGAAGTACAAGTCAGCTAACTTAAATCTCAAAGCAAACTAAGGCATGCAAAAAGCAGGAGCAAGAAGTCTGAGAGGGATGGTCCTTCTGCACTCCCTGTCTCTCTGTTGTTGCCACTTAGTCCTGAACCATGGGGCATTAAGGTAGAGGGCGGTATGCCAGAGGGTCGAAAGCACACCAGCTTAAGCTAAAGGCAGAAGCAAGAAGTCTGAGATGTGCGATCCATCTCTGCTGAATCTCAGTCTCTTATTGCCACTGGCTCTAGCACCGTGGAGGCTTAAGGGGCAGGGTGAGGAGGGGGAAGGGTCAAAACCACAGCTGTGCTGGCAAAGGCAGCAGCAAGAAGTCTGAGATGTGTAGTTAATAGGCTCACTTTGTCTCTCTCTCTCTCTCGCTCTCTCTCTGCTACTAGTTCCTAGCTTCTGCACCATGAGTGCTTACTGTAGAAGTGCATTGGGCAGTGTCCAAAGCACTCCTGCTCAGGCAGAAGGCAAAAGCAAGAACTCTGAGATGCACTGTCTTTCAGTGTTCACTCTTACTTACTGCCACTGATTCTAACAATGTGTCAGCTATGGCAGAGGGGCCTGGGCAATGGCGAAGGTCAAAAGCACATTTATGCAGGCAGAAGGCAGCATCAAGAACACTGAGACATGAGGTCCTTCTGCACTCATGCTCTCTATCTGACTTGCTGTTCCTGACTCCTACAAGGTGGGGACTTAAGGAAGTGTGGGCAGGAGGAGGTTATAAACCATACGCGTGCAGGCAAAAGGCAACAGCAAGAAGTCTGAAATGCAAGGTACTTCTGCATTCACTCTCTCTTGCTATCCCTGGCTCCTGCACATGGGGGCTATGGCAGAGGTGCTGGAGAGGAAGGTTCCAAAGTGAATCTCTACAGGGAGAAGGCAGCAACAAAAAGTCTGAAAGTCAGTGCTCACTCTCACTGTCTCACTGCCACTGGCTCCTTTACCATTGGTGCTTATAGTGGAGGGCAGTATTGGGGGGTGCATTTTAAAGCACATCTAAACTTGCCAAAGGTAGCTGCAAGAGGTCTGAGATAATTATCCTCCTGTGCTCACTCTTTCTGTCTTTCTCTCTTGCCAATGCTGACTCATGCACTTTAGGAGCTTAAGGCAGAGGGGCATGGGATGTGGAGAGTCTAAAGCACCCCAGTATGGGCAAAAGGCAGAAGGAAGAAGCTCCACCCTTCTGTGCTCACTCTCTGTTGCCCCTGGCTCAGACCAGCATGGGGTCTTGTAGAGGATGAGCACATGAGTGGTGAGAGGGTCCAAAGCACACCTTTGTGGACAAAGGCAACAGCAAGGACTCTGAGGTCACTCTATTCTGTCTCACTACCATGGGCTTTTACACCATGAGGCTTTTGGCAGAGGGGTGAGGTGTGGGGACAGTCCAAAGCACACCTACATGGGCAAAAAGTAGCAGTATGAAGTCTGAGATGTGCTGTCCTGGAAATGCACAGGTGTGTTCCCCATCTGCCACTGGCCATTGCAACCTGGGGGTTTATTACAGAGGCATGCTGGGAGTGGAGAGCAGAAATTTCAAAGCACACTGATTCTGGCAGAAGGCAGCAGTATGATGTCTGAGACATGGGGTTCTTTTGTTTCTCTCTGTCTCTCAGTGCTGCTGGCTCCTGGACTGTGGAGGCCTAAGGTGGAAGGGTGCAGGGAATGTCCAGAGTATACTTGTGAAGGAAAAAGGGAGCATGAAGGAGTCTGAGATGCTCCATTCTTACGTCACACTCTCTCCATCTCTCACTGCCACTGACTCCTGCACCATGGGAGCTTATGGCATAGGGCTGTGTATGTGGAGGGTATCTAAAGCACACTTCCACAGGCAAAGCAGGAAGAAGTCTGAGATGCCCAGTTTCTGTGCTCACTCTCTTTGTCTTTCTACTGCTGGTTTTTGCTTTGTGGCACCTTATGGTGAAGGAGCGCTGTGTGGGGAGAGTTCAGAGAACATGTGTGTGGGCAAAAGAAAACAGCAACGAGTCTGAGATGCCTGGTCCTTCTAGTCTCATTCTTAATCACTCTAGCTGCTGCTGAGTCCTGCATCCTGGGGGCTAAAGGTGGTGAAGAGCAGAGGGACAGGGTTCAAACCACACCTGCCTAAGCAAAAGGCAGCAAGAAGTGTGAGATATGCAGTCTTTTTGCATTCACTCTCTCTCCTGGCTACTGGCTACTGGCTACTGCACTGAGTTTATGGTGGAAGGGCTCAAGGTGGTGCAGGGTCCAAAGTATACCTGTGTGGGAAAAAGGCAGGAGCAAGAAGTTTAATATGCATGTTATTACTGTGCTCATTCTCTTATTGCCTCAGGCTCCTGCAACATGGGGCTTATGGTGGAGACAGGGTGCTGGGGAAGTTCCAGAGCATATCTGCATTTGTAAAAGGCAATAGCAAGAAATCTGAGATGCTTTGCACTTCTCTCTCTCTCCAGCTGGTTCCTGAACCGTGGGGGCTTAAGGCAGAGGGGAGCAGGGAGTAGGAGTCCAAAGAATACCTTTTCAGGCAAAAGCAACTGCAAGAAACTGGGATGAGCATTCCTTCTGAGCTCACTATCTTGCTACTGCTGGTTCTTGCATGATGGCGGCTTATGGAGGAGGAATGCAGGAGGGAGGATCCAAAGCACATGAGCATGTGCCACAGGCAGCAGCAAGAAGTCAGAGATACTCAGTCCTGCTCTCTCTCTAGCACTGGCTTCTGTACTATGGGAACTAAAGGCAAAGGGGAGCAGGGGTATGGGGGTCCAAAGAACACCTCTGCAGCCAAAAGTCAACAGCAAGAACTATGGGATGTGCACGTCTGAGCTCACTTTCGCTTCTCCTGCCTCCTACAGTATGAAGCCTACTGCGGAGGGGTGCAGGGGGGTGGGGGTTCAGAGTACACCATTGCCATCAAAATCAGCAGCAAGATGTGCTCCTGTTTACTCTCTCTCTCCTTAGTGCTGGTTCCTACCCAGGAGTTGGCTTATGGTGGAAGGGCTCCAGTGTTGGTGGTGGTGGGAGGAAAAGCCCCAAAGTGCACATGCACCAGCAAAAGGCAGCAGCAAGAAGTCCGAGACATGCAATACTTCTGCTCACTCTTGTGTACTGTTTTGCTGCCAGTGGCTCCTGCACCATGAGGGCTTTTGACAGAAGGGTTTGTGGATAGGAGGGTCCAAAGCATACCTGTGGCCACGCACACATATGTGCTTGGCGTAAGTTTTATGCCACCGAATTAGGGATTTGAACCATGGTTGATTACATGGAAGTCCAGTAACATAAACCTTATGTCATCTGCTGGTCCCCACTGTTTTTGTTTGCTTGTTTGTTTTGTTTTGTTTTGTTTTTTTCTTCAAATTTTTACTGTAAAGTATGTGTGCTCACTGGGAAGACAGAGATAGACAGAAAATGTGAAATCACTCCCTAGGGTGAATTGCCATGCCTCGATGCCTTCTTCATTCTCCTTTTTTGATTTGGGATATGCACAAACAGATTCCCATCGTGAGTTTAAGCCACTGGGTTTGAGACTCAAACCTTGGTCGACAATACAAGAGTTCAACAAACTAACCATGTCATCATCTGCTGGTCCCCATAGTAACATTTTTACTAAGTTATTTTAACATGTTACTAAGTCTTTCATTTCTATCAGTGAATAAACTTGTGATTGCTCATTCAATGATGTCTTTTTAGCCCATTCTCATGTGTAAGAGACTGTTCTCCCACCGGGGAATCTTGGAATAAGCAACATCATTTCTCTGACCTACTTCAATCACTTTCTCTTTCAGCTATAATTTTAGAAACCTCTGTATTGGTCCAGGATTAAGAAAATGAATTCTTTTTCGGTAAGTTGTTTACTGATTTCCCCAAGTGTTTTACATTGTATTTAGGAATTTTATGAGGGTTTGTACATTAAAATGGAAGAGTAAAATGAAATAAAATTCAGCATGAGAAATGCATAAAAAGGCAAGATAAAATTGACAGGATGAAATAGGCAGGTTATAAGACCTTAGAGCCCTGTGAGATGAGTATAAATTGGTCTCTAGCTTTCTTATACCATGGGAAAAACACATTTATTACATGGTTTGAATTGACTCTAAGAAGAGAGCATGCTAAATTCTCAAGGGATATGAATCATGAGATAGTCATTATTGGTCACATAGATGACATGGTAGACAGTGTTTTACAATGACCCTGGAAATGCACACTCAGTATTCTACAGTGATCACTGTTACTGATTGCTAAAACACAAACCAGTCAGTAGCTTTTTCTAGAGTTGCTAATATAGCATGGCCCCAGCCAGCTCTTAGAAATACCCACTTGATACATATAAACCTGGAATGTGTGGCAGGAATTTACTAGAGGTCCCTAAAGAACTCTCCATATATTTCTCTCACCTAGAGTGTATGTGCTGATTATGCCACAGACTGCCCAAAGTTGTATTTTCTGACCAATATAATAAGCACTGCATAGCAGCATTTTAGCAATGTGCTGTATGTATTAACATGGTCTAAGAAGATTATAATGAAGCCCCAAAATCTCTGTAATCTAACGTTGTTGAAGTGTCATAACCTTGTAAAGTAACACATTACTCACATGTTTGTGGTAATGCTGGTGTAAATAAACCTACTGTGCTGCCAGTTGCATGTAAGTACATGCATACAATTATAATCAGTAAATATGTATACTTTTAAAGATAAATATAAATAAATAATTATACATATATTTTCATTTTGGAATCATTTCTGGTTTAAAAGTAATCATTGTACACCTTTGTGAAATACAGTATCTTTTTAAATAACCACTTTTATTTATCTATTTATTTGTTGTCATTTTTGAGTCACCTGTTCCAGGACTTGAACCAAGGTCACCGATGTGGGATTCCAGAATTTAGCCACTACTGCTGGATTATGGTTTTTATATTATAGTGTCATTGTTTATTCTGTTTTTTGTTTTCTCTGCTGTTCAGAAGTATTTTATCTTATGTAATCAAGTTTCTCTATTTTTGTGGTTTTGTCCATGCCTCATGGGTCTTATTTAAGTAGTCTTTGCCCACTCCAACATATTGTTCATGTATATTTTCCTTAATAGGTTTTTATATTTGTCCATTATATTAAACTCTTTAATCCACTTTGAGTCACTGGTAAGAGATGATCTAGTTTTACTCGAATGTTGGTGGATATTGAGTTCTCCCAGAACCATTTATTTTTTTATTTTTTATTTTTCGGGGGGAGGTTTTTGCTATAGGGCACGTGCGTTTGCCAGACAGACAGAGAGACAGAAAGCGAGAAGTCACCCCCCAGGGGGGATGGCCACACCGCAGTCCCTTCTCCTCCATTCTCCTCCCGGGATCTTGGGCACACACGCACACGCACCTGGCGTGAGTTAAAGCCACCGGGTCCAGGATGCAAACTGGGGTCAACTACATGGGAGTCCAGCGACATAGCCATTACACTAACTGCTGGTCCTATCCCAGAACCATTTATTGAAAACTCTTTTTTTCCACTGGCTTGATTGTGGCCTTTGTCAAAAATCAGTTGGGCTATATGTTACATTTTTTCCTGTTTATTCTATTCAATTGGACTGTCATATGTCTGTGTTTGTGCCAGTATCATGCTGTTTTAGTGATTAAGGATTTACAGTACATTCAGGAGTCAGGAAGTAAGATGCCTCTAACTTTATTCCTTTTGTACAGAATTGGTCTGATTACATGGGTCTTTTGTGAGTCTGCATAAATTTTATAATTATTTCTGTGGTGAATATTGCTGGTTTTTTGGTAAGAATTAGAATGAATTTGTAGATCACTGTGGCGTAGTATAGGTATAGCACCTATATTGATTCTTTAAATTTATGAAAAGGACTGTCTTCCTGGTTTTTGCACGTTTTTCAAATAACTTGTTCAGCTTTTATAATTTTGTTCATAGAGGTCTTTCACTTTCTTGGTGAGATTTCTTTCAACTAGTTTTTGTGGTTATTGTGAATGGGATTGCCTTCTTCATTTTTTTTCTTGTTTATTCATGGTGTAGAAAAATGCTACAGGTATTTTTAATTACCCAAGGGTTTATGTACTTGCTAGAGAGAGTGATAGAGAGATGGAGATTCAGGAAGGGAGAAAAAACACCCCAAAATGAAGCATAAAATGCCATTATGGGCTATAAACCTACCTGGGAAATTTCCTCAATACTAAACGGACATAGCCAGGGTGCTCAGGGGATGCTGCAATCCTTTTCCTCCAGTTCACCTTCCCATGGACACATGCACACATACACATACTCAATGTGTTTCCCAAGCCCACAGGGCCTTGAACTCAAACCACACGTGATTATGTGGGATCTGGCTCCCTATACATAATATTTAAGCCCTGTGTTATGGGTATAGCCTACTGCAGATTTTTAAATGCTGGATTTGTATCCTGCATTTATTTATTTCATCTAAGAGTTTTTTGGTAGATTCTTTAGGTTTTCCTATATATTGGGTTGTAAAAAAAAAAAGAAAAAAACATAGAAAAATGCATCATGGCTTTTCTGATGAACCATTATATAATCAAGTCAGCCACAAATAGGGACAAGTTAATTTTTTCTTCAATTTATATTCCTTTTATTTTCTTCTTTCGTCTGACTGTATTAGTTGGTACTTCCAGTATCTATGTTGAATGGGAGAGAAGAAAGTGGATATTTCTGTCTTATTCTAGTTTAAAGTTGAAAAAGTTTCCACTTTTTCCCATTCAATATTATGTTAGCTGCAGGAATGTCACATATGGCCTTTATTTGGTTATGAAATGTATTTTCTATGCCTATTTTATTGACTCTTAGTCATAAAGGACTATTTTATCGAATGCTTTTTATGTGTCAATTAATATGACATAAGATTTTTGTCATTTCTTCTCTTAATGTGATCTATTACATTTGTTGTTTTATACATATTGAATCATCCTTGTATTCCAGGAATAAATCCTACCTGGTTGTAATGTATAATATTTTAAAAATCTGTTGGATTGGTTTCAGTCATGTGATATAGCCTTAGAGTATGCTTACATACACATGTGCTACTTTGGTGTTCCTTGCATCTTTTTTGTACATTCATATCAGTCTCTCGTTTTATTGTCTTTAATACTGGAGAAGTTGCTTTCTTTAATGTAGATCTCCTGGTGATCTTAATTTATTTTTAATTCCCAAATGTCTTTGTTTTATGTCATTTTTTTTTCCTCCTCATGGGAATGCTCACTCACTAGAGACAGAGAGGAGGAAAGGAGAAAGAATCCCCCATAACCAGCTTCCAAGAAGGCTTTTTTATTCTTCCTAAGTGGTATTGTGTTTGACCCCTAATACATCATAGGAAGTGATTTCTTTTACCCCTTCATACCGCCAGTGAGTAGGCTGAAGCTAGCATAGGAGCACTTAGCTTTTTTTATTTTTGAGAGGTTTTCGTTATAGGGTGCATGCGCTCATCAGAAAGACAGAGAGAGACAGACAGAAAGCAAGAAATCACCCCCAGGGGGGATGGACACACCACAATCCCTTGTCCTCCATTCTCCTCTTGGGATCTTGGGCATGCATGCACACATGACCAGTGTCAGTTTAAGTCACCAGGTCCAGGACTTGAACCACGGTCCACTACATGGGAGTCCAGCAACATAGCCATTATGCCAACTGCTGGTCCCAGGAGCACTTAGCTTTTGACAGCTCAGGCAGCCATTACTCCTCTAATTCTCAACATGCATTCTGGAAAGTTCCTGAGTGCCCTTTTCATAAAATTTATTTTACTGCCAACAGTCCTCATTTGTAACATTTGTATATCTCCTTTAAGTCCATAAATTTATTTCTGTGTAGTTTAACTTTGTTGTCTGCTACTTGAAATGTCTGTATTATTTGAGTGACTTTATTTCTGAAATAGGGGTTACATTTTGCTTTTATTTTACTGCATATCAATCTAAATTCTACCTTGGATATTATAAGTTATGCATCCTAGAGTTTGTGCATACTGTTATATATATATATCTCAAAAGATTAGTTTTTATTCTACACATTGGTTAACTGTCTAGATTCAAGTTACAAATTCTATATCCCTTGCAGTGATGAGGAGCTGATTCTCTGTTTTTTTCCTTCTAATAGCTGCTTTTTTGTAGGTTCCTCTGTGTTCTGTATATGTGTATTTTAGTAGTTCACCAGCAATTTCGATGAGTTCTATATGTAAATCCTGAGGATTATGGCCTTTGGCTTCCTCTTTTCTAGGACTTACAAACTTCTCCCCAAATTTCTGGTTGTCTGTTCAGCCATGAACATTAGTTTTTGATAACCTGAGCCAGTAAAGGTGCAGTTTTTACTTCCTTGATCTGGATGAGTCCTCTGTGGTAAAATGCAAAAAATTTACAGGGTTTGTCCTTTAAGAATTCTCTAAGTCCACTTTCTGTTTTCTTTTAACTATTCTCCACTGCCTCAGATGGTTCTGTTGTACATTTTTAAGTAACACACACACACACACACACACACGTACACACTCGTGTGTGTGTATGTATATATATATATGTGTGTGTGTGTGTGTATATACACATTTTATATATGTATATGTGTATTTATTTTTTAAGAGTGTTCTTTAGGCTAAGCTCTTTGCCATTATTTCATGTGTCTTATTTTTAAGTTGTTCATATAATAATATCTCTTTTCTTCTATTAATTAATTCCTTCTGTGTGTGTTGTAGCTTCATTTTCTCTACCCTGGACTGTTTCAAATGTTCTAAGTCTAGTATTTTTTTTACTACATGAATCCAGGCTGTCTTCCATGAAAGTCACTTATAATATATACAAATTAGGTAAAGGTGAAGTAGTCCCTACATGATAGATTTAATATATTTCCTGTTTATATATAGTCCATGAACTTTTTGTTACCTTAAGTGTAACATTTTCAAAATGGTTGTTTTGTGGTTCACAATATCACATTTGACTTTTAATGTACCTTCAAACATTTACATTATACTAGTTTGTGTACAAAAGCTCTATAATAGTATACTCACACTTTTCTTAGTTCCTCCACCATTTCATCATGCGTTTTACATCGTACATATTATAAACCCAATTTGTGATTTCTTTCAGTTTCCTATACATCCACACACTCAGCTTTAACCACATGACTCAAGGCCTATAGTCATAAATTACATTGTAAGCATGGGTTATCCATATAGCCCATAACCATATGTTATGAACACTGCCTTTTTTCCAAAAAGAATTGTTTATTTAATTTTATTTATTATCATTTTATTTTGGTCTAGGGCACTCACATTCATGGTGGGGGAAGTGAGAAAGCAAGCCACCAAATCTGAGACTCAAGCTGTGGTCAGTCATGTGGGAGTCCAACACATTTACTACTTCACCACCTGCTGACCTCAACCAATGCCTTTTTAAAAAGTTGGAAAAGAAGAGAAATTTATATGGGGTCCCGCTTATTTTTTTATTTCCAATATTCTTGTTTATATCTTACCAGATCTTTATGTGTTCTGGTGTGTGTTGTAGCTAACATTTTCTAGTTTGTGACAGTTTGGCTCTTACATGCCTTCCTGTAGTTGTCTTTGTATTGTCTTTTGCTATATGAGTTTGGCTATTTTTTAAGACCCTGACTTTTTATGATACCAACTGTATGTATGCAAATTAAGGTGATATGATTCCCCAAATCACCTTAGGCCTTGTGATTTCTAGAGGCAATTATGAACCTAGAAAGGTTTTTATACTCACTGTTATGATATATTACTATGTAAGAATCCACTAAAATCAGCCAGGGGACAATATGCACAAGGTTGGTTCTATGGTCCATTTGCTCAAGTTTCCAAGTGTTTTCTCTCAGTAGAATTTTGTTGATAATTGACTATTTTTCCCAGCAGTAATGGGTGACAGCACCCACAGGACACTGCAAACATGAGAATCTCATCCAAGCCATTGTTCAGAGTTTGGGGTTTGGCTACATAGACATGCTTGCCCACCCATGTAACTTTTCACTTTACCACACATCCACACATTCTTTACCCATATGACTCTATATGTACAGTCATAAAAGACATTGTAAGCATAGATTATCCATATAACCCATAGCCATAGTCTAGACAAAGATATTTCTACCAGGTTAGCAATTCCTAAAGCTAACAGATTATCTCCCAGAACTTCAACTGACTGAATGTTTTTTGGGAGATCTATTCATTCATTACATTATACAGCTTTTGATATATAGACTGAGAGTTTGGACTTTATCATTTTCAGCAGATTGAAAAATGATCAGCCTTTTAAAAGATAGTTTTCTAACTCAAATACTCACTGAGGTGTTCAATTACATGTATAGGATACCATTTAAAATGCCCCATGTGTGACGACTGACACATGGGGTACTTTCAGCTGAGATTTAGTAGTAATTTAGCCTCTTCTTCTGATGGGACTTTTTATCTTCAGCAAAAGGGGAATGAATGAATCTCATTCCACCTTACATCATTTTTAAATTTGAGTTTATCCTCCTGTTCTTTTGAGCTTCAGAATTTGGAAAGTGTCAAAAAAGTATTTTTTGAGGCCTTTCATATGAATGATTTTTTGTCATTCTTCAAGTAATTACCAAAAACTACTCTGAACATTTATCTCTAGTATTTTTCTCAACGTAAGTTCAGTAGGTGATAATTCATTTAAAAACCTGTGGGAGTAATATAGGTAGCAGTTTATGGTGATTTGCAGTGGGTTGTCACTATAAAATCGTTAAGACTGCTCAGATTTGAAGTATGTGTTATTTTGAGGTTAGACACAACAGGATGGTGCTTGGCCATTGCAGTCTAAAATGAGGTTTTGTAAACATTTGGTTTTTAGTTGAATGAGTTAGGTGAAAAAGTATTGAAGTTTAATTTTAATTTTTATGGGTTTTCACCATCTTTTAAATAAAATTAATAAAAATTTGAATAATTAGTGGAATCAATTAAACATTAATTTAAAAATTTTGGAGCATAGGAAGTGTTATTTTTTTCCTCATTTTTTTTTTATTGGGATACTGATTCTTATTGAGAAAATAAATTTTTGTGCTGTGACTTGCTGTTTTACTTTTGAATTTGCTTTGTATTTTTATTTTTGTCATAAGTCATTTTGAGAATGGGCCTTCTTCAAGAGAAAGACAGCTCCATGGTTCCTGTGATCTAGCCATTTTGCTAGAAAGAAAGATGTCCCACTGATAACTGGGCCTCCAGCATACAAAACTCGCATGATTGAACTTCCAAGTTTGGGAAGAAACCAACCATCCACCAGATGAGTAGAAATCGCTGCAGGACCACAAGAAATATGGGGAAGCAGGAAAATACCTCTCCCACAAGGGAAAAGGATAGCTCCTCTTCATCCACACACAGTCCAATGGAAATCATGGAAATGTCTGATAAAGAATTCAGAACATTCATAATGGCAAAGCTAACAGAGATGGAAGAGAAGAGAGACAAGGAACTGCTGAAGAGAAAGGAGAAAGGAGTTGAAGAGTTCCAGGAGGTGAGAAAATTCATGCAAGGTCTAAAAGAGGAATTTCACACTTTACAAAAGAATCAGATGGAGCTGTTAGAGATGAAGGCTATAATACAAGAAGTCAAAATCTCCCTTGAAAGTATTAAAAGCAGATGAGATCATACAGAAAATAGAATCTCTAATGTAGAAGAGAAAATGGCTGGCCTAGAAAAATCCACCATGAAGACTGAGAAAATGGCCCAAAAATTTGAGAATAATATGCGAGAAGTACTAGATACAAATAAACGTCTGAACATCTGGATAATTGGCATCCCAGAAGGTGAAGAGACTCATAAGGGCATTGATAATCTATTCCATGAAATCCTGCAAGAAAACTTTCCAAACCTGGAGAGGCACTCAAAGATTCAGTCCCAAGAAATACAGAGGACCCCAAATAGAATCAACCCAAGAAGATCTTCTCCAAGACACATTATAGCCACATTGACCAAAACCACAGACAAAGACAAGATACTAAGACTGGCAAGAGAAAAATGGCAAGTTACCTACAAAGGCTATCCCATCAGACTAACGGCAGACCTCTCATCGGAAACGATGTGAGCGAGGAGAGAATGGGAAAATATATTCAAAGTATTAAGGGAAAGGCAATTTCAACCGAGAATTCTGTACCCAGCAAGGTTATCGTTCATTTGGGAAGAAAAGACACGAACTTTCCCAGATAAACAAAACCTGAAAGAATTTACCAGCACCAGACCAGATCTCCAAGAAGTTCTTAAGGGAGTGCTATGTCAGTAAAATTAAATGCAGACACACAGAAATAAGAGTTCAAAAACTAAGAAAATGGGCAACTTAATTGTAGGGACAAAGTCTGGAGTTGAGTATTATATCACAGAGTTCAATCTGAAAGATTGCACCTCAACAATAACAGAAGAAAGATTAAGTACATGAGTCTGAACTGATGAAACAGCATGCTGTGACTTGACTAAGATATTGCTGCTTTTCTTCTAAGCTTTGTTGTCCAGTTTTAAGGATTTTTATCCTGTCTTGAGCTGTCAATAGATTCATGTACCTACTATTTGAACAAAATACTAACCTGTTTGTAGGCCTCAAGTTTCAAGGAAATATCCTTACCAGTTCAAAACTGCCTTTCTTGAAACCACCAGCTGAACTTGCTATTGAAAGTAGTTAGATTACTTATGATATTGTGTAGTCAACAAAATGTTGGGGGAAAAGGAATTGAAGACAACTGTGGACCGCAGAGATAGTGTAATAAGAGAGTGGAATAGGGCAGAGGGTCAGACATGGGGTAAAAAACATATATATATATATATATATATATATATATATATATATATATATGAAAGTAATAATGGAATTTTATGGATGATAACATGCATGATTAAGCCACTATGCAGTTTACTCTAGAGGGGAAACCACATTTAGTATGTTGTGATGATGCTCAAGGAATGAATGTAAATTAAAAAAAAAAATTCAGAAAAAAAATATGAAAACTGTTACCAAAATTTAAAGAAAAAACTGTATTTGATGACCACAGTAAGCTATATAGCCCCAGCTAGGTACTATTTTATAGTATGTTCATTCTACTCACTGAGGTTTATGCCTAAAGTCAGACATGGGTTCTTGTGTATGTATATATCAGCTGTGCTTGCTATTGCAAATATTTAGACAAATTAAGTTCATTAGCAAATCAATTAAATGGGGGGGGGGGGAAGACATAGAAAGCAATCATGGATACCAGAGACAATGGGAGGAGGGTTGGACAGGGCAGAGGGTTAGGGATAGGAAATCAAGGATGGAAAAAAAAAAATACAAGACATAAGAATTGGAAAATTGTTTGTTGATAACATGTATGTTGATGTGTTTGATTGATCCAACAGACAGTGTATTTTGGATGGAAAATTTTTTGTATACTGTAATGATGTATAGCGCATTAATGGTAAAAAAAAAAAAGAAAAAGAATTAATTAAAAAAATAATAATAATAAAGAAATTTAACCCTGATGGACCTTGATCTGGGAATTTCAGTCTCTGGAATTGTGAGAAATAAATTTCTACTATTTAAGCAAAAAAAAAAAAAAAAAAAAAAAAAAAAAAAAAAGTCTTTTTGATATATACAGAGAGATGTGTAGTTACATACATATTTCCTCAATGAGGGACACTAGAGAAACAAAATAGATTGCCACTTCTGTGGAGTGTTCATGCTGCAGTTTAGCCAATCAAGGTCATAGGCTTACAGATTCTTAGTGTGTTCAGGGAGATATTGGGAAGCTAACGAAGAACTTTCGCTGGGGCCTGAGCATCACATGTATGTTACTGCTGCATCCCGGTAGGTGTTTTTTTGTTTTTGTTTTTGTTCTTTTGTTTTTTGTTTGTTTGTTTTTGGTAAATAGATATATTTGAATTTTTTGATTTTACTAATATGGCTTCAGAAGTTTGAGTTTTGTATATTGATCTTTTCATTATTTCTCATTTTAAATTTTTAATTTATATTTAATTGTACACCTTTGTGAGATGCAATATGGTTTCTCAAAGCATTCGTTCAGTGTGTAGTAATCAAATCTGTGATATTGCCATGTTCATCAGAGAACATTACTTTATGTGTGTACCTTCAATTTTTATTCAACTAGTTTTGTGGATATATATACACATACATATATATACATACATATGCACACACACACACACTTAAGATTGTCAACATCTGTTTCTATCTGATCTGGTATATTGTGCCATAACTCATTTGTTTGTATACATACATTTTTATTCATTTCTCGTAAATGATTTCTTTTGAAATATCCCACCTCCTCACTCCCATATCATCTTTGGTATCTACAGTTACCTTCTCTAATTTTATATCTGTAAATATTTTAGTTTATGCCGTAGAGTGCATGCATTCACTGGAGACATTCATTGTCTTTTATTGTTTGGCTTATTTAATTTACCATTAAATCTTCATTTATTTACTTCACATTGAATGACAGGATTTCTTTGTTCTTTCTGGGTGAGTAGTATTCCATTGTGTATATGTGCCACCTGTTTTTTAATGTCTTTTTAAGTTTTATACATAAGGTGTCTGTTACAAAAATTGCCTACCTAGCTAACTCACACAAAAGTTACTTGTTACAAACAGTTTACCCAGCTAAATCATAAAACCATAAACTCAAGGTAACTAAATTACATTTTATTAATAAAACAAGTAAAATCTATTTATCTATCTTCATATAGAATTGCAGAGGAAACTAAATAACAAAGCCTTTTTGTAAAGAAACATGCCTGCATGTGAGGGATTCTGGTCTATTGTCAAATTAACTAGAATTGTCATATTTCTTCTGTATATCAAATAAAAACCTTGAAAGTCAAGACCTTGACATTTCTAGAGGTCATCTGTATTATTTTTGTTTCTGATGAACTAATTTTTGTAGACAATCACTGTATATCATTACAGTATGCAGAACAAATGTTCCAGCATGAATATACTGTATATTAGTTCAGTTAAAGATATTGCCATACACATTATCAACAACAAATAATTTTCCATTTTTGTGTCCCTTAGATGTTTTGCTGTTTTCTTTTCCTTCTTGATTTTCTCCTTTCCCTCCACCATCTCCCCCTGACACTGTCTCTAATATCCACAATTTCTCTTCTTGCTTTTATATCTTCTAATATTTCCGTTTCTGCCATACAGTACAGACATTCAGTATATATTGTGTGGGGACAAAATGCCTCTCTTTCATATTCTGGTTTGTTTTGCTTAACAGTAAATCTTTCATATTCAGTCACTTTTTATCAACTGCCAAGGTCTCCTTTTTATTTATGATTGAGTAGTATTCAATAATATATATGTACCACCCTTTTACAGTCTATTCATGTGTTCGTGGATGCTTGGGTCATTTCCATATCTTAGCAATTGTGAATAATGCCACAGTAAACATGAATGCGCAAGTACTTTTCTGATTGAATGTATTCCTTAACTTTGGGTAGGTACTCAGGACTGGAAGTGTTGGATCATATGGTAGTTCTATTTGTAGGTTTTTGAGGATCCTCCATGTTGTTCTTCATAGTGGCTGAACTAATTTACATTCCCACCAACAGTGTAGAGTTTCCTTTTCACCACAACCTCACCAGCACTTGTCATTGTTTATTTTCTTAATCTTAGCCATTCTGACTAGGGATAAATGGTATCTCATTGTGGTGTTGATTTGTAAGTTCCTTGTGTTAAGAGAGGTTGAGCATTTTTCATACTTTTTTTTATGTTTTTATGTTTTCTTTAGAGCGGTTGAGCTCATTTGGCCATCTTTTAATTGGGCTAATCTTTTCTTTCATTTTTTTTTTTTTCAGGTGCACTACTTGAGTTCCCTGTATATTCTAGTTATTAGACCCCTATCTGAGGCATTCTTTGCAAATATATTTTCCCACTTAAAGGGTTGTCAATTCACTCTAATTTTATCTTTTGCTGTGTAGATGCTTTTGAAATGACATGTTTGCACTTGTTTATTTTTAGGGTTATTGCCTATGTTTTGGGGGTCATAATGAATAAGTCCTTGCCTACGCCAATGTCTTCATGAGTTTCCCCTGCATTATTCACCAGTAGTTTTATGGTTTGAGGTCTTGAGTTTAGATCTTTGATCTATTTTGATTTAATTTTCATTTATGGTGAGATATAGGGGTTCAGATTTATCTTTCTGCAGTTCAATGTCCAGTTTTTCCAGCTCCATTTGCTAAAGAGGTTTTCTTTTCTCCATTAGATTGACTGTGCCCTTTTTTAAGAAAACAGTTGGCTATATGTTTGGGGATTTATTTCTGGAATTAATATTGGTTCCAGTTGTCCACATGTTTATTTTTATGCCAATACCATGCTGTTTTGATGATCAGAGCTTCATAATATATTTTGGGGTCAGGTAGTTTATTTCTGGTGTCTCTATTCTGTTCCATTAGTCCACCTGTCTGTTTCTGTGCCAATACCATATACTGTTTTGATTATTACAGCTTTATCTTATATTTTGGAGTCAGGGAGTGAGATGTCTCCTGCTCCACTCTTCTTGAGCAGAATTGCTTTGACAATACTGTGTCTTTAATGATTCTAGACAAATTGTATGCTTTTTTTTAAAAAAAAAAAATCTCTGTTGGGAACCAGCAGTTAACGTAATGGCTATGTCGCTGGACTCCCACGTAGTCTACCGTGGTTCGCGTCCCAGACCCAGTGGCTTAAAACTCACGCCGGGCGCGTGTGCGTGCGTGCCCAAGATCCCAAGAGGAGAATGGAGGAGAAGGGATTGCGGCGTGACCATCCCCCCTGGGGGGTGATTTCTTGCTTTCTATCTCTATGTCTCTCTCTGTGTCTGGTGAGCGCACGCGCCCTATAGCAAAAACCTCTCAAAAAAAAAATCTCTGTAGAATATCTCTGGTAATTTGATAAGGGTTGCATTAAATTTGTAGATTAATTTGGGTAGGATTGACATTTTGATTATATCAATTCTTCCACTCCAGGAACATGGGATTCTATTTTTCCACTCTTTATGTCATTTTCAAATTAATTTTTAAGTTTTTTATAGTTTTCCTTGTAGATGACTTTGACTTTGGTTAGGTTTATTCCTAGATATCTTATGTTGTTTGCAGCTCTTGTAAGTGGGATAACTTTTTCAAGTCCACCTCAGTCTGTTCCTTTTCATGTATAGAAATGCAACAGACTTTTGCATGTTGATTTTGTATCTGGCCAGTTCACTGCATGCATTTATATTTCTAGGAGGTTTTTTTGTTTTGTTTTGTTTCCTTTCCCTGTTTATGTGGATTCTTTTAGATTTTCTATCTATTTAATCATGTCATATGCAAGTAGAGATAATTTACCATCTTTCCCTATCTCAATGCTTTTATTGTACTTATTTGTCTGATTTTATTGGCTTGGACTTCCAGTAATACATGAAAAAGGAGTGGAGAAAGTGGGCAGCTTTGTTTTATTCCAGGTTTTAGGTGGAAAGCTCAATCCTTTTCCCCATTCGGTGTCATGTTAGCTATCAGTTTTTCATATATGGCTTTTATTGTGTTGAGAAATGTTACTTCTATGCTGATTTTGCTGAGTTTATTAATCATAAAGGGATGTTGTTTTATCAAATGCTTTTTCTGCATTGATTGATATTATCATATGTTTTTATCCATTTTCCTGTTAATATGATGTATTACATTTATAATTTTGTGTATATGGGCCATCCTTGGATTCTCAGAATAAAGCCCACCTGGATGTGGTGTGGTTTATAATATTTTTAATGTGTCATTACATGTAATTTCTTAGTATCTTGTTGAGAAGTTTTGCATTTATATTAATCAGATCTTTTTTGTTACATCTTTGTCTCTTTTGGAGATGAGGGTGATGGAGTTTTTTTAAAATTAATTTGGGAAGATTTCTTCCTTTTGGATCTTTAGAAATTATTTAAGTACAATGAAAGTTATCTCTTCTTTCAAAGTGTTGTACAATTCAGAAGTGAAACCATTGCGATCTGCACTTTTTGTTGGAAGATGATTTATTACTGATTAAATAAATTTTTGTTAGTGATCCTATTTGAAACATACCCACGCATATTTACAGTGAGAGACAGCCCATGTTATCACTTATCTTTTGCAGTATTTCAGCACTTCGCTTAACTCTACTCTAAGCACTGGTATATGATTTTATAATTCTGTCTTCTCAAACGTATGCTGTTATGATGTCTTTTCTCATTTCATTTAGTTATATACATTCCTGATCATCAAAATATTTATTTTCCTTACAAAAATATATCACCAAAATAAAGAGATGTTTGAGGTTGCTTCAGTGTTTAAGTTTGCTTGTTTTTCATTTTCTCCAGCTTTCCTTCAGTTGTCATAAATATTCCCAACATGATTCTTGTAATATTTTTCTGCAATTCACTGTGCAGCATCTGTATGTCTTCACAGAACATTGGCACTCATGAGGGCAAAGTACAGAGTAAGATTATTTTGTGTATCATTTGATGTCTTTAATCCTTTTTTTTATTATTATTTTAAGCATTGCGTTTTTCAGGTAAGACTTTAAAGAAGACATGGTCATGCTTAACCACTATAGGGAAAACAGAAAATAGTTAACAAAAGGCTATTACTCTTTCCCTTGGGATGAATTTCACCTGCCACGGACATTACACTGAAGTATTATTAGCTCTGTGGACTGACATTTAATATTAGTACAATGCTGCTTTGTCGCATCTTCAATCTGACAAAATCCTATGTAGCTGTGAAACTGTTCCCAAAAGACAGACTAGGTTCTTGAACTTCAAATGTGGCTTTAGAGAACATATAGGGCTTTCTTTCTCAGGAATAACGGCATTTCACACTGTTCATAGCAAATTAAGATTGGATCAGTCTTTTTTTTCTTTGCAGAGGTTTTTCTATAGGGCACGTGCAGTCACCAGAAAGGGAGAGACAGAGACAGCAAGAAATCACCCCTCAGTGGGGATGGCCACACCACAGTCCCTTCTCCTCCGTTCTCCTCTCGGGATTTTTGGCACTCATGCACACACGCCCGGCGTGAGTTTATGCCACTGAATCCTGTACTCGAATTGCGGTCAAATACATGGGATTCCAGCATCATAGCCATTACACCAACTGCTGGTCCCAAGACTGGATAATTCTAAAAGGTAGTAGAAGTACAATTACTTGTCATTACAATGACAAGTCTACTTGTCATCTTCTGTGTCTTGAGTTTGGTGTTTTAATGGAGTACCTTTGAAATTTGGATTTTCGTGGCACATGACCTACAAATCCAATATTGTCATAAAAGTTAGCAATAGCAATGTGATTCAAGTGTGATCCTTGGTCTTTAAAAAGATTAGTGTCTTTGATTAAGCAGTCAGTGTCAATCTGGAGTTGTCTATTAGAACTTCTCAACCACTGCATTTCTTCTAGTGAATGTATTTGGCATATGGAATTTGATAATTTTAGGTACCTTTGTGTTAGAGTATTTTCTCTTTTGTTGACCTTAGATTTTAGTTTATCCAGCTTTTTCTTTTGAATCTCAGGTTTTCTTTCAAGCGGTTCCATTCTGGATTTCTGGTGTACAAATATACCGGTGTTAGGCAGCATCATCAGTTTCCATACTCAGTTCCCATGGTTCACTTATTTTAGCCACATGTCATAAGGTTGGGCCCTTGACATGCTAGATACTCTGTCTTACATAATGATCAGGATAGTTTAGAAGACTGATAAGTTCAAAGGTAGGGGATAGCAACCCTGGTGAAACTGCAGGTGGTTTTTGTTGGAGAAATGGTAATTTTGAAAGTGTGCAGGATCGTCAGCTATACCTCTTGCATCTCCCTATTTCCTTCTGCCCTCCTACCACATCATTATAATGTGGTCCTTAGGTATTCAACACTTACGTTGATTCCTTGTCTTAAATACTGTGGCTCCTTCAAAACATGGGTGTGGAAATGTCTATCTTGTTTTTTGAGTAATTACAGCTTCACCAAGATTGCTCCACATTGTACTCCAGAGTGGTTGTGCTCATTTACATTCCCACCAACAGTGTAGGAGAGTTCTTTTTTCTCCACTGCCTCACCAGTACTTATCATTATTTATTTGTATATTTTAAAAATTTAGCCATTCTGACTTGGTTTAAATGGTATCTCATTGTGGTTTTGATTTTCATTTCTCTTATGTTAAGAAATTTTGAGCCTATTTTCATATACTTTTTGGCTATTCATGTATCTTCCTTGGACAATTGTCTGTTCAGCTCATTTCTTCATCTTTTAACTAGATTGATGGTTGTTTGGAGGGCTTCCTTTTAACCACAAACTCCCCAGTACTTGTTCTTTGTATTTCAGATCATAGCCATTCTGACTGGAGTTATGTATACTTTAGCGTGCTTTGGATTTGTGTTTTCCTTATTATAAGTGGGGTTAATATTTCTTCATATGCTTTGTGTCACTTCACATGACTTCAAGAGTTGTCTGGTCAGACCAGCTGCCCATCGTAAAGTTGTATCAGTATTTTTGTGAATGCGCTGCTTTAGTTCTCTGTCTATTCTGGTTTCAATGCCGTATCTGAGGTAGTTTTATAAATAATTTCTATTTGTTAAATTTTAATTAAACATTAAGCTTTTTATGTTCTGTTGGATTTCATTTGGAAGTATTTTACTGAGGATTTTTGCATCTATATTTATCAGGGATATTGGTTTGTAGTTTATATTTTGTCATGTCTTCCATTTTGGTATCAAGGTGACAGTGGCTTCAAAAGATGAAATTTGGAGGTTTCCTTTCCATTGGACAATTGTAAATAGTTTGATGAGAACTAGAGTTAATTCTCCTTTAAAAGTTTTGTAGAAGACCAGCTAGGTCAAGCTGTGGTTAAGGCCACTGTATACTACATGGCTAACCTGGCATTTTGAGTCCTGGACCCAGTGGCTTTAAAGACACACCAATGATGAGTGTGTGCATGTTCCAACTCCTGAGAGGAGAATGGAGCAGAAGAGAAGAAGAATTTCTCACATTCTCCTCCTCCTCTCTTTTTTTCTGCCCTTCATCCCCATGTTGTGCAAGCACAGACACTGTATAGCCTAAATAAATAAATAAGTAAGTAAGTAAGTAGAAGGAAGAAATTAAAAAAAAAAAAAAAAAAAAGACTGAGAATGGGAAAAAGCTTTTGTAGAATTTAGAAATAAAACCATCACGACCTGGGCTTTTCTTGGTTAGGAGACTATTACTGAATTTCATTGCTTTTTTTGGGTATATTTTGGCTTTCCATTTGGTGGTATAATCCAAGTATAATTTTTTTTTTCCTTTAGGGTTCGTGTGTATGCTGGAGAAACAGAGAGACAGAAAGTGATAAATAACTGCCCAGGGGTAATGACCACTCCACAATCCCTTCTCCTTTATTGTAGGGATTTTGGACACACATGCACACACCTCCGCTGTGAGTTTCAAGGACTTTAAACCACGATCGGCCATGTGCGGGTCCTGTGACATAAATATTTGCTATCTGCTGGTTCTGATCTAGGAATATAGTATATGTCTAGAGATCAGTACATTTCCTCTAGATTTTTCAATTTGTTGGTATATAGTCACTCAAAGCGCCTATAATTATCTGTGTATTTCTGTGCTGTCCATGATAATACCACAATTTTCTCGCCTTATTTTCTGGGTGTTTTATTTTGCTTTTCTACTTGTTTGTTTGGTTTATTTTCTCAAAACCCCAGCTTTTTGTTAATTTTTTTTCGGTCTTTGCTATAGGGTGTGTGCACTTTCTGGAAAGAGATAGGGTCGGCTGGAAAGTGAGAAATCATCCCTCCTGGGTGGTGGCCCTTCCTCTTTATTTTCCTCTTGGGATTTGGGGCATGCACATATGCACTCAGAGATGCCAGTTCTAGGACTCAAATAGTGCAGTCAGTCATGTAAGATCAGCTGCCTTAACCATCATGCCACTGGCTAGCCCTCAGTTGTTCTTTTAGTTTCTGTTTTATTTATGCCTGTTCTATTTTTTTTTGAGAGTTTTTTTGCTATAGGGCGCCTGTGTTCACCAGAAAGAGAGAGACAGAGAGACAGAAAGCAAGAAATCACCCCCCAGGGGAGATGGCAATGCCACAATCCCTTCTCCTCCATTCTCTCAGGATCTTGGGCATGAACACACGTTCCCAGTGTGAGTTTAAGCCACTGGGTCCAGGACTTGAACTACATTCAAGTACATGAGAGTCCAACGACATAGACATTACGCTAATTGCTAGTCCCATGCCTGTTCTAATTTTTATTACTTTGTATGTTCTACTATTAATACTTTTGGGATATCTTGTTCCCACTTTTTCAGTTTTCTGGGATAAGCCATTA
Organism: Tupaia tana; assembly: GCA_026018925.1. Taxonomy (NCBI): domain Eukaryota; kingdom Metazoa; phylum Chordata; class Mammalia; order Scandentia; family Tupaiidae; genus Tupaia; species Tupaia tana. The sequence continues at coordinate 6,404,159 of JAKSZU010000029.1, forward strand.
GGTTATTTATTATCTTTTTTCAACGTGTGCATGTGAGTGCTAATTGCTGTAGACTTGTCTCTTAGGAGTGCTTTTGATGTGTTTGAAAGCATCTGGAGGATTGTAATTAAATTATTACTTGTTTCAAGAAATTTTCATTTGTATTGTTAATTTATTTAGTAATTTTGAAGCTACTCAGGGTAAATTATGCAATTTTCGTGTATTTGAATTTTTGAAAGTACTTTCTGTTGGAGTTTAATTTTATCATATATAGTAACAAATAAGTTGCTATATGTAATTTCTGTTTTCTTTTTAGTTTTAAAGACTTATTTTGTTCTCTATTATGTGGTCAGTCTTCAGAAATATTCTATGTATGGCTGAAAAAAATGTGTATTTTGTTTTTGGCAAAATCTTCTGTAAATGTTGGTTAGTTTATTTGGATTATTGGATCATTTATGTTCTGTGGCTTTTTTCTTTCTCTTTGTCTAAATGATCTGTCCAGAGGTGACAGTTCAGTGTTGAAGTCCACATGAATTAGCATGTCACAATCAGTCTTTCTGTTCATATCTAGCAATCTTCCTTTCTGATGCTGAATGCATAAAGTTTTATGATTTTTGTATCTTCTTGGTGAATTAATCTTTTTAATACACTATGGCCTCTGATTCTTTTTATAGTTTTTTTTTTTAAAGTTTTTACAATATGGTTACATGCATTCTCACCAGAAGGAGAGAGGGAGAAAAGGGAAAAATCACCTCCCGAAGGGATGGCTACACTGCAATCCCTTCTCCTCCATTCTTCTCTCAGGATGTTTGGTATGCATGCTCATGAACTTGGTGTGATTTTCAAGCCTCCAAGTCTGGGACTAAAACTGCACAGTTAAGAAGTTTGGGACTCATCTGCCTTAAGTTACATATACAAGCTTGTGTAGACTTTCTCTCTCTGTCAGAAATATATAAATTATTAAATTTTAGTTATTATGATTATTTAACTGACTATATGGCACATGCACTTACTGAGCATTGGGGGATGGGTTTCAGAAAGCAAGTCACCATGTTCTCTTCCAGAACTTGAACCATGGTCAGATACGTAATATTCCAACACCTTAACCTGCCTGTCAGCTCCCCTGCCCTCATATATTTTTAATGTCTCTCTTTAATTTCAGTTGACTAGTACCTTACATATATTGTTAGTTATTGTGGTAGAATATCTTTATCCTTCAGTGTTTCTCTCTTAACTATGATATTGTCATTCACACCGAGATACATACGTATAATGTTAAAGAACAACATCCTAAATCTTTTATTGAAAGCATTTATTATAAATCAATATTTTTAAATGTACCCTCTGTGGATGGAGCATAGAATTTCTTTTGATAGAGCTGTGAATATTTTAAAATATATTAGCACTAAGTCATTTTTTAGAATTTCTAGAATGGTAAAAATTTAGGCCAGCCTATGGAATTATTGTTAAGGCAGCAGGATGCCACATGCCAATTGCATGGTTTGATTCCTGAACCCAGTATCTTGGGAATCACTTGTACTTGTACAACCTAAATCCTGAAAGAAGGGAGAAATGGAGGAATATGAATTGTGTCATGAATGTTCCTCCTTGGGCATGATTTTTCACTTTCCATCTGCATCCCCCAGAAACACATGAACCCTTTATTAATTATTTAACAAAGTTTTTCTTGTTTTAAATGGTCTGATTCTCTTTATCAATAAATATTATTTTTTGTATTTAAATTTATTTTAACTTCTTTTATACATTGAATCACATATGTCACTTAGCTTGTAAAGTGAATGTTCCAACAGGAATACATTTCTCACCAGTCCAGTTGAGATTTTGTACTTTTTTTTCCAATCTTGAATTCTCTTAAACCTACCAGTTGACCCCAGGTCCACCGTCATTGATTAGAATAGCTTCTGCTATCACTTGAATTTCTTTTTTTTTTTTTCTTGGAGGGATTTTTGCTATAGGATGTGTGCACTTGCCAGAAAGACAGAGAGAGAGACAGAGAGCGAGAAAGCAAGAAATCGCCCCTCAGGTGTGATTTTACACCACAATCCCTTCTCCTCCATTCTCCTCTTGGGATCTTGGGCACACACGCACACTCACCCAGCATGAGTTTAAGGCACCAGGTCCAGGACTCGAACTGAGTTTGACTACGTGGGAGTTCAGTGACATAGTCATTATGCTAACTGCTGGTCCCACTATCACTTGAATTTATGCTGCTTCTTAAATATTTGGCTACTGGGACTAGCAGTTAGTGTAATGGCTATGTCGCTGGACTCCCATGTAGTCAACTGTGGTTCAAGTCCCGGACCCCGCAGCTTAAACTTACTCCAGGCACGTGTGCATGGGTGCGTGCCCAAGATCCCAAGAGGAGAATGGAGGAGAAGGGATTGCAGCATGGCCATCCTCCCTGGGGGATGATTTCTCGCTTTCTATCTCTCTGTCTCTCACTGTCTTTCTGGCCAGTGCATATGCCCTATAGCAAAAACCTCTTCAAAAAAAAATTTGGCTACTGAAACTTCAAAGATGATGTGCACAGGATTCATCTGTCTGCTACTCAGCTTTTGTCCCAGTTTTAATTTTTAACTCCTATACATATGTGCCTGCTTAAACAGAAACACTTAGTTAAATTTCTGTTTTGATTCAGTGCCAAAAAAATGAGTAAAAATTTTTTCTGCCCCCCCCCCTTTTTTTAGATGAGTTCCCTGTTCAATATTCTTATTTCTCTGTGCTTTGATATAGGTGGTCACATCACAACTTGGTTTTAACCCTATTATATCTTGGTTTTAACTATATCATATCTTTCAGAGTATCCTCAGTCTGCAGTCTGTGGATGGCAGTTAAAGTGCAAATCTGGTTATATAATGTATCACTTCTTTTGGCTTTATATTATTTATACTCTGTGTTTTAGCAAATGATAAAATTATATTTATCTTTATTTGGACTCTATCAATAGTTTTGAATGCACAACTGTAGTATAAAGATGCTTGTAAATATACTTCAACTTATGAGTAATTAACAGTGTGCACATAAAATGTTTTATTGGAATTAGGTTAAGTATTTACATACAAAATCACTTTGCAATCACTTCCTTAAACACCTTTACTGACCTTGTCTTTCATCACAGACCAGGAATACTTACCTAGGTATACTGTTTCTACTTCCATTAATATTAGGAATATACCTTGTGCTTTCATAGGAAGACTGCTATAGTTCCATTTTCATAAGAATGTTTACATACATGTTCTTAACATCATTGACTTGAAGAACAAATTGATAATACAGAAAAAAAGAAACAAAAACACCTTTCTATTTTTCTTAGACTGGTTACCATCAACTTGTGTCTATCTTACTTAATCTAACACATTACTCCAGATATGTATTAATACTCATGTGTTTGTATGAGACAATAAACACCTTGACATAGCAGAATATTTATTATGCTTTCATCCCTTGCAGCAAAAATATTTGGAGATCTGTGAAGAAATACTTGTAATAAATTTAGCAATGAATAAGCTAACAAAGAGATAGAATGTTTGTACTTTATATTTTTCTCTCTTTACAAAGACAGAAATATACAGAGGAACAAGCATATACAAACATAGAGAGAATGTAAATTTCCCCTGTTATGCTACTATTTCTCAGGGATCATGAGGGGAAATGTACTTTTACAGGGGTTCATATCATTTGAGGATGTTGCTATGGACTTTACCTGGGAGGAGTGGCAGGACCTGGAAGATGCTCAGAAGATTCTATACAAGGATGTGATGCTGGAGACCTACAGCAACCTGATGTTTTTGGGTCAGTGGAACTCCCATGAAGCTCTCTGAAATAATTACTGTCTCCTTTCATAGTAAATGTACAGGAGTTTCATAATGTTTAATGCTGTTTAGGAGTGAGATTTTACTCTGTGGTTAATGTAAGTGGCACTCCTCTTTAACAAAATGCCCAAATCAGCTCCTTTATTGCACAACTGATAAACTGAACTGTTGTTACTCTTCAAGTAGCTTACCTGAATAGACTGGCAAAATTCCACACTGCTTTTTATTAACAGGACAATCCATTGCCAAACCTGCAGTCATCTTCAAGTTGGAGTAAGGAGAAGATCCATGGACATTAGAAGAACTTCCCATCTTGAGCCTCCCAGGTTAGTCAGTGCATAGTTTTCAGGGACTAGTGTAATATATTTTCTTTTAAAGAATTTATATTTCATTGAGAGGGGAAAACAAAATGTTAGTACTGGTGAGGTTAGAAAAATGTAGAAATGTTTTTCTGGGATAAGAGTGTGAAAAGAATGGGTATACAATTTTTAAAGGGTCCTTCCGGATGGCATATTGGGGTAATTAGTATGTATTTTTATTGGCTACAAGTCCTTCCTAAGTAACATTTCTTCTTAAGTGACATGAGAGTTCTTTTTGACTTCTGCAAATAAATGATCTAGAAAACTGTTGACATTAGCAAAGAAGCAGTACACAATACCAACCGTTATAAAAAAGGAAAGAGAAAAATGACAGGGAAAAGAAATGACACATGGAAATCTTTCAGTGTAAAATTACAGGAAGACAGATGATAGATATTTTGAATATTGTTAAAGGTATTAAAGGAAAGGGATGCACAAAAGAACAAAGTAAATCCACCTAGCTTTCAAAATATTAATGTAAATTGCTACAGTAACATTTTAAGGACAATGAACCATATTTCTTATTATAGATCAGTACCAATATTTGAAATATACATGAGCAGTGTAAAATAAATTCTCAAATATAATTTATGGAAAAAAAATTTTTGGAGAGGTTTTTTGCCATAGGGCATGTGTGCTCACCAGACAGACAGAGACAGAAAGCAAGAAATCACTCCCCAGGGGGGATGGCCACACCGCAATCCCTTCTCCTCTATTCTCTTCTCAGGATCTTGGGCACACATGCACACGCATCCAGCATGATTTTTAAGCCACCGGGTCCAGGACTCGAACCACGGTTGACTACATGGGAGTCCAGCGACATAGCAATTATGCTAACTGCTGGTCCCTGTCTTTTCCCATCCAAAGAGGATGGATATGGAGAGACTGCTTGTAAATAAAATAAATATGGGAAAGCATGTTTTAGACAGTTCATATTGCCCAGTATATAGCTCAGGTGTGGAAGAAAGCATTTTATAAAAAGTCTAACTGTCTCATTCAGCAGAAGATACAAACATGAGATGCACACAATAAATGTAGAGAATGTGAAAAAGTATTTTTTGAAATCATTTTTATAATAGATTTTAAACACAAAGTGGAAGGTTTCTATTCATATAAAGAGGAAGTGGAATCCTTATTGCAGAATTAAAATCTATCTTTTCATCAGTGAATGCACACAAGGAAATCACCCTGTAAATATAATAAACATCAATTATCCTTTTTCCAGAAGTCAAAAATTATGATGTACAGAGAAGTAAACCCTTATAATGTGTATAAATTACCAAAGCTTTCAACTGTTGTTATACATGAGACAACTCTTACTGGAGAGAAAATTTGTAGATAGAACAATATATGAATTTATACTGTCTGAACACAGCCCTTTCTGACTGTCTGAATACTTATACAGGAGAGAAGCCCTATGAATGTAAACAACGTAAGAAAATGTTTTCCCAGAATTCAGAACTCACTGAACATCAGAGGAGTCACATAGGAGAGAAATCCTGTGAAAATAAAATATGTGATAAAATGTTCTACAAGAAGTCACACTTCACTGTGCATGAGACAACTCACACTGGAGAGAAATCCTATGAAAGTGGGGAATATGGAAAATCTTTCAGTTTCAAGTCAGTCTTTAGTAGACATTGGAAAATTCATACAAGAAAGAAAACCTATGAATGTGAACAATGTAGGAAAATGTTCTCCTGGAATTCAGTTCTCACTAGGCATTGGAGAATGCACACAGGAGAAAAACCTTATGAATGTGAACAATGTGGGAAAACATTCTCCAGCAAGGGGTACCTAACTGTACATAAGAGAATTCACACAGGAGAGAAGCCCTGTGAATGTGAACAATGTAGGAAAATGTTCTTCCAGAAGTCACATCTCACTGAGCATCAGAGAATTCACACAGGAGAAAAATCCTATGTATGTGAACAATGTGGGAAAACATTCTACAGCAAGCAGACCCTAAGTGTACATAAGAGAACTCACACAGGAGAGAAGTCCTATGAATGTGAACAATGTAGGAAAAGGTTCTCCTGCAAGTCAGTTCTCACTATGCATTGGAGAACGCACACAGGAGAAAAACCCTATGAATGTGAACAATGTGGGAAAACATTCTCCAGCAAGTGGTGCCTAACTGTACATAAGAGAACTCACACAGGAGAGAAGCCCTATGAGTGTGAACAATGTAGGAAAAGGTTCTCCTTCAAGTCAGATCTAACTAAGCATTGGAGAATCCGCACAGGTGAAAAACCCTATGAATGTGAACAATGTGGGAAAACATTCTCTAGCAAGAGGTACCTAATGCTACATAAGAGAACTCACACAGGAGCGAAGCCCTATGAATGTGAACAATGTAAGAAAATATTCTCCTGGAAGTCAGTTCTCACTAAGCATTGGAGAATGCACACAGGAGAAAAACCCTATGAATGTGAACAATGTGGGAAAACATTCTCCAGCAAGAGGTACCTAACTACATAAGAGAACTCACACAGGAGCGAAGCCCTATGAATGTGAACAATGTAGGAAGATGTTCTCCAGCAAGTCATATCTCACTATGCATCAGAGAATGCACATAGAAAAACCCTACGAATGTGAAAAATGTAGGAAAACCTTCTCCCAGAAGTCACATCTCATGATACATCAGAGAACTCACACAGGAAAGAAGCCCTATGAATGTGAACATTTGTAGGAAAATATTCTCCTGGAAATCTGCACTCACTGTACATCAGAGAACTTAACACAGGAGAGAAACCCTATGATTGTGAACAATGTAATACAACTTTTTCCCAAAAGTCACAACTTAACTGTACATCTGAGTACTCACAATGGAAAGAAACAATGTAGGCAGCATTTTACTACTGGAAGGTAGGGCTGATTGTACATCAGAGGACTTCCATAGAAGTGAAACATGATGAATGTGAAGAATATAAGATTTTTTTCTCTTAGAAAGTATATATTTAGTAAGCATCTGAAAAGTCACACTGGAGAAAATCATGTATGCAGGGAGTATAGGTAGTCTTTCATTTATAAGTAAACCCTCAATGTACATCAAAAAATTTACAAAAGAAAAAGCCTGTGACTATCAATGTACCAATAGAAAAATTTTCATGTAATATAAGTTAGTCCTTACTGTATATGAGAGAACACAGGAGTAAGTGCTATAAATGGGAATAGTGTAGAAGAATGTTTTCAGCGTAATCAGTGCATGTTTTACATTAGAGCACTCGCAAAGAAGAGAAACCCTGTATGTGTGGGAATTGTAGTAAAACCCTGTTGAAGAAGTCACAACTTAATGTGTATAAGAGAACTCTCAGATCAGAATTGAATGAATGTGAAAAATTAAGAAATCTCTTCATTAGGAATAAAAGCTTACCATACATCAGTAAACTCAAATGGGATAAAATCCTTAGTAATGTAAGCTTTCCTATAAATCCTTGAAATATTCAGAAATATGAATTGATCTCTGAAGGTAATAACATTGAACTTTTTTCAAATTCAACTTTGATTCAGCAAACCACAGTAGTTAAAATTATGGATATCAGAAAATTTGGGGATGATATCTGTCTACAAAAAGAGAACATTTCAGAAGGCTGATGAATAAGATCTAAGAGTTTCCCAGCTACAGGAGAAACATACATATTTTGGCAAGTTTTTTTTTTTTTAAAACAGCAATTTTTGCTATAGGGAATATGTGCTCTCTGAAGAGACAGAAAGACAGAGTGACAGAAAGCACAAAATCAACCCTTGAGGGGATGGCTACACCACAATCCCTTCTCCATTCTCCTCTCAGAATCTTGGGCACACAAGTACATACGCTGTCTTGAGCTATAAGTCTCTGAGTCTGGGACTTGAACTGCATTTGAATATGTGGGAGGCCAGTGGCATAACTGCTGCACCATCTGACGGCTCCAGCAAAAGTTTATTTCTATGATCCATGTTTGATGTTTAAAGATGCAACAAAATATAAGCAGTGACTTTGGCAAAAATAAAAATAAATATAGAAATTTTTCTAGTTTCCACTTCTGGCCGTGGCAGGCAAGACAACAGAAAAAGTGTTTCAAAACATAGTGGAGGGACCAGCAGTTAGCGTAATGGCTATGTCGCTGGACTCCCACGTAGTCAACCGCGGTTCGAGTCCCGGACCCGGCGGCTTAAACTCACACCGGGCGCGTGTGCGTGCGTGCCCAAGATCCCGAGAGGAGAATGGAGGAGAAGGGATTGTGGCGTGGCCATCCCCCCTGGGGGGTGATTTCCTGCTTTCTATCTCTCTGTCTCTCTCTGTCTGTCTGGCGAGCGCACGCGCCCTATAGCAAAAACCTCTCCAAAAAAAGAAAAAAAAAAACATAGTGGAAACTGAAATATTAGATGCCATATAAGCATTGAAAATGTTATAGGTGCTAGAGACAATGTGGGAAGAGGACGGGAAAAAGGGGACAGCGTGAGGAAAATAGGCAGGCATGTTTGGGATATAGAAATGGATTATAATGTGTTGATGATAATGTGTTTTGTATCCTCAACTGTTCTGGTGGGAAATATATTCATTTTGGATAAATTCAACTTACAAGCTAAGGGATGTATTGGGATTAAATGTATAAAATAAATTAAAATTAAAAATAAATTAAAAATAATATACCCTAAAGACCTAACAAAATAAAACAAGACAAAAAATTCTAAGTTGTTTCAGAGCCTGTGAATTACTCCTATGTACTGAGAGTGCTCTGCAAGTATACCTCTGGTGAAATGTCCAAGTTTACTTTGAGAATGGAACTGATCTAGGTTGCTTGCGAATGTTCTGAGTGTGTTGAGGAACAACATAGTCCTGGGTGGTTATAACATTTACAAGATCCTCTTTGGATGTTGGTCACAGTTTTTGTGGACAGTTTTAGCCACGAGGTTCAGAGGCAGAGCACCCGCTGGTCCAGAAATGCAACCCAAGGTGAATTGGTATTCGGCTGGTTTTGGTTTTGGTTTGTTCAACATCATGACTCAGAACAAACTAAACTATGGTGGGTGGGATGTAAGGTAGCTGCTCAGTGGTGACAAGAAAAGGGTGGTGGAAGTCCATATGAGCTACAGTGTGAAAAGTTAGATGACCAGACTTACTGTATGCACTCATATTGTCTAGCAAACATCACTGCTATCTGTATGACTCTTTCCATCTTATAAAATTGACTGGAGTGGTTGCACTATAATATGAATATATTGAACAGTACTAAATTGCATATACCTGGACATGGTTAAAATGTGTCAAAGTTTTACCTTGATCAAACTTAAGTCAGGCCTCAATCTTTTAGTTTCCCCTGCATACTTCCTTGTAAAATCTCTTTTGAGTAAATAACCCTGCTAAAGTAGTTTAGCAAGAAGCCCCACACCAAATATCACATCACTTTAAATAAGTGATTAGGTTTTTATTGTCCACAACCCCCTGGGTGATGTCTAATCACTATGTGTCTTCGGCAAGAATCCTATTATTTCAGTTTAACCAGAATCTCTTATATTCCTAATTTTTTTTTTAGTCATTTTTCATCACACTGCTCCTCAGCTGTGAATTTCCACTGTCCATGCTATATTTTAAGTTGAGCCCAATTTCCCCTTCCCCACTGAAACTCCCATTTCTGTGGACCATAAGTTTATGATGATGGTCCAAAATAAAGCTTTTCTCACCCCACTTTAACCAGTATCTTTGAATCAATTTCCTTAAATAGATTTCAAACTTTTTTGGACTGTCTTCCCCTGTAAAAACAGTCATGGGATGTCCAGAGTACTAATAATAAGCCAGAGGCTGGGTCATGTGAGAGGATTGGAAAGATTTCACTTTATTGTGTAATAATAGTTGTTGACTGTTTAGTTTTACAAGATGAAAGGAATCATGAAGATGGATGGTGGTGATGGTGCTAAACCTTGAGAGAAAAGATCAATGCTGCTTGTTGAAGTGATACATATAATGACAAAATAATGAGCAATGTTATTCCAGTAACAGGTTAAGACTTGAATAAATTATGGCCCACATTTACTAAATAGAAGGAAATATTGATGTCTTAGTATTAGCAGAATGTTCCCACAATAAATTGAGTGTTCCTAGAAAGAGCTCATTTGCCTCAGAGAATAACTATTGTTTTGCCATTTCCCCATGTTCATCCTCACCATCTTCTCAGAGTACACGTTGACTTGACAGACGTCCCATTATCTATATATGTTCACTTTTTCTTTATTTATTTCTTCTTTCTTTTCTTTTTTTTTTTTTTTTTTTTTTTTTTTTTTTTTTTTTTTTTTTTTTTTTTTTTTTTTTTTTTTTGCTACAGGGCGCGTGCGCTTGCCGGAAAGAGAGAGAGAAAGACAGAGAGACAGAAAACGAGAAATCACCCCCCAGGGGGGATGGCCATGCCGCAATCCCTTCTCCTCCATTTTCCTCTCAGGATCTTGGGCATGCACACACACGCACCTGGCATGAGTTTAAGCCTCTGGGTTCAGGACTTGAACCACGGTCAACTACATGGGAGTTCAGCGACATAGCCATTACGCTAACTGCTGGTCCCAATTTGTTCACTTTTGAAAAGTATTTTAAAGCTTCTATGAAAGGCTCATAACAAGAATGATATGGCAAGTTGTTGCCAGAACAGATTTTATCCCAACATATTTTGTGATCTTGTCCACCTTTTCTGAGAGGCCAAATCATGGTTCATTGGTGCATAATTTTCATTGGATTAGAGGCCTAGCATGTGCTTTAGAAGAAAACTTCAGCATGTTTTAATTGTAAACAAAAGTCTTCGTTTTGAAATTTTAAAGATCCATAATATCGTATCTCTAAATAAAAGTTAAGTCAGTTGTTTTCCCTGTCCTGAAAAGTGTCCTTAGAAAACTACAAATCATTTAAGATTGTCTGAGACATCTCTCTCATATGAAACAATCTTAAGGAAATTGATTAGAATATTAAAAAAATTTTTTTTGGCTCAGCCAGAAAGATACTCAAGATACCTATCACTTGGTGTTGTGAGCATTCTACTGACACCTAGAGTCTAGAATTTTCAGAAACCAAAAGGATTAAATATACTCAAGGTTAAACCTTGAGCAATAACCATGGTCATTGACTCAATAGACTTCCTGCATTTTTAGTCACTTTTGAAAAAGCTTTTAAGTTTTGAGAAATCACTTATCACAAGCAGTTTCCTGTAACGGACAGTCCTCTCGGAAACATCACCTGGTTTTGTGTGTGAGGCCTTTGTTGTCCCGCCTTGCAAGTACTTAGGAAAATGGACCGACAAAAGTTGCAGTGACCCCAATATTCATTGGCAAAAATGGGAGTCCTTTGAAATTTCTAAATGGCATGTTCATATGCATAAAAAAGCTGGTTATAGAACCAGGAAAATTGAATGGAAAAGTTACTTTCAATGATATTTAAAAGCTACCTTGGATACAGTAGAACAACCTTTTTTTCAGGAGGTAAATCAAAAGTTATGAGAATCCATTTTGGAATTAAAATTTCAGAGAGCTGTTCTACTCCATCCATTCTTCCACTACCTCTCTGGCACCTCTTTATGCTCTTCAGTATAATCTTCCACATCCCGAACTCTGCTCTTTTACCTTCATCTCCACCCCCACAGAAGATAATACAACAGACTCCAGTGCCATCCTCTAACCACCCTAGTTTGGCTACCCTCTCATGTAAAGCCTGTAATAGAGCAATATTAGCCTTAGTATATAACCTATGAGCCAAAGTGATGTAAATGATTTTTCAGACCCAACTGAGGTCCCCATATGTGTTGCTAGGGAATTTGATTTAAATGTGTAAACCTGTGAGCCTAGACATTGTGACCTTTATCAGTTGGCTCAAGTTAGTTCCAAGAGAGTGCCCCAGAATGGATGAAATTTTTTATTAAAATTGTGGTATAGATTTAAATTAAAAACTCAGGAGAAAGAAAACAAGTCTGCCTCTTAAGAAAAGTTCTTGATGCAGCTCTACCATAACTATTTCCAAGGAATGTTGAAGTAAATTTCAACAATAGAAACAAAGGCTGATTATTTTGAATGGTTGAGAGAAATCTGTAAATGGTATTCTAGACAGAGGCAAGCTATCAAATTTATTAAAATGATAACCTCTTAAATTCTACCTTCTTTAATGGATTGGATGAAGGTTCTGTTATTTTAAAGACATCAAATTAGCTGGGCAACTGTTCAGATTCATGACTATTTGCCAGTTTGTAAGTCTAGTCCCCAAAACCACAAGTCACAAAGGACAGAGGCTATTGACATTAATCACACATTTTTAATTTTTTTTTTTTTTGCCATGGGGTGTGTGTGCTAACCAGAGAGAGAGAGAGAGAGAGTCAGACAGAGAAAGACAGTGAGGGGAAGTGAGAAATCACCCCCAGGGGTATAGCCACACTACAGTTCCTTCTCCTTCATCCTCTTGGGATTTGGGTTATGCACACATATATGGCTGGCATGATTTTCAGTCTTCCAAGTTGGACTCGAACTGTTGTAGGCCATGTTGAAATCAAACATCTTAATCATCACACTATCTGCTGGCCCAATTGCACCAGTTAGTTTTTGTAAACTTATTTCTCCGCCTTGGTTAATATAGCTATGTCATCGCCAGCACTTTTCTCCTTAGCCATTCTGGTGGATCTCAGGATTATCCAGTGTACTATTGCAGACTTTGAAGGACCTCAGTGAGTAGTTTATGAGGAATAGGTGATAAAGAGAAACAGTCTTTTCCCACACAACATGTTTATCCCATTTGATCAAAAAATGTTGAGCCAAATTTCCCACAAGGTTATAGAAATGCTATGAACACTACCCTTTTTTAATGCACATATTGGAGCACATAACATATGTTCTATCAGGTCTTTAGTAGACACCATTTCTTTCTTACCTTATCTTATTAGCCTTTGATGAACCCCAGTGTTAGAATCAGTGCTTTGGGCTATGAATAAAAACAATAACACCTGAAGGAAGGGGTCAGTTACTCTCACAGCATCTTTGCCCGGTCAGCTCCCTTGTTTACTTAATGTCCAAGATGGGTATTCTTACAAGCAATTCTTTCTTCCAGATACTTATCACTTTGTATGATTTCATCCAAAGCAGAGTAGAAATTTGGAGAGAAGAGCTACAAAAACATTTCTAAGAAACAACTATCATTGCACAAACTAAAATATACACATCTGCTCTTTCCCACATTTTCAATGATCTTTGCCCTCATTTCCTGGAGTTCAGTGGACCTTGGCCCCAGCCAATCTGGAAGTTATGAGACCAAGTCCATACTCTGGCCAAAGCAAATATTAATAGTGGGGGACAGCAGAGGTGCTGAACTCTTGGTATCCATGAATGGGTGGGCTTGAGGGTTCTTCCATGAACCTTTCTGTTCATGGAGAAAAAAAGAAAATAAAATATAATTTAATATAATATAGTGTATATTATATTATACTATATGATATTATAAATGGTACATTGTCAGTCTTAGGATTGTTGCAAGACTGTTTTAGATTTTTTTTTTTTTTTTTTTTTTTTTTTTTTTTTTTTTTTTTTTTTTTGCTATAGGACATGTGTGCTCACCAGAGAGAGACTGAGAAACAAAGACAGAGCAAAATTAAGAATTTCGGGGGTTGGGGTGACCACACCACAGTCCCTTCTCCATTCTTCCCTTGGGATTTTGGGCACACACACACACACCCTGGAATAGTTTTACAATCCACTGGGTTAAGGACTGGAATTGTGCAGTTACTCACATAGACTCCAACCACCTTAAACAATATTCCACCTGCTGTCCCATCCTTATTTATCTCTTTAGGGTGTATTAAATAGCACCTATAAAGAAGAGTTATCCATGGCTCCTGATAAATAGTGATTGCAGGGACCAGCAGTTAGCATAATGGCTATGTCGTTGGACTCCCACATAGTCGACCGTGGTTCGAGTCCCGGACCCGGTGGCTTAAACTCACTCCAGGCATGTGTGCGTGCATGCCAAAGACCTGAGAGGAGAATGGAGGAGAAGTGATTGTGGCATGGCCATCCCCCCTGGGGGGGGGGTGATTTCTCGCTTTCTGTCTCTCTGTCTCTCTCTGGCTGTCTGGCGAGTGCACACGCCCTATAGCAAAAACTTCTCCAAAATAAAAAAGAAAAAGAAATAGTGATTGCAGGCAAAAATGAGAAATGAAGATTTTCTACTGATAATTCAGCCTCCAGCCCACAAACTCGAGTGAAAGGAAGCCAAGCCCCTCTAGCCTTCTCTCTGTCTCTGTCTCTCTCTGTCTCTGTCTTCTCATTTTTTAAATTTTTCCTTTTTAAAATTTTTAAACGTAAAGTATTTTCTGTGGTTTCGTCCCTCCCTTTATCTTGTTAATAGTTCCCTCTCCCGCTTCACCCAGAAGAGGCAAGGGGCAGGCCTTCAGAAGAAGAGTTCTCCTTGGCTCCTGAGAAATAGTGATTTTGTGCCACACAGTTTTCTATTCTTTTGCTTTTTTTTAAAAAATAATAGTTTTGTTCAGTTTAAAAATTATTTTTCCTCCTTTTTTTCTATTACTTTGGTGTTGTTTTTTCTGTGTGTTTCCTTTTCTTTTTCTTTTATCTCATCTCTCCAATCCTCAATCTCCATTCACTGTGTTTCTAGGTGGATATAAGGGAACTGTAGCCAAACATCCAAATACTATTAGGGTTAACAAATTGCTCAATATCGACTTAATCTGTTGCACAAAAGGATAAAACCAGAACGGCAAAGAGATTCCAGATCACCTCATTCTGCACACTCCTGAATGCTCACATTGAACTTCGAGAAATTGGAAGAAACACAACATCCATAAGATAACTAGAAATCACCACAGGACCACAAGAAATTTGGGAAAGGAAGAAAATACCTCTCCTTCAGGGGGAAAGAATAACTCCTCTTTTTCTACAAACTGTACAAAGGAAATCATGGAAATGTCTGATAAAGAATTTAGAACATTCATAATGGCGAAGCTAACGGAGATGGAAGAAAAGAGAGTCAATGAACTGCAGAAGAGAAAACAGAAAGGAGCTGATGAGTTCCAGGAGGTGAGAAAATTCTTGTAAGATCTAAAAGAGGAATTACACACTTTAAAAAAAGAATTAAACAGAACTGTTAGAGGTGAAGGCTATAATACAGGAAATCAAAATCTCCCTTGAAAGTATTAAAAGCAGACTAGATCATGCAAAAAATAGAATCTCAGAAATAGAAATTGCTGGCCTAGAAAAATCCACCCTGAAAGCTGAGAAAATAGCCCCCCAAAATGAGAATAATATACGAGAAGTACTAGATACCATCACACATCCAGATAATTGGTATCCAAGAAAATGAAGAGACTCATAATGGCATTGATAATCTACTCCATGAAATTGTGCAAGAAAGCTTTCTGAACCTAAAGAGGCACTCACAGATCCCGTCCCAACAAATACAAAGGAACCCAAATGGAATCAACCCTAGAAGATCTTCTAGATACATTATAGCCAGACCGACCAAAACCACAGACAAAGACAAGATACTAAGTTTGGCAAGAGAAAAACGACAAGTTACCTACAAAGGATATTCCATCAGGCTAACAGCAGACTTCTCATTGGGAACAATGTGAATGAGGAAAGAATGGGAAAATATATTCAAAGAGTTAAGGGAAAGGCAATTTCAGCCAAGATTACTGTACCCGGCAAGATTATCCTTCATATGGGAAGAAAAGACAAGAACATTCTCAGATAAACAAAACCTCAAAGAATTTACCAGCACCATACCACGTCTCCCAGAAGTTCTCAAGGTATTGTTATATCAGGAAAATTAAATACAGATACACAGAAATAAGAGTTCAAAAGCTAAGAAAATGGCCAACTTAATCATAGGAACTAGTCTGGAGTTGAATATTATATCCCAGAATTTAGTCAGGAAGATCGAACCACAACAGAAGATAAATTAAGTACATGAAACTGAACTGGTGAAATAGCATTTTATGACTTTTGACTAAAACTTTGCTGATTTTCTTCTAGGCTTTGTTTTCCAGTTTTAAGAATTTTTGTCCTGTCTTGAGCTGTCAATATGTTCATGAAACTACTATTTGAATAGAATCCTAACCTGTTTCCTAGCTTTAAGTTTTAAGCAAAGTTCCTTAGCATTTCTTTGATTTTTTTTAGAGGTTTTCACTATAGGGCATGTGCGCTCGCCAGACAGAGAGAGACATAGAGACAGAAAGCGAGAAATCACCCCCCAGGGGGATGGTCACGCCGCAATCCCTTCTCCTCCATTCTCTTCTCGGGATCTTGGGCACGCACGCACATGCTCCTGGCGTGAGTTTTAAGCCACCGGGTCTGGGACATGAACCGCGGTCGACTAGTGGGAGTCCAGCGACATAGCCATTATGCTAACTGCTGGTTCCCAGCATTTCTTTGATTTATTAAGGTTAAAACTGCTTTTCTTGAAATTACCAGCTGAATTTGCTATTGAAAGTAGATTATTTAAGAAATTGTGTGATTAATAAAATGGGGGGGGGAATGAGTGGAAGACAACTGTAGACACCAGAAATAGTGTCAGAAGAGGGTGGGAAAGGGCCGAGGGTCAGAAGTAGGGGTTATATATATATATATATATATATATATATATATATATACACACACACATATATATGTATATATATGTATATATATGTATATATATGAAACATATATATATTGTGTGTGTATATGTATATATATATATATATATATATAAGATTACATATATATATAAAACTAGAAATGGAAAATTATTGATGAGAACATTGATGATTAAGACACTATGCAGTATATTCTGGATGGGAAATCATATTTCGTATGCTGGGATGATGCTTAGGGAATGAATATAAATTAATTAATTAAAGAAATGTTTCAGGCAAAAAAAAAGCTAAAACTTTTTCTTTTTTTGAGAAGTTTTGCTATAGGGTGTATGCGCTCACCAGAAAGAGAGAGACAGAGAGACAGAAAGCGAGAAATCACTCCCCAGGGAGGATGGACACACCACAATCCCTTCTCCTTCATTCTCCTCTCGGTATCTTGGGCACACACGCACATGCACCCGGCGTGAATTTTAAGCCACCGGGTCTGAGACTCAAACTGTGGTCGACTACATGGGAGTCCAGCGACATAGCCATTATGCTAACTGCTGGTCCCAAACTTTTTCTTGAAATTAAAAAATACATTAAAAATACCTATTTGATGACTGCAGTAAACTATATATCCCCAGCTAAGTGCTACTTTATAGTATGTTCATTCTACTCACTGAGGTTTAGGCCTAACGTTAGACTTATGTTAATGGATATGTATATATCAGCTGTGCTTTCTATTGAAAATATTTAGATTTATTAAGATATTTAGTGAATCAATAAAATGTGTGTGGGGAGAAGCCATAGAAAGCAACCATGGATACCAGAGAGAGTGTGTGAGGAGGATGGGAGATGTCAGAGGGTGAGAGGTAAGGAATCAAGGATTGTAGAAAAAGCAAACTATACAGGAAACAAGAAATAGAAAATTATTTGTTGATAACACATATGTTGATGTGCTTGATTGAGCCAATATACAGTGTATTCTGGATAGAAAATCTCATTTTGTATGCTGTAATGATGTACAGTGAATGTAAATAAATAAGTTTAAATAAATTAAATAAATAGTACTTATATTTTAAATTATAAGAACACAAGTACCATTTTCAAATAAAAGTTTACTTACAAAGTAAGCACATATTTTTAAATTGTGCCCTCATTGTTGTTATGTACATAATACTTTAGTAGTGTAATAGTTGTTCAAATATTTTTTGTTTAGTTTTTCATTTTATTCAGTGTGATTTTCAGATTAAATCAACACTGCCCCATGCACACCCAACTATGAAGGAAGGGAACCTAGACCCTGCCTAGGCTGTGTATAATTTATGAAGTATGGAGCCCAATACTTCATAGGAGAAATGAGAAACCATCCTGGAGAAAGAGAGAGATTGTCTCAGTACATGAGTTGAGCAGAGTTCAAAGCAGGAGAGAAGTGTTCAGCCTCCTGAGGGTTTCACCTACTGCAATGTGATGGGATTTAGCAATAAAAGCCCTGAAGATGCTAGGAGAACCCTGTCCATCCCACTCTAGAACAAGTCATTGTCTTTTGGCATAGCCATTTGTGTAGAGGCACACACATGCTAAATTTACTGGTGGCCTTAGGATAAAAGATGGATGGGATGGAATGAGGGGGAAAGAATAGATGTGGAGGCAGGATATCCACTTCTTCAGGAATATACCTGGACCTCAGCATGGGGAAGTGTGAAAATTCCAAGCTGATTGTAATGGGTTCCCAAGGTCCTCAGGTCTTCCTGAGTCACAATTTCCTAGGAAAATCTCAAAGCTTAGACCCACATCACTACTTTGGGCACTTGAAACTAGAATGAGCTCTCTTCTCCAGTGCAAATGGGTCACAGGAGAGGAGAACTCAGATGTCTCCTCCAAAGTAAGATTGCTGTAGTTTAAATATGTGTCCTGGGTTTTATGTGTGGAAAATTTAACCCCAAATTCAAATGTTTACAGTATTGGGAGGTGGGCCTTTGGGACATTAGGAATAGATGAAGTTATCTGTGGGACCTCACTGTGGGACTCAAAGCTCTGTAGGAAGGAGAGAACCCGAGCTGACACATGCTTATCCTCTTGCCATAAGTTGCCTCCAACCATGTCATTACAGCAGGAACACCCTCACTTGATGCTGGCACATTGGTGTTGGACTTAGCCTCCAGAAATAAACCCTATTTTAAAGTAAATTGCCCAGGGAAAATTCAGATATAAAAACAGAAAATGGATCAAGACAGAGATGCATTGACTGTTACCTGAAGAACTGCACAGGCTCAGAGAAGTGACTGTTGGACTTGCTTATCTACTAATGACTCATGCACTGAAATCCTTGGAAATTCTTTCTACTTTCTGAGGGTTTCTCAGAGCAGAGAGCAGCCTTGGGGCTTGGGGTACTGAGGAGGGTAGTGCAGAATGTCACTGAACATGGGACCATTCATCCAGGGTCTGGCTGGAATGAGGCCTTATGTCCACTGGACTGTCCAAGACAGTAGTGTCGATGAGAAAGGTAGAGGATGCTCCTGAGTTCTAGGTTGCCCTGGAACTTTCTAATCCTACTCTTTTACCTACTTTAGCCCTTAGAGAACCACTGCCTTCAGGACTGCCAAACAAATGTGTGTGTTGTTTTGGGTTTTCATACCTGGGGCTATAGTGTTGTCTGTGACCACCAGAGGGCAAATTGTGCATTCTGTGCTCTGCTGAAGCAGTGAGCTGGGAACATCTACTTGGAGTTTATTTTGGCTGCCCTCTGCCCTGAGCCATTCTGCAGTTTCTGTGATGATTATTCATTTCCATAATATGAGCTACTCAAAGGTAGAGACAATGCTCTAAGACAATTTCACTTACTCATTCAGCAGCTGTCCTGAGCATTCACCTTGTACAGGCACAGTGCTAAGCCTGGGTGTTGTACTAAAGATCATAATCTCTGCCTGCAGGACATTACTGTCTGAAGTGAGTTGAACAAAAACAAAGCACTCAAGTGAAACTAAGCAGGTGTTGTGAGAGAGAGCTTGAGGCCACTTGGTGGGCAGGTGGGAAAGGCCTCAACGAGGTGACAGTTTTGCTCCCACCAGTGAAGCCAACCATACACATGACCATTAGCTATATTCTAGGATAAAGGCTTAGCTGTCCTGAGACTAGGATGAAGAGAAGTAGTTACAACAGAGCCAGTGTGGGTGGAGGAATTCTAGAAGGAGAAAGGAGGGAGAGAGCAAGGTACAGCCAGGCCTCTGGCCTGGAAGTCACTACTGGTCTCTGTTTCTGTCAGATATTACCTGAAATTTTGAAGATAACAAAAATCTTGTAGTATCTGACAGCATGGACCAGAACCCAGGCCCAACAGAGCTAGTTGCTTTTGCCTTCAGGTCTCTTGGCAGAATGAGGCTATGGTGTCAACTAAGGCCCTCCTGAAGGAGGATCAGTTTCTGAGATATGAGTTACTGACAGGTTTCAGTTTGGAATGGAGTCTAAGTTTTTGTTTATTGGCTTGGACTTTCTATTAATTCTTTACTACTGGAGTCTATTGATAAAGCAACTGAAATTTCTGAACTTGATTCCTAAGATTTAGGGCTGAAATAGACCACATAAACACAGGAGGGAGGGAAACATACAGAAATCACAAACATAACACATTCTAGGTAGGGGATTCCCTTTTATTCTTTTTATCTTTTTTTAAATTTAATTGTGTTTTGTTTTGTTTTCTAGAAGCCACTAACTAAATGCAGTCCAAGTCAGAGAGGTCATTACACTAGAATCTGTGTACCAGGAAGCAAGAGTTGCTGGAAGTAATTATTGGGTTTCTTAGAACCCCATAATTCCATAGGTCAACATGAGGCACTAGGTTGTTATTCTAAAGAATCACTTATTCAATTTGACCAGAAAGATAAGGGAAAGAGAGTGGAGTGAGAAAATAAGCTTCCAGTTCCAGGACTTGAACCACAATGGGCCATGTGTGGAACTAGCATCTGAACCATCATGCTACCTGTCGGCACCTCTAAGTCTAAATATAATAGAAAAATACTGACTCATTTTATGTCAGAGAGTCAGTATCTGAATTTCAGTTAAGTCCAACCTTCCTATGGTGCAGACTGGGAAGTAAAATCAAAAGGAAAAAAAGAAAAGTGACTTTCCATATATTACAGACCAGAATTCAGGCTGTTTGAAGTTGTATTTCATGCTATCTCCTACCCTTTTGTGTAATACTCCCATTTGTAAGTTTGTGTATTTGCTACATGTGGTACCAGCCCATGGATTATATAGGTATTAGAGGTACATATACCTGGTGATATACCGAAAAGCAGAAGCTGGAAAAATCTCCATTGTGCAAGTGGGTAGATAGGGGAGGCCCTGAGAAGCAAAATGGCTTGTCCAGGTCACAGCCCTAAAAATAAGGAGGATCCAGCAGTGATCCCAGTTCTTTCTCAGAGCTCAGAGACTTCCCCATTTCTGTGAGTGGACTATATGATATAGCTGTGTTCAGTTGTGGATACAGCATGGAATGAGTGTGAGTAGTCAATAGCCCAGAGGAGACCTCGGGGAAGTAAGATCCAAATAGTCCAGGAAAAAGGGACCATAGGAAGTGGCCTCAGTTCATTGACAAAAGACCCCAACAGAATTTGGAACCCTGATAACTAGTCACGCACATTCCAGAAATAGCTTCTACTCACCTCCCTTAGCTGGAGTCCTTTGAGAGAGCCAGATGTTTTGCTCCATCTCAACTTCCAAGGATTTGAGCTCAGAAAACTCCAGAGTGAGAACCTTTTCTAATTCTGAAGATATTTGTTATTCCCTCCCCACTGAATCTCCTGTACAGTCATGAGAAAGAATGCAAAGGTGCAAAGGTAACTTGAGGCACTTTACGGTTGACCACCTTCCAGTCCTACCTACAATATTCCTCACTCCTCTCTTTAGTTGGGGAGAATGTGAGGACATGTGGGGGTGAACATGCTCTGGTCAATAGTATGTCATTAAGGATATAGAGGACCAGTGGGCTCATTGAGTACACACTTCAGGTTATGGCTGAGCAGTAAGGGGAGTGCTCAGCAGGGCCCATATGTCTGTTTCACATTAACCCTGAGCTCTGAGCTGTCATCTGTTTTCATCCCAGGACTGTGTTCTGTGAGGACACTGCTATTTGCCTGATTCAGGATCAGAAGGTCACATAGGCAGAAAGAATCACAAGGGCAGCCAGGGCTCTAGTTCTTCTTGGACTCACTGCCTTTCACTGATGGCTCGAGGAGACTTCCATGGTCAGTGGGGACCCCTCTTCCCTCTGTGTGAGGGACAGTTACCCATACAGCTGACAGAGGGGTCGAGTTGGCTTAAGTAAGTGCAGAGTAGAGGAGCTTCCACAAGCTGGGACTGGAGATGTCTGGAGAGACTTCTGCCCAGTACTGCCTGAATATTCTCAGGGCTCCTCCCAAGTCTCTCTTTCATCAGTGATTCATGGGACTTACCCCAAGGCAACTGAGCCTCCTCCCCTCCTTCACCACATCATACTTGTTTATCCTTGATCAGATGCAAATCAATTTTCATGTTTTTGGAGGAATATGTGAGAAAAATACTTTGTATTTTGATTTTGCTTCATGTTATGAATACCAGTGTTTGCATGTGGTAAGGATCATTTTGAGTTAACCTTACCTCCATTATTCCATACCAGTGGGGAAGTACATCAGCCCATATTGTGGATGATGTGCAGGTGAAGACCTTCAGGGTAGGCACATGAGAGAACCTGGAAGAGCACATGGAGCCTTCTAGAAGGGCATCCCCTTCTACATTACCTCCTTCCTGTGCACCTACCCAATGTTCCCCACCTCCCAACAAACCCTGGGCCTGCTGTTCAAAAGGTAAGTGCTCCCTCCCCTACAGTACAGTGCCACCTTGGCCACTTGCTAGCTATGTGTCAAGAAGGCCACTTCACCTTTATTAGCTGATGGGGCCATGCAGACAACACAAGCTGGTACGAACTCTCCATTGTGTCACTGTAATGGCCTGGACTCAATTTCTCTGCCGTGAGCTTTACTGTTATTAGGGTACCCTGCAAGGGTAAAGGACCAGGAAACTTGAGACAGACTCCCCCACCTGCCTGTCCTAAACTAAAATTAACATATGTTAAGTCGAGTTAGTATAAGCCAAATTAGCGTTAGTGACATATGTAGACCAAGTTAGTTTAAGGCTAGTTTTACATAAATACTTCTTGTTAAAGTTACAGGCCAAAGTTAACTTGTATTAGGCCAAATTAGCACAAGAACTCACTGATTAACAGACAAAGAATTCAGCAAATAAATACAGGGACTCCTGGGTTAATAGAGGAAGGACAGATCTGGCTAACAGAGACAGGATAAACAAACCTGAAGGCTCCAGAAGGAAGGGTAATTATCTTAGCTGAAAGTTCTTATCTGGTCCAAGGCAAGCAAGGGATAGCACCTAATTACAAGCAGTTTCTCCCCTGTGTGCTGTTTAACTATGAAAAACTGCTAATAAAACACCCTGTATTGTCTCCTGAGCTACAAGACCCTCTCACCCAAAAAGACCCTGTCTGGCAATCAAGATTTAAGAAGAAAATGCACCGGACAAATAGACGCCTTCATCCTGAGAACTGTAATTGATTATACCTAATCATATAAGACAGACATCATGTTTTATGATTATTGTTTCTGTGCCTTGAATTCCCTGTTTCATAGAGTAAATCTTTTATTTCCCCCTCACCCCTCCTACTCCTGTAAGACACCCCTCAATAAATACGTGTGTTTGACAGCCGCTAGCGTGGCAGCCTGGAGCTAGCTCTGGCTGTGGCTGGCTGAGAACATGCTAAGAGGCATTGAGGTCTTAGTCTAATTTTTGTTTCTGTTCACCTGCACTGCCTCCAGCGAGTCAACCCACCCCCGCTGAGGCTGGACCCCAGCAATGAGCTTCAGTTCTCTCCTGTGAAAACTGAGGTAAAAGAAGACCAAACACACAGGGTTATTTCAATGTCTCAGACAAGCCAGAGGAAGTGCAACCCCAGGGCTGGCCTTGTGGGAAGGGCTGCCAAAGAGCTGTGCTTCCTGTTGTTTATAACATTATAAAAGCACAAATACATGAAAATATCAAAACTGCAATGTTGACAAGAATACAATTAATCTACCCATTTACATGCATCTCGCCAGTTTTATTAGTACTTACTTATTAGCATGTTTCTGTGTATGTGCATGTTTATTTTTTGGCATTTTGTTTTATATGCAGGTTTATTTCCCTATTGACTTAGTAAAAATACAAATGCTTTTAATCACAGAATTTATCTTCTGTTGACTGTAACAACATCCCATTTTTCTTCTGCTCACCGCTATGGCCATCCTTATTTGCAACCACAAGTTTCTTTCCCACTTCCATATATTTTTCATTCCAAGGATGTTATATAGATGGGATCACAAATTACCTAGTATTTTGTGATTGGACTTTCTATCTCACATCATTTTCTGGAGAGTCATTTAAATAGTCATGTAGTTTGTTAACTTTATTCCTATTGAGTAATTTTGCATGGTGTGGATACACTACACTGAGTATTCACAGAGTTGAGGCATATCAATTATTTTATTTTGGACTGTTATGAATAAGCCACAGTGACCAGTTAGGTATACTGTTTATGTCTATGTATAATATTAATGCTTCTCATTACTCTGGAAACTTTGTAGCAAACAGGGTGGCAGGGTAGGTGTTAAGTTTATTTTTATTAGAAACTGCATAGCTGGTGGCATTGTGGCTAAGGCTGCTGTATCCCACATGACTGGCTGCATGGTTCAAATCTCAGTCTCAGCATCTTGAAAACCATGCCAAGCACAGATATGTGTATGCCCATAACACCAAAATGGAGAATTGGATAAGGGATTGTGTTGTAATCATGCCCATGAAGGTACTTCCTTGCTTTCCATCTCTGTATCTCTGGTGAGTGTATGCAGTCTCTTGCAACTTAAAAAATGAAAGGAACTTCTTAGCTGTTCTCCAAAAGGGCTATATCATTTGTATTGTCACCATCAATGGATGAGTGATTATTTCTTCAGTGTCTTTCCTGAATTGACTTTATATCATTTTTTTATACTTTATGCACTGATAGGTGTGTATTTATAACTCATTGCTTTAAAGTATTTAATGAATGGCTGATAATAAAGCATATTAAATAAATATGCTTATATGACATCTGTATTTTATTTCTGGTAAAATGTCTACTTATGGCTTTATTCCATTTTCTTAAGTCTATTTTTTTTGTTTTTTCTTCTGGAGAATATGGGAGTTATGTTTATATTCTGGATACTAGTCTTGACTAGATAAAAGTTATCTTTTGGTGAATTTGAGAATTCTCTTTATATTCTGGATGCTAGCCTTTATTAGGTAGAAGACTTTTTTCTTTCAGAAAGAATGGACTTGAGGGGCCAGTGGGTGGTGTGTGGGTTAAGGTACTGGACTCTCACATGGCTGACTATGGTTTGAATTCTAGAGCTGGTAGCCTGAAAATAACACTGGGTGAATATGTGTGTGTGCCCATAATCCTGAGAGGAGAATGGAGGAGAAGGGATTGTGGCTTGCAAACACTTCTTTACATTCTATTGTTTACCTTTACATTTATTCAATTTATATGTTAACAATAAAAATAAATTTTATCTCAAAAACATCAAATAAATTCAAGCTGCATGTGTTACTGTAAATGGTAAGAATGTGTAGAATCCTATGTAATCTGTAGGATGGTGTTTTATTGGCCTTTTGATGCAAGAGTGGGCTCCTCTAAAGTACAAATTGAGGAGAAGCCCAACCCACACCTGAACCAGAAAATGATGGATACCAAAGTGGTCTCTTGGGTTGTCTTCTGTCTTATCACAAAATCTGGTGAGCTTGACAGCATGTGTGAAGCATTGTCTTCACATGAAACATTTCTTGTATATTTAAAATTTGTGTTAGACTGGAAAAGTCATTTGCCTATTTCTGTCATTTTCTACTAATGTATTAATACAAATCTAAGTAGTTAACATTTTGCCTTCTGAGGGGATTCTGGGAAATACATGTGTAACATATATAATAATTACTGATCAAACAAATACATGTAGTGGGCAATTTCTATGTGTTTGCATGAAATGAGAGCCCGAAAAAGAGTAAAATGTAACACTTATTTTCAAAGAGCAAACATACTGTTTGGAGATTTGTTGACAATTATTCTGTACATATAAGTGCCTAGAACCAAGCAAATAATGACGGGATACCCCTTAACTACTATTTGATGAATAATTGTTACTTCTTGAATCATGGAGATAGGCATAGTGAAGAGAGAATTCAGCCTGTGAAGTGGAGAGAAGGTGAATTTTCTAAAGGAAGGATGATTACACGTGTAGATGGTGAATGTTCCTTGATTCTGAAGTATGCAGGGCAGATCTTCAGAGACTTGACACTGAGAAGATAGCAGGAGGAATCGTAGTAAGACATTTCAGCGCTGAGCATGAGTTGTCTTGTGAGAACAGTACTCTTGTCTCCAGGAATGATGAGGGGAGGCAATAAGTTCCTGGCCATGGGGAGTCAACAAGGTAACAGCACATGCTATCCACTTTAGTTGGTTGTCTGGAATATAGACCCTAATTAAGATTTCAGCGATGATTATTTTGAAGATGTTCTGTACAGTACAAGATACTTAGGATGTTAATAAGTGACAGTTAATACATAGATACTGAGCTAAAATAGTTTCTGAAAATAAAAATGCCCAATGAGAATCCCAAGGTGTGAAATTATGGATATGTTTGGAATTCCAATACAGTTAGAAATTACTTTCAAATTATAGGGTCATGTTCACATTTATCGCTAAAGTATTTGAATTTATAAGTCATCTCAAGAAACATGAAACAGGGACTGGCAGTTAGCATAATGGCTATGTTGCTGGATTCACATGTAGTCGACTGTGGTTCGAGTCCTGGAACTAGTGGCTTAAAACTCACGCTGGTGGGGCCAGCAAGTGGCGTGCGCTGGATCCCACATGGCCAACCACGGTTCAAGTCTTGCCTGGTGGCTTGCTTTCTCACTTCTTCTCTCTCTCTCTCTCTCTCTCTGTCTCTCTCTGATCAAAATGAAAAATAATAATGATATAATAATAAATAAAGTTAAATAAAATAATTCCTCACGCTGGTCAGAAAGAGAGAGGAGAATGGAGGAGAAGGGATTGCGGTGTGACCATCCCCCAGGGAGGTGGTTTCTCGCTTTCTGTCTCTCTGTCTGTCTGGCGAGCACATGCGCCCTATGGCAAAAACCTCTCAAAAAAAAGAAAAAAAAAGGAATCATAAAACAATACATGTTAAATGTGACAAAGAGAAAGACATTTATACCTAGTAGACTACAAGTAGAAATCTTTTCTTAGAGAGGCAAAGCCTCAGCTTTCTGCCCTTAAGTCTAGGTCCTGCCTGGAAATTCCCAGCCCTGAACCCAGGACTGCATCCTCACCTTCTACATCAAAGGGGACTGAAATGGAAATAAGAGTATGAAGGGTCTTGTTCAGTGACAAAATTTGTAGGAACTGTCAGGTTACATTCTGGTGTCCATTCCCACCACAGACCATTCCAGGCTTGAGTTATTATAGTTATACAACCTGCTCTCAGAACCAGAGTGTGGACTTTTGCATCTCAAACTACATTGATCCCAAGGTCCCCACCATGCCAAATCATACCTCCAGGCACTGGCTGTAAAAGGGCTTTGTAGGTACCATTTTCTCTTATGAAAAAAATCTCAGCACTCAGCATCAGCCCCTCACAGCTGTAGGTTTTTCCCTTGAATCATGTGAAACATTTACCTTGAGTAGGTGGAAACAGCCCAGCCTGCTTGACCCCAAACTATCCAGATGGACCCAGCTTACAAATTTCAGGAGAGAAAATGAGCCAGAGTGGCAAGGGGAGGTGTGGGCTTAGATCCTTCCAACATGAAACCCTGACTCATAATCCTACTCACAGGACCCCATTCCTTCAGTGTTCTGTCCACACAGGGAAGAAGCAATAAGTTCCTGGCCATTGGAGACCAACAAGGTAACAGCACATGTTACCCTCTTTAGTTGATTGTATTATTGCCTCTAACCCCTTCTATAGGTCACACTCACATGGTCATGCCCGTACCCTGGGAGTTCTCCCCTCTCTCTCCTACTTTCCTGCCCAGTCAGATGCAGTTCCAGAAGAGCTTCTTCTCAGGAATGGAATACATTTTCAAGTCCTTCTTGGTGGTCACTCACATTGCTATGCCCATTAAATCTGGGGCCCAGGGGTAGCTGTGAACATCATGTCTCCTAACTCACACCTCTGCTCTGCAAAAATTTCCACATTGCCCTGAGATCCTCCTGGGGTGCTGGACTGCTGCAATCATGGTTCCAGTATGTTTCTGGTTAAAATCATTCAGTTTGGTTCTGTCTTGTCTGTGTTCCACATGGATGTTGCACGTATCTGTTTCCTACTTATAACCCTTAAAATTATCCATACCCACCCCAAGCCAAGTCAACTACTCAGTTGATAATTGATTTCTGCAACCCTGGCCTCACCACTCAAGGAAAGTCCTGGGATCCAGCCCTGAGTCCCAGTGTTAGGACTCTCCAGCCTCCACTCCTGAGAGCTCATCATTCTCTGTCCCAGGTGGAGACTCTTATCAAGAGGCCACCCTTTGTCAGTAACTGCCCAGAGAGGCCCCTAAGTCTAGTTCTAGGGAACTAGTTCTAGGGAAGGGATTGACCCTATCCTGCAACACCCAGTGTCCTATCTCAACCCCCATCCCATAAGTTGTGCTGCAAGAACATGTTTATATTCCCTGGGTGTGATATGTGCTTTTCCTGGACAAGGAATTTTATTTTATCCCTGGGAATGTCAGGGTAGGAAGAGGGTGGGAAAAGAGCGGAAATGAGTAAGAAGGACACCAAAGAAGGAAAGAGTTGAGGACAAACAGAAAAGGTGATATAGACAATGTGTTTGGATGAGAACAATGGACTTGAAAGACACAAAGGGGATAAAAGTTAACTAGGAGAGAAGCAAAGGGAGGAATAAAAACAGGCACAAAGAGATTGGCAGAAGGAGGAGGTGGACAGGAGAAATGGCCTTGACCCATAGGGACAGTTGAGGTAACAGGGCAGATCACAAGTTCAATAAAAGCTTCTTTAATTTTTAAATTACCTTTCCTTTTAAACTTATTGAGTGAGATTCACACAGAGGTCTCAAGGGTTTTGGCTCAAACTTGGCATGTTTAGACTATTTCCATATTCACATGTTAAGTACATATGTGTAACATACATTCTAAGTTTTATCTGTGAACATATATTCTATATAATATTAACACAAAAGACCCAGTTGAACTAATTATTCTCCACATCTTTTTCCTTTTTTCTCTTACACATGTGGTCTGGTAACTTAATGGTCTGGGATTGAGCTTCTCCAACTAAGAGCAGGTTATCCTCCAGAACCTCTTGTCCTCTGCAGATGTTGAAGGCAGGGCTGGGCTGACATGGCACTTTGTTCCTACAGAGACCATCTGTTCATGATGAATAAGATGCCCAGAGTTATTTCTATCTACAGCCAACACTGTTTAACATTATTCATTGGCAATAATTATACCTTCTCAATTTTATATTTTATATATATTTAATATGGTTCTTTGGAAAATAGGTATTAAACATTTGAGA
This sequence comes from Tupaia tana, assembly GCA_026018925.1. Classification (NCBI taxonomy): domain Eukaryota; kingdom Metazoa; phylum Chordata; class Mammalia; order Scandentia; family Tupaiidae; genus Tupaia; species Tupaia tana. The sequence goes on from JAKSZU010000029.1 coordinate 6,433,557, forward strand.
GGGGTCAGTATGTGGCACAGTGGTTAAGGAGATGGACTCCCACATGGCTGACCATAGTTTGAGTCCTGGATCTGGCAGCATGCTTTCTCACTTTCTCTCTGTCTCTCTGTCTCTCTCTCATGCCCTATAGCAAATTAAAAAATAATAAAATTATATCATTCTTTAAAAAAATAAAAAAAAATGAGTCCATGTGATCAAAATCATGAAAGCAAAGTCTCTCCTGCTCAGGGTGTAAATTATGGTCAGAAATCTTCCAGTGCTAGTTTTGCTCTGTTGGTCTCCTGCACTCTCTTCCCTTCCAGTCCTGATACATAGTAAGCCACAAGCCTGACGAAGGGGAAACTGCTTTAATATAGAACAAAGAATCTCTGTAGTGAGGAAGGCACATGGCTCTAGAAAGCAGATTGGAGAAAGAGATAGAAAACAAGGAGGCTAGGAAGATCTGGAATAAGACAGAGAAGAAGCTTGGAGCTCCCATTCCTGGTGGCCCTGAGCTCAGCAGAGAGTGATATAGTCTTTGGGGTCTGTGCATGGAAGGGGACTCCACCCAGCCACAGACCCAGGGGTGTGGGCTTCACTAGGTTGGAAGGTGTTCTGCAGAAAGCATAGAAATGCCTCACCTCCTGGTCTCTGTGTGAGAGTGTGTGGTCCTGAGTCAAGAAAATTAGGAAAGGAGAGTCACAGCAAAGGGAGGAGGAACAAAAATTGGACAGACAAAGGACAATGAGACCTCAAAAACAGAAAACCAATTTTACATTCTACCTCTTCAGAGAACAGAAAGAGGACAAAGTAATAAATGAGAGCAAGGCAGACTGACTGTTCTGACCATGGAACCTTAAAATATATGTAAAGTGGCTCTCTGCTCCTCCCTGTTAGACAGACAGCTGCATCCTGGAGACACGATGGTGAAGGTTGGAGTAAACGGATTTGGCCGTATTGAACACTTATTCACCAGGGCTCCTTCACATCTGGCAAAGTGGATATCATCACCATCAATGACCCCTTCATTGACTTGAACTTCATGGTCTACATGTTCCAGTATGATTCCACCCATGGCAAGTTCAATGGCACCGTCAAGGACAAGAATGGGAAGCTTGTCATCAACGGGAAGTCCATCACCATCTTCGAGGAGCGAGATCCTGCCAACATCAAATGGGGTGATGCTGGTGCTGAGTATGTTGTGAAGTTCACTGGTGTTTTCACCACCTTGGAGAAGGCTGTGGCTCACTTGAAGGGTGGGGCCAAAAGGGTCATTATCTCTGCCCCTTCTGCCAATGCCCCCATTTTTGTGATGAGTGTGAACCACGAGAAGTACGACATCTCCCTGAAGATTGTCAGCAATGCCTCCTGCACCACCAACTGCTTGGCCTCCAGGCCAAGGTCATCCACAGCAACTTTGGCATTGTGCAGGGACTCAAAACCAGTCCACACTATCACTGCCACCCAGAAGACTGTGGATGGCCACGTAGAGAAGCTGTGGCATCATGGCCATGGGGCTGCCCAGAACATCATCCCAGCATCTACCAGGACTGCCAAAGCTATGGGCAAAGTCATCCTCAAGCTGAACGGGAAGCCCACTGGCATGATCGTCCATGTCCCCATCCTCAACGTGTCAGTCGTGGACCTGACTTGCCACCTGGAGAAAGCTGCCAAATACAGTGACATCAAGAAGGTGGTGAAGCAGGCATTGCAGGCCCCCTGAAGGGCATCCTGGGCTACACCAAGGACAGGTCGTCTCCTGTGACTTCAACAGTGACACCCATTCCTCCACCTTCGATGCTGGGGCTGGCATTGCCTTCAGTGACTACTTTGTCAAGCTCATTTCCTTGTATGACAATGAATTTGGCTATAGCAACAGAGTGGTGGACCTCATGGTCCACATAGCCTCCAAGGAGTAGAGCCCCCGACCACCAGCCCCAGCGTGAGCACGAGGAAGAGAGGCCCTCAGCTGCTGGGGAGGCCCTGATCCTGCTCAGTTCCCACCACACTGAGAAGTCCCCTCCTTGACAGTTTCCATCCCAGACCTCTGCAGAAGGGGAGGGGCTGGGGAGCTCTCCTTGTCACGAACCATCAATAAAGTACACTGTATCAGCCCCCCCAAAAATATATTTTAAATATATATATTATATATATATATATTTTTTAAATATATAAATATTTAAAGCTTCAGACATACACAATTGATAAATTGGAAAAATGAAGACCACTAGATTCTACTCCCACATACACTAAAAACGTAGCCCATCCCAAGATGAAGGGTCTTGATCTACATTGATCAAGCCTGCTCCTAAGCCTACAAATGTGCTATTACCAAATAAATCTGCTTGCTCTTTCACTCTACTTGTGTGCTGCATTCAGTTCTTTGAGACACCAAGAACCTGCTTCTTCTAAGACCATGGACCCTCTCCACCGACATAGCTATTGTGGTGAGCAAGTCAGAATGTAAGACTCTACACTATTCCTTAACCTCTTTGTCATTTTTCATATTTATTTGCATTGAATATTTGCTAAAGTGGAACAACTGAGGCAAGATTGATAGCTCTTAGGGGGAACTCTCCTATAGAGCTAAAAACTGCCTCTGGAATAACCTGTTAGTTCTGTAAGCCTCTAGAGGTGGGAGATTCTCCTTTTCTTTCCATCTCTCCATTCACCTTTAATTCCACTGGGTCTTCTAACCAATATGAGTCAGCCTGAATGAAATTCATTGTTCTTGGAATGGGCACCTGCCATATAGGACTGAAAGTCCCTCTTGCCCAACCATTGAGGCCTTAAGCTCTTAGGAGTGACAGCCTCCTTCTTTTTCCATAGTGCTTTATTTATGATCATTTTGCAGACACAGGTCAGAATTAAAGGCCACTAGGATGTTCACCACTTAAAGCCACCTGTGTGAGGATAACCTGGTCTTAAAACGAATAATTTAGGACTTACCTGGCATAAGGTAAATCCAAACACCAGTCAGGTTCATGTTTGTTTGGCCCTAATAGAAATTCTTGATGACATGTGGCTCTTTATCTTTCTTGAAACCTTTTTTTCCCCCATATGGCTGATCCTCCTCACTTTCTTCTGCCTGAACCCTACCTTTGTCCTAATGTATCATCTTTTCTGCCTGGGGAAGGAGATACTCTGAGAAAAGGAGCTCCCATATGTCATTCCCTTCCTCATAGTCCTGCTTCCAAAGGCACTTCCCAGGTCACATTGCATTAGTTATACTTAACATTTATAAGAACCACTCAGATTATTGTGGGGACTCATGTTGCTTCTATGATCTGTTAGAGGCTAAATTTGGGGGAGAAATAATTAAGGATCCTTGAATTCAGTAGTCAGAATACACAGGATATATGTCAGGGGACTGGTGTGTGCCTCCATTTATGTCATTTTCTTAGTCATTCTAGGGAGAAACATTTACAGACTTCCTCACCCCTAACAAAAATACTTTTTTTCAATTTTTGAATACTCTTCTGAGGCCCAGGGTAAATCACTCACCCTCCAACACCTGCACCTCTGCAGTGTTTTCTAACAAGTTTTTCTGCTTCAAATTTAGAGCACTTCTCTGCTTAACCACATTTACTCCCATTTATGCACGAGACAATAATTTTGCTTATAACCTTCCTCATATGCTAAGTCAACCGCCTTGAAAATGTAAAGAAATGGGATATTTCTGTAGGCTTTTGTAAGAATTTTGGAGTGATATAATTAAGAACCAAGCCTATCAGGAAAAAAACCCTATATAAGACCAGGGAAAATATATAGTTTTCTATGGTTTCTCTCTTTAAACCCTCAATGTTTCCTCAGTCATTTTTGGGAAAAAATATGCCTATCACTTTGCCCAATTTAAGGTTATACTTGTTTTTTTTACTTGACTGATATGCCACTATGAAAACTCTGTCTTCCTACAAAACAATGACAGGCAATTTTCCTCCAGTCTTATCTTTATTTCTTTCTCCCTGTCTTCTTCTTTTTTTCCCACTAAAGGCATATCCTAGCTATATTAAAGGATCCAAGATGCAGAGTCAATATAAAAACATAAAAAGCCCCATCAGTTTAATAACAATGAAAAGACCCAAAAATGGTAAACTGAAGGGACAGGGGAAGAAATCCTTAGGCCAGGGGCACAAGGTGTCTTGCTCATGGCACCAGGCCTGGCCACAGGGTCCCCTGGTATTGCTGTTGCTATGAGATCTGGGGTCAGTGATTGTCCTGAGGGAGCCACTGATAACTTGGGTCAGGTCCCTTACTTCTTCTGGGGTGTGCTCAGCTTCTGCATGCCCCAGATCTTGTCCAGCAGGCCAGAGATGAAGGCCTCAAAGGGTTTGTAACTGTCAATCAGCAGCCCCTGGACCCTCAGCCTGGGTATCGTCATTCTCCATGTCTAGGAGAATGTCCACGTTTATCTCCAACTCTGGGATCTCTTCTGGGCAGTCACACAGGCATGTAAGTTGCCCCAGAATTCAATCCTCTAGGTTCAGGCACTTCTGTAGCTCCTTGTGGTCATACTTGAGGGTGACTTTACATTGCCTCATGGGCCCTCATTGTCTACCACCAGGGCCCTTGCCTGCAGCCTCAGGGGGACTCTGAAAGTAGATGAGAGGGGCCCTGGGCCACCACTGCCTGGTCCGGGGCTTGGGCCACTAGTGCCAGGCACCTGTCTGCCATGTGGCTGCTTGGGCCACAGGGCCAGGTGCACCATCAGGCCTCTCCCTGCACTGCTGCCTGTGGGACATCTGCTGGCTGGCTCCTGGCTGCTGGCTCAGGTTAGCTTGCTGGCTCAGCTCCGAGTGAGCTCCCTATCTCCTTTAAAGCTTCCCTCCCTAGACCATTTTTTCTGTCATTCACTAGAATGGCTTTTTCCAGAGGGATGATTCACTCCCAGTCCTTTCTATACCTGAAGTTGCTTTCATTTTAGAACCAAATGGGAGTCTCAAAGGAGATGCCCATATCAAATGACTATGTCCAAAAAGAATTAAAAGACCTACTGCCTTCTAGGAGCCTCACTCGGGCTCAGCTATATATTTTTCTTCTCCAAGGTAAAACCAGATGAAGAATAGGTCATAGCCAACAGAAAGATTCCAAGGATCCTGTAATATCTCAACCTGAAGACATTCAACCAAGAAAATGGTCCCAGGGACCAAAAAGGACAATAGTAACCTAGGGATGCCCAGGCCAGTGCTGCAGCTTAGCTTTCCTTCAAGGGATGCCTTGGGTGGGATCTGAACTCTAGAATGCTATAAAAGCAAGAGATACCCCAAAGATGCCAAAATGCACCAACAAGGCCAAAGTTGCATGGCCATCTAACAGTTTCTATAAGGGAACCGATGGGGACAAATTGTCAGAAGCCTAGCTTGTTCACACTGGGTCATTCATTGCCTAGTAGGACACTCCAGTACAGGTCTCTGTCTCTAGGTTGCCTACTCCTCTGTCTGTTATTCTTTTCTTTACAGGTGGCATGGGAAATAACCACTCTACCCCCCCACTCCCAGGACTCACCTCATGGCTTTATCTTTAATAATTGGGAAAATTTTGATCCTGATCATTGTTGTTTGTAGATGGAAATGCTACAGATTTTTGTATGTTGATTTCTATCCTGCCACTTTACTGTATTTATTTATTACTTGGAGGTTTTTTGTGGATACCTTTGGGTCTTCTGTGTATACAATCATGTCACATGCAAATAGAGATAATTTCAACTCTTCTTTCCCTATTGAAATTTCTTTAATTCATTATCTTGTCTGATCTCATTGACTAGGGATTCTGGTACTATATTTAAAATTATTGGAGAAAGTGGGGAGCCTTGTCTTGTACCAGTTTTTAGTGGAAAAGCTCCCCATTCAGTATAATGTTAGCTATAGGTTTTTGATAGATGACATTTATTATGCTGAGCAATTATGCTTCTATACCGATTTTGCTGAGTCATATTATTAAAGGGATTTTTAATTTTTAAAATGCTTTTTCTGCATCAATCGAAATGGTCATTTAATTTTTATCTTTCTTTCTGTTGATATGGTCTATTTAGCTTATGGTTTTGTGTATGTTGAACCACCCTTACATCTCTGGAATAAATAAAACCCACTTGGTCACAATGAATAATCTTTTTAATGTGTTGTTGGATATGATTTGCTAATATCTTGTTGAAAATTTTTGTATCTATATTCATCAGAGATATTGGTCTGAAGTTTTCCTTTTTTGTCGTGTCCTTATCTGTTTTGGGAATGGGGATGATGAAGGAACTTTAGAAATAATTTAAAAGAAATGGAGGTAACTTCTTTAAAAGTTTTGTAGAATTCAGAATTCAGCCTATTTATTACTGATTCAATCTCATGGTTTGTTATGGGTCTATGCAGGCTTTTTATGTTCTCCTGTGTCAATCTTGGTAGATTATATGTGTCCAGGAATTTGTACATCTCATTCAGGTTTTCTGGTTTGTTGGCATATTATAAAATTCATAGTATTCTCTAATGATGTTTTCTATTTCTGTTATGTTCATTGTAATGCTGCCTGTTTCATTGCGATTTTGATTTATCTGATTCCTTTCTGTTTTCATCTTAATTTAGCTAATGGTGTGCCAATCTTGTTTATCTTTTCAAAAACCCAGCTTTTGCTTTCATTTATTTTCCATATAGTTTGTTGATTTTCTGTTTCATTTGTGTCTGATTGACTCTTTATTCTTTTTTTTTTTCTCCTGGCTTGCTTGATTTTTGTTTGTTTGTTTGTTTTACCAATTCCCAAGGCATGATGTTAAGTTGTCCATTTGCTGCCTTTTCATCTTTTTCTTATATGCACTAATTGCTATGAACTTCCCTCTTATGACTGCTTTTGGGGTGTCACAAAGATTATAGAAGCTCATGCACGCATTATAATTTGTTTCCATAAATCTTGATTTCAGTCTTAATCTCTTTGGTAGTTGTAACTTCATTTAGGAGTAGGATGTTTAGTTTCCATGTATTTGTGTATTTTCAGGGTTTTCCTGAAATTGATATCATGTTTTATCCTATCATGGTTGGAGAAGATACTATATATAGTTGCTATGCCTTTGAATCTGTAAAGCATTGTTTTGTGCCCTATTATGTGGTCAGTCTTTAAGAAGGTACCACTTGGGGGTGAGAAAAAAATGTATACTGTTTTGGTTTTAGGGTGGGAAGTTCTCTATATATCTGTCAAGTCCGTCTGATTTATGGTATTGTTTAGGTCCTAAATTTCTTTGCTTATGCTTTTTATCGATTTGTCTACAGGAGATAATGGGGTGTTGAGGTCCCCAATAATTAGTGTGTTGCAGTCTATCTTTCCTTTTAGTTCTAGCAGTATTTCCTTCACATATTTGGGTGCTCCTAAATTGGGTGAATAGATATTAATAAGTATTATGTCTTCATGATGGATTAGTGCTTTTACTATTATATAATGCCCTTCTTTTTCACTTCTTATTGTTTTTGCCTTAAAGTGTATTTTGTCTGAGATCAGTATCAAGACTCCTGCTTTTTTTTTGTTTCTATTTGTATGGAATATATTTTTTGAGTCCTTTACGTTTAGTCTATGTATAGGTTTCTTGAGGCATCCCATGACGTGGGTTTTTGGTAGGCAACTAGATGGAGGGCTTCTTTTTTAAAAATCTATTTAGCCAGTCTGTGTTTTGATTGGAGAATTCGAGCCATTAACATTCAGCATTTTAATCTATATTTCCAAACTTGTCCCTACTGTTAAGTTGGCCATTTTCTTGGTTGATTTTTGTTCTCTTATTTCTGTCTATTTTTTATTTTTCCTGGTATAGCACTTCTTTCAGAATTTCTTGAAGATATGGTTTGGTGTTGATCATTTCTTTCAGGTTTTGCTCACCTGAGAATGTTTTTATCTATTCTTTACATATGAAGAATTATCTTGCTGGTTATAATATTGTTTGTTTAAATTGTACTGTTTTTCATTTAGCACTTTGAGTATATTTCCCCAGTCTTTTCTTGCTTGCAATGTTCCTGACAAGAGGTCCAGTGTTAGCCTGATGGCTAATGTAAGTTACTTGATGTTTCTCTTTTAGAATTTTTTGTCTGTGGTTTTGGCCATTCTCGCAGTGATGTTCCACGGTGAATATTTTCTTGGATTGATTCTATTTAGGGTCCTTTGTTTTTCTCTGGTATGGATGTTTGAATGCTTCTCGAGGCTTGAAAATTTTTCTTCCAGAATTACATAGAATCTCAATGCCCTTATTAATTTCTTCACCTTCTGGGATACCAATTATTTGGATGTTTGTAAGTTTAATAGAATCTAGTATTTCTCATATATTATCCTCATTTTTGTTTTGGTTGTTTTTTCTATCTTCTTGCTATTTTTTTCTCTAGGTCAGACGTTCTGTCTTCTGTATCAGAGATTCAGTCTTCTGTATGGTCTAATCTTCTTTTTCTACTTTCAAGAGCGGTTTTGATTTCCTGTACTGCAGCCTTCGTTTCTAACCATTGTGTTTGATTCATTTTTATGGTGTCTATTTCTTCTTTTAAATTATGGAAGAACTTTCTCATTTCCTGTAGTTTCTCTTACATCTTCTGGAGTTCATTGTCCCTTTTCTTTTGCATCTCATTAAAGTTCGCCACTATGAATATTCTGAATTCTTTATCTGACTATTCTATGAGTTCCATTGTGCTGTCTGTGGATGATGAAGAATTATTATTCTCACTTAAGGGAGAGAGATTTTCTTGGTTTCCCATTCTTGCACCTCTGTTTTGGTTTCTGGTCATCCGATGGATTATACATTTCTTCCCTGTGACCTGCAGTTTTGCTGCTGGGACTACATGTTCCAAATGTCTCCCAGATTCTAGAGAACTGATGCACCTGAGGCTGAGACACAGGGTCTGAACTGGGGAGGATAAATGGTATGTGAAGGTCCAAGGCAGTTGGTGGCCTCAGTTCACACACTTGCTTATGCCATGCAGGAGCCAGGAAGAAAGGTGGGGTGGAAGTTGGGAGCAGGAGGGCACATGGAGCAGTTTAATGGTGTGCACAGGTCCAAGGCAATGGTCTCATTCCCTACTCTGCACACTCGCTTCGGCCACACAGGAATTAGGAAGAAAAGTGGAGTTGAAGTTGGGAGTGAGAGGGCACCTGGAGCAAATGAATGGGGTGTGCAGGTCCAATGTGGTCTCTTGCCTTGATCTGCACACCTGCTTCTGTGCACAGGAGCTGAGAAAAAAGTCAGGGTGGAAGTTGAGAGCCAGTTTTCTCTTTTTGTTATGTCTGGTCTGGTTTCAGAATTAGGATAACAGAGGCTTTGTAGAATAAATTTGAAAGTGTTCTGTCTTTGAATTTTGGAAATAGTTTGAGAAAAATTTGGGTTAGTTCTTTAAAAGTTTTGAGAACTTAGAAGTAAAACCATCAGGCCCTGGGATACTTTTAGTTCAGAGACTTTATTAGCAATTCAGTTTCATTGCTACTTATGGGTTTATTCAGACTTTCTCTTTCTTCCTGGTTCAATCTTGGTAAGTTATACATATCCAAAAATATGTGCATCTCATCTAGGTTGTTTTGTTTGTTAGCATATAATCATTCATAGAATTCTCTGATATTTTTTGTTCCCATTATGTTCATTGCGATGACACCTATTTCCTTGCTGATTTTTCGTATCCGGTTCCTTTCTCTATTCTTTTTCATTGCTCTAGCAAACAGTGTGTCAATTTTGTTTATCTTCTCAAAGCACCTTTTATTTTTATTTTCTGTATAGTTCTTTTATTCACTATTTAATTTATTTCTCCCCAAATCTTCATTATGTTTTTTCTCGTGAAGTTTTGTTGTTGCTGTTTTTCTGTGATCTGTCATAAGATTTCTTATTTGTCAATTTCTTCTTTTTTCTTGTGGGCATTAATTTCTATGAACTACCTTCTTATGACTGCTTTTGCTGTGTCCTATAGGTCATAAATGCTTGTTATTACTGATTTTTACAAACCTTTTGATTTCAGATTTAATTTCTTCTGTAATTGTAGTTATTCAGGAGTAGGTTGTTCAGTTTCTATGTACTTGTCTATTTTCAAAAGTTCTCTCTGTAGCTGGTTTTAAGTTTGTATTGTAGCTAAAATGATGCTGGATATAGTTTTATACATTTAAATTTGTAAAGGACTATTTTGTGTTCTATCATGTGGTTGATCTTCAAATCTTGGGCATGTGCATGCCCAAGATTCCATGTGGGGGTGAGAAACATGTATTTTTTGTTCTTTTAGAGTGAATTACTCTCTAGATGTCTGTCAAAACTATTTCATGTATGGTGTCATTTAGATCTTATATCTCTTTGTTTATTTTTTGTCTAAATAATCTGCCCAGAGGAGACAGTGGAGTGTTGAAATCCCCAATAAATATTGTGTTGCAGTCTTTCTCTTCCTTGAGATGTAACAGTATCTCTTTGATGTATTTAGGTGCTTCATTGTTGAATGCATAGATGTTTAAAGTGTTATATCTTCCTGGTGAAAAAGTCTTTTTAGTACTAGAGAATGTCCTTCTTTATCTTCTCATATATCTTTCATCTTAGTCTATTTAGTTTGATATCAGTATCACAATTTTAACCCTTTTTCTGTTTGTTTGTTTGTTTCCATTCACATGAAATATCTTATTTCCAACCCTTCACTTTCAGTCTATGTATGTCCTTATCAGTGAGGTGTGTTTCTTGAAAGCAGCATTTAGATTTATTCCATTTTTTTTCCATTCAGTGAGTCTGTGTTTTTTTCATAGGAGAATTTAATCCATTAACATTCAACGTTATTATTGATATTTGCAGACTTATCTCTTTCACTTTGTTAACTATTTCCTCTGTTTTTGTTTTCTCTTATTTTTGTCTGTCTCTCTTCAGTGTTCCTGTTACAATACTCCCTTCAATATTTCTTGTAGAACTGGCCTCATATTGGTAAATTCTTTCAGTTTTTGTTAGAGAATACTTTTATTCTTCCTATTTTAAGGATAATCTTGCTTGATACAGTATTCTTGGATGAAATTTATTTTTATAATATTTTGAATATATTTTTTCCATTTTTTCTTTGCCTGTATTGTTTCAGGTGAGAGGTCTGTTAATCTAATGGGATAACTTATAAGTATCTTGAAGTTTCTCCCTTGCCATTTTTAGAATATTGTCTGTCTTTGATTTTTACAAATGTGGCTACGATGTGCCAAGGAGAGAATCTTTTTGTATTTATATTTATTATATTTGGAATCCTTTTTTTCCCTTGGGTCTGAATTCCTCCATCTTTCTCTATATTCAGAAAATTTTCAAATAATATTTCATAAAAGAGGTATTCCACACCTTTAGTCACCTATTAACTTTCTGGAATATTACTATATTGATGTATAGATATTTCATGGTGTTTAGAATTTTTATGTGTGTCCACAAGAACAATATTTCAAGCATACTCAAGCCAGAAATCTGAGTTATGTGAGACTTGGTGATGAGATGGGCAAGCAGGCAGAAAAACAAAAACAAAACAAAACAAAACAAAACAAAACAATCAAAACAAAACAAAACTCTTTTGAAGAGAAGACCATCAATCTCAGGACACCAAACATGAATATAAAGACCTGGAAGGAAGTGGATGAACTGATGGCATAGCAGTTATGTTGCTGGTATTCCCTCATTACTGACAACAGTGTCAGTAATAAAGACTAGTGGCTTGAAATTCAAACAATGTGTGTGTGCATGCATACCCAATATCATAGGAGACAAATGAAGGAAGAATTGTGGTGTGGCCATTCCCCATTAGAGATGAGTTCTCACTTTGCCTATTACTGTCAATCTCTCACTGTCTCTTTCTGACAAGCACAAGTACCCAAAGGCAAAAACCTCTTAAAACAACAACAACAAAGACACATAAGGATTCTGAAAATGCTGCACATTCCTTAATAGTCACCTACACTGTTAATACTGATAACCATTGTGTATTAAGATACCAAAGTTCACTGATTTAAACAATGACTTTTTATTAGTTCTCTAAAGCTACCGAACTCTTTTTGTTTTTATTTTTTAATTTGAAGTCTCTATTTTCCCAGTGTAATATTTCTACATAATGTAAATTGAAAATCACATAATTTACTTCTTATAACTTAACATTTAAAATGTTAAACAAAGAAATGTTATCAAGTAGTAAAACATTCTCCACATAGAGATTATGATCTGAAGTTTTTCCATTATTTTTCCCCCTGGAGTGTAAAATAGATTTCATGTAGGAAAGCTAAAATATGTTAATATTTTTAAATTAAAAGTTTAATATTACCATAACTCAGTCCAAAGAGTAAATTAAATTATTGGGCTTGCATGTGATTGACTGTAGTTCAGGTTCTGGACCTGGTGACTTAAAACTCACACCAGGTGCTTGTGCAAGTGCATGCCCAAGATCCAGAGATGAAAATGCAGGAAAATGGATAATGGTATGGCCATCATGCTAGGGGGTAATATCTCACTGTTTCTCTGTCTCTCTGGTGAGTGCACATGTCCTATAGCAAAATTTTTAAGTAACGAGTATATCAATTTACAATAATTACATTGTAATTAAAGAATATAAAATTTACTACTGGATTGGGATATATTAAATGTATCATTTTCTCTTAAAATTGCTCAACAGGCTTCTTGAAGACACAGCCTCATGGATTCTGCAAACTAGCCATTTTGGGGAAACAGAAAACAAGACTTCCCACTGATAATTTGGCCTCCAGCACACAAAACTCACATGGAGAGGCAAAGGGAAGAGGCCTTCTTGAAGACACAGCCTCATGGATTCTGCAAACTAACCATTTTGGGGAAACAGAAATCAAGACTTCCCACTGATAATTTGGCCTCCAGCACACAAAACTCACGTGGTAGGAAGACCCCTTCCAGGCCTCCTGTCTCTGTACCTGTCTTTGTCTATCTTTACCTCTGTCTCGGTCTCTGTCTCCTCTCTTTTATTTTTAATTTTTGCTTTTTAGAATTTTTTAAGGTAAAGCATTTTCTGCACTTTCTTCGTTTTTTCCTTCTCTTTTTCTGTTTCTTTTTTTTTTTTTTTTTTTTTTTTTTTTTTTTTTGCTGTTGTTTCTCTTTTTCTGCTTTCTGTTTCCTTTTCTGCACACTCCTCAATGCTCAGATTGAACTTCCAAGTTTGGTAAGACACTGACCATCAACCAGATGACTAGAAATCAGTGCAGGACCACAAGAAATATGGGAAAGCAGGAAAATACCTCTACTCCAAGGGAAAAGGATAACTCATCTTCATCCACACACAGTTCAAGGGAATTCATGGAAATGTCTGATAAAGAATTCAGAACATTCATAATGGCAAAACTAACAGAGATGGAAGAGAAGAGAGACAATGAACTGCTGAAGAGGAAGGAGAAAGACGTTGTTGAGTTCTAGGAGGTGAGGAAATTCTTGCAAGACCTAAAAGAGGAGTTTCACACTTTACAAAAGAATCAGATGGAACTGTTAGAGATGAAGGCTATAATACAGGAAGTCAAAATCTCCCTTGAAAGTATTAAAAGCAGACTAGATCGTACAGAAAATAGAATCTCAGATGTAGAAGAGAAAATTGCTAGCCTAGAAAAATCCACCATGAAGACTGAGAAAATGGCCCCAAAATTTGAGAATAATATACGAGAAATACTAGATACCATCAAACGTCCAAACATCTGGATAATAGGCATCCCAGAAGGTGAAGAGACTCATAAGGGCATTGATAATCTATTCCATGAGATCCTGCAAGAAAACTTTCCAAACCTAGAGAGGCACTCAAAGATTCAGTCCCAAGAAATACAGAGGACCCCAAATAGAATCAACCCAAGAAGATATTCTCCAAGACACATTATAGCCAGATTGACCAAAACAACAAAGACAAGATACTAAGATTGGCAAGAGAAAAATGGCAAGTTACCTACAAGGGGTATCCATCCCATCAGACTAACAACAGATCTCTCATCAGAAACAATGCAAGCGAGGAAAGAATGGGAAAATATATTCAACGTGTTAAGGGAAAAGCAATTTCAACTGAGAATACTGTACCCAGCAAGATTATCATTCATTTGGGAAGAAAAGACACGAACATTCCCAGATAAACAAAATCTGAAAGAATTAACCAGCACCAGACCAGATCTCCAAGAAGTTCTTAAGGGAGTGCTATGTCAGTAAAATTAAATGCAGACACACAGAAATAAGAGTTCAAAAACTAAGAAAATGGGCAACTTAATTGTAGGGACAATGTCTGGAGATGAATATTATATCCCAGAATTCAATCTGGAAGATCAAACCTTAACAGAAGAAAGATTAAGTACATGAGACTGAACTGATGAAACAACATTCTGTGACTGGACTAAAATACTGCTGCTTTTATTCTAAACTTTGTTGTCCGGTTTTAAAGGATTTTTGTCCTGTCTTGAGCTGTCGATAGGTGCATGTACCTACTATTTGAACAGAATACTAACCTGTTCTAGGCTTTAAGTGTCAAGGAAATATCATTACCAGTTCAAAACTGCTCTTCTTGAAATTACCAGCTGAACTTGCCATTGAAAGTAGTTAGATTACTTATGATATTGTGTGATCAACAAAATGTTGGAGGAAAAAGAATGGAAGACAACTGTAATAGCAGAGATAGTGTAATAAAAGAGTGGGAAAGGGCAGAGGGTCAAACATGGGGTAAAAAACACATATATACATATACATATGTATGAAAGTAGAAATGGATTATTGATAATTACATGCATGATTAAGCAACTATGCAGTTTATTCTAGATGGGAAACCACATTTAGTTTGTTGGGATGATGCTCAAGGAATGAATGTTAAGTAATTTAAAAAAAAGGTTTCAGAAGAAAAATAACAGTAAAACTGTTCATATTGAAATAAAAAAATGCATATTTGATGACTGCAGTAAGCTATATAGCTCCAGCTGGGTACTACTTTATAATATGTTCATTCTACTCACTGAGGTTTATGCCTAAAGTCAGACTTGGGTTCATGTATAGGTATATATCAGCTGTGCTAGCTATTGGATATATTTAGACTAATTAAGTTCATTAGCAAATCAATTAAATGGGGGGAGGAAAGGCATAGAAAGCAACCATGGATACCAGAGACAATGTGGGAGGAGGGTGGGACATGGCAGAGGGTAAGAATAGGGAATCAAGGATGGCAAAACAAAAAAACAAAGTATACAAGACATAAGAATTAGAAAATTATTTGCTGATAACATGTATGTTGATGTGCTTGATTGAGCCAATACACAGTGTATTTTGGATGGAAAATTCATTTGTATGCTGTAATGATGTATAGTGAATTAATTTAAAAAATAAATAAATTTAAAGAGAAAAAATTGCTCAACAGTTAATCAGCAGTGATCTTGCAACTATACTTTTTATTTTTTTCTAAAGATTTTTGAGTTAGGTTGTGTGTACTTTTTAGACAATGAGAGTGAAAACACACCCTAGGGGGTGTGACCAAGTCACAATTTCTTCTCTTTCATTCTGATCCTGGGATTTTGGACATGCACACGCATATACCTGGCATGACTTTCAAGGAGCTAGATCCAAAATTTGAACTGTGGCTGATCATGTAGAAGCCCAACACCTTAACCACTTTGCCACCTGCTGGTCCAACTATATGACACTTTTTTTTTTTTTTTTAGAAAAGAGAGATATTTGCTATGGGGTATGAGCACTCAACAGAGAGAGACAGAGACAGAATGTGAGAAATCACTCCACACACATGGGGAATAGTCTCACTACAATTCCTTCTCCTTCATTCTCAACTCAGGATTTTAGGTATGCATGTACATGTCTTTGGGGTGAGTTTCAAGGTGCAAGATCTATGATGCAAACAGTATGTGAGTCCAGTGCCTTAACCACTATGCAACCTACTGGCCCAACAATTTTTTAAGAATGAAGACAACCAATTTTAAGTGCTTCCAGCTACAATAACTTTGTTTTAATGGGTATCTTTTGTCTGTTCTCTTCAGATAATTATTGAATTCTGCTGAGCATCTCTAGGCAGTTTCTCAATATTTAGGTAAAATATTTAGCAAGGTTCTAACTTAACTTAAGGAAAAGGTAAAATAAAATTGTCTTTAATGGAAAAAAGATGAAAAACATCACATCAACACATAAAGAAATTTCAAAAAGAAGGGCAAAGTAAACTAAATGCTAGCAGAAACAAAGATATTAAATTAGAATGGATATAAATAAAAGATGTGTGAACCATACAGAGGAACAATGTAACTTATAGCTAGTTGTTTTTTAACAACATCAAGTAACTGACAAAACTTTAGATAGACCTTCCTAGAAAAGAGAGAGAAGATACAACCTATAAACCAGATATGGAAGAATAGGCACTATTTCTAACTATACAAAAGTAAAAAGCTTTTTTTGAGAACAACATAAATATTAAATAACTAATCAAATTTAGCTATTAACCAATACTCACAATGTAAAAAATAGCCATTAATCTAAGATATAATTCATAATTAATAACTTCTAAAGATTAGACGTATACAATGGTTTCAAAAAATGAATTTAAGAGGTCAGTCATTTTCAGTCAGTTAATACTATAAGAATATAAAAATGGTACTCTTTTGGCTCAAAACCCTAAAATTGTGATAGAGGATTATGACATAGAAACTTAGGCTTTATTTGAAACCCCTTCTGTTTTTTAAAGCTTTCCAAGAGTTCATATCAGGCCTTAACAGAATAATGTAGCACTTGGGAGCAAAGATGCAGCCTAGGAGTCCAGCACTGGAGGCCAAAATGGAGAAGACTTCCACAGCCACCATGAATTTCCCCTTGGTGCTGTGATAGACAGGGACAAATGTGACCCAGACACTGCAGAACACCAGCATGCTGAATGTGAGGAACTTGGCTTCATTGAATGTGTCAGGCAGATTCCTGGCCTAGAAAGCCACTGTGAAACTCCTCAGAGCCAAGAAGCCCAGGTAGCCCAGGACACAGTAGAAGGCAGTGACTGAGCTCTTGTTGCACATGATGATGAGGTTTCTGGGCTCAGAGTGTGAGTCTATATCAACAAAAGGGGGAAAGGTTCCCAGCCAAATTCCACAGATAATCATTTGGATAAGGGAGCAAATGGGAATGACAGAGTTGGAAGCCCCTGATACTAGCAAGCACCTCATTTTTCTCCCAAGTTTCAAAGCCTTGAATGCCAGAATTAGAGTAATTGTTTTGGCTAGAATGGTGGAAACAGCCACAGTGAACACAAGGCCAAATGTGACTTGTTGAAGGACACAGGTGACTGTGTTAGGATGGCCAATGAAGAGCAAGGAGCAGAGGAAGCATGGCAGGAAGGAGATGAGCAGAACAAAATTGAGAGCCTGGTTGTTGGCCTTGACAATGGGAGAGTCTTCGTGCTTCACATAGATCCCCAAAACTACAGCTGTGAGGACAAATAAACACAAAGCCATGCAGGCCATGGCTGTCCCCAAAGCATCCTCAAAAGCTAGGAATGTCACACGCGTGGGAAGAGATTGAGTTCTCTCACTGTTTGAATACTCTTGAGCTGGGCACTGGATACACTGCTTTGCATCTGGTGGAAAATCAAAGATGCAGCAATTCAGTTTCACAAATTGATTGTCATGTTGAAGAAAATGGTCACTGTTATGTAATTATGTGCAGAAAAAGCCCCTGTGGTAATACCAAGATACACCAAACTAAGAGTTTGTATTGATGACACTGGGAGAATTCTTTCAGCTGCAAATAACACAAAAAGTCATTTGAAACTGAGCCTCAGCATATGGGAATCTTTTTTTTTTTTTCTGGAGAGGTTTTTGCTATAGGGTGCGTGCGCTCGCCAGACAGACAGAGACATAGAGACAGAAAGCGAGAAATCAACCCCCAGGAGGGATGGTCACGCCGCAATCCCTTCTCCTCCATTCTCCTCTTGGGATCTTGGGCACTCATGCACACGCGCCCGGCGTGAGTTTTAAGCCACCGGGTCCGAGACACGAACCGCGGTCGACTATGTGGGAGTCCAGTGACATAGCCATTACTCTAACTGCTGGTTCCCAGCATATGGGAATCTTGATGGTCCATCTTGCAGAGCTCAATGATGTTACGCAGGTGAGGATACATTCCTGATCTCTTCTCTACTCTCTTCTGAGATTTCATTATAATGAACCTTATGCTTCCATAGCTTCTCATATTTGTTCATCACAATAGAAATAAATCGTTTTCTTAGCATTCAGAGAAAGATAATTTTACTTTGTTCTTCTGGAGTATCCTAACTTTTTTCTCTTTCTAATTTCTAGTGATTTTTTTTCTTGTATCTTATAGGTCACTTTGTGTACAGACTTTTGTCATTGTACATTTTAATTTTTCTCTCAATATTATCATAAACACTCCTATGTAAATGTGAAAACAGTTTTAATTTAAAACAATAAAATCTTTAATGGAATTGTATTGCTCTTATAGAGCTATTTTTTGAGAAATTGATATTGTAATTATATGATAGAAGGATGGAGTGTTCTTTTTGAGGTATTCATTTATATATATATTAAAGCATGGTTTGTTAATTTTTAAGACTGATAATATTTTTGCCTTTATGCATAATAAGTTCTCTGTTGTATCTACTTATGTCTACTATTATGTAGCAGGAAAGCAGTCAGGGAGATTACATAAATTAAGAGGCATGTTTGTGTTTCAGTTACAATTTTTAAATAAAAATATCTGTTGTAACTAATCTTTTCTAAAGTATGTATGTATGTATGTATGTATTTATATATTTATGGTAATACTGAGGCAATAATATTGGATTGTCAGAAAAGTTATTACACATTTTTGCATAAAAAATGTCGTAACTCTTCCAATAGCCCAATATTTTCTCTAAGAATTAGAATGGGGACCAGCAGGTGGCATGGAAGTTAAGATTCTAGATTCCTACATGATTTATTGCAGCTTGAGTTTCAGACTTGGTGGCTTGCTTTCTCAGTTTTTATTTCTTTTTCTCTCTTTCTGGCCTTTCTCTGGTGAGTGTCCATGACCTGTATCAAATTTTAATAATAATAATAATGGTAAATAAAATGAATGATTCTTAGAAAAAATACTAGAGTGATAATCAATCACATTTTTTTCTTACACAGCCTCTTTCTAAGACATGATTCAGCAGATATTCTTGGCTCCTATCTCAGGAACATGTTTGGCACCCAAATATATGTGTATATTTTCTTCTGTGTCCCAAATCCTTTCTTTATTCATTTTTTCCTTTTTATCTTCTAAAAATCATTTATTTTTTATTTTTTTTCATAAAAAAATAATTTATTTTAAGATAAGGGTCTCTTTCTAAATTTATTCTGGTATCAAACAACTGCAATTAGTGAGAGGGAAAAGGCTTCAGTAATTGTTGTAGGATGTTAATTTATTTACAAAAACTGTACAAACTAATAACAACATCAATTTATCAAAGGTTCTTTTTTTTTTCTTTTTTTGGAGAAGTTTTTGCTATAGGGCAGAGAGAGACAGAGAGATAGAAAGTGAGAAATCACCCCCCAGGGGGGATGGCCACGCCACAATCCCTTCTCTTCCATTCTCCTCTCGGGATCTTGGGCATGCATGCACACGCGCCCGGCGTGAGTTTAAGCCACCGTGACCAGGACTCAAACCATGGTCGACTACGTGGGAGTCCAGCGACATAGCCATTACGCTAACTGCTGGTCCCAAAGGTTCTTGAAATTAATTTTGCTTTTAGAAAATTATCAAAAGTCTTTAGATTCAGAATAATAATCTTTTATTATTTTTGATTCTTAGAATTATAATACATCAGATCTTTAAGCAACAACACCAGCTGAAATCTTGTATGATAAAATATTTTCCTCTTCCTGATAGCTTGGAATGTAAATGAAATTTGCTCCTTTTTTATAGAAGAAAATCAAATTTAAACAAAATATTCAATAGTATCAAATAGCTGCTAGAATGATTTGTCTCTACAAAAGTCCTTAAATTAAGTCGTTTTTTTCTTTCATTTCAGACAGCTAAGCCTTGTAATGAAAATTTATTCAGTTTTAACTAGGAAACCTAAACCCACAGAAGGCATCTTCAAAATAGTACATATTGTAAAAGTGAATATGAGCAAAACTAAATTTTTAAAGTTGGTAACAAATCTAGTAGGAGCAATAATTTAGCATTTTATTGCAAAATATAAGTGGCTTTAGGGAAACATGCTTGGTCAATCTTTGTTAAGCTTTTAGGTTTGAGGCCAAAATATTTAAAAATAAAGAAAATATAGCATGACTGTTAATGGCTTTTAAGATATTAATTTGCGGACATAGCTTTATACTCATTAACGAAGTACCCAGGCTATCCAACTACATTTGCCATGAATTCATAAGACAGTAACACATATCTATAACTAAATGTAATTTTTTAAAAATAAAGAAAACAATAGGTATTTTTGACCTAAGATGGGTTTACCTAATAAGGGTTACATGAGAAATATGTAGTGTTTTCAAGAATAAATAGTGTTTTCGAGAATATTTTCACTATATCCTCATATCTAGTTGGGTAGAAAATTTTAGGTTCTGGATTTTAAAATATATAATAATGTGATATGTAGGTACACAATAAAAAGTTAACTTAAAACTCATGGGCCAACACATACATGAAGGAAGTGTGGTTAATCCATTTGTGAGTTCTGAGGCCAGTTGAACACTGCTTTTCATATATTAACACAGTACATGTGCAAATCATGATATTTATATAAATCTGTAACATTGAATTACCTGAGATTATAGTCAATGTTTTGAGATGTTTAATGCAATGAAGAATGGTATGCAAGGGGCTGGAAGGTGCTATAGTGGTTAAGGCACCAGACTCATATGGTTCAAGTCCTGAAGCCGGTGGCTTGCTTTCACACTTACGCTCTCTCTCTGTCAGTCTGGGGCCTGGGGGTCTGGAAGTGGGGTGGGGGTCAGAGGTGACCCTCCCTCAGTATCCCTTGCTGGCCAGGGGCTTGCAGGAGAGCCTATTGCCTGCTGGGAGGCACGGAAAGTCTAGAAGGTGGAGTCTGGGGCCTGGGGGTCTGGAAGTGAGGTGGGGGTCAGAGGTGACCCTCCCTCAGTATCCCTTGCTGGCCAGGGGCTTGCAGGAGAGCCTATTGCCTGCTGGGAGGCACGGAAAGTCTAGAAGGTGGAGTCTGGGGCCTGGGGGTCTGGAAGTGGGGTGGGGGTCAGAGGTGACCCTCCCTCAGTATCCCTTGCTGGCCAGGGGCTTGCAGGAGAGCCTATTCAAAATAATTTTATTCTTGACCCAAGCATTTACCTCTTGTCATATTTTCTTCTTCTACCATTCTTTATAGAAATTATTCTTGATAACATTTTCTTGACTTATTTATTCACTCATTTTTGTATTTCTATTTTTTATTTTTATAAATTTATTATATACAGGAAGATGTTTTGATTGAGGTCAACTTTGGGGAATGGTTATAATGAGCCATTTAACATATAACCAGGGCTGGCAGGTGGTATAGTGGTCAAGGTGCTGACTCCCACACGGCTGACCACCACTCAAGGCCCAGACCTAGTTATCTTCTTTCTCATTTTCCCTTTTTCTCTTTTTCTCTCTCTGGTCAAAATTAATAATAATAATAATAAAATAATTCTTTAAAAAACATATGTATTACCTCACAACTTACGGTTTTGAGGTGAGAATATCTTCTCCCATAGAATTTTTTAGGTATATAACATAACGTAATTAATTGCATTAACATGGTGTACATTAGAGCCATAGAACCTGTTTCTATTGTCTAACTTGTGTTCTTTCTAAAACCTGGCTACCCTGAATTTGCAGTATCTGCCATTTTACTTTCTGTTTCTATGACTTTGAGTTTTTAGCACTCTACTTATACATGAAATAATATTGTATATGTCTTTCTGTACCTGAATTATTTCAATCAGCATAATGTCCTCTAAGTTCATTCTTGTTAAAATAACGAAATTTTTCTGTTACTTTTAGGGTACACAACCTTACCAGAGACTAAGGGATAGTGATACACTCTTCATAGGAGCATGACCATGTTTCAATCCTTTCTCCATTTCTCCATTCTGTCAGGGTTTGGGGAATGCACCCACACATATACATAGTGTGTTTCTTAATCCACCAGCAATAGGATTCCAATCATGGTCAGCCATGAGGACCACTGATCTCTTAACCATTAGACTATGAGGCTGAAATAACAATTTTTTTTATTAAAGGTTTGATATTATTTCATTTTATACATATACAACAGGTTTTTAAAAAGGGATTAATTTAATTTTATTATTATTATTATTTAATTTGTTATAGGGCTCATGTACTCATCATAGAGAGGCAGATAAAGAGAGAGGAAAAGTGAGAAAGCTAACTGCCAGGTCTGAGACTTGAAACATGGTCAGTCATGTAGAAGACCAGCACCCCGATCTCCATACCACCTGCTGGCCTATTAACAGATTTTTTTAACCATTTTTCTGTGATATTTTGTTAATACCATAGCTTGACTATTGTGAACAATTCTGCAATGAATATGAAAGCACAAAAATCTTTTGGACATATTAAATTTATACCTCTTTTAAATTTATTTTATTTTAATTTCTTTTACACATTCAACACTCTGAATCACAAAAACTTGTAAAGTGAAGTTTTTTAAAGAATATCTATCAAGCCCTTTGTACTTTTCCCTTGAGTTTGTTTTCTAAATATTGAGTATTTTATCCATTTTGAATACTAACTCCTTATGTAATATATTATTTACCAATATGTAAACCATTCTGCAGTTTCTGAAATCTGTTTTTGTTTACTTTGTTGGACAAAATTATTTTAGGTTTTTTTTTTTTTTTTGATAGGCTTTTGCTATAGGGCATGTGTACTTGCCAGACAGAGAAAGACAGAGAGACAGAAAGTGAGAAATCACCTCCCCATCCCCCGCCCCCACCCAAGGAGGATGGCCATGCCACAATACCTTCTCCTCCATTCTCTTCTCGAGATCATGGGCACGCACACACATGCACCCAGTGTGAGTTTTAAGCCACCAGGTCCGGGACTCGAACCACAGTCGACTACATGGGAGTCCAGCAACATAGCCAGTACTCTGCTGTACTGGAATTCTTTTACTTTCAAATAATTTGATTTGTTTATTGCTTTCCTTGTCTTTGATTTGGATATAATATCAAAACATACTACATGGCCATCAAGTGGTTGTGGCACTGGACTCTCACATGGCCAACAAGGTTATGATGCCTGGTGGCTTGAAAATTACACCAAGTCCGTACCCAGAATCACAGGAGTAGTATGGAGAAAAGATTGTGACATGGCCATCCTCATGGGGAATAATTTCTTACACTTACTTTTTTTGTATCTTTCTGTCTCTCTCCAGTGAGCATATGTGCTCTGTGGCAAAAACCTTAAAACAAAAAAGAGTGCTACACATCGGGCCAGTAAGGTACCATGTTGTGAGGCACTGTACTCCCAAATGCTTGACCACAGCTTGAATTCTGGGCCTTGTTTTTCAAAAATCACTCCTAGCTCATGTGCATGTGTCCTAAAAGCCCTGAAAGGGGAATGGAGAAAAAGGGATTCCAGCATGGCTATTCACCTTGGAGGGTGATTTCTCACCTTTCCTGTCTTTGACTCTCTCTGAAAAGCACCTGTGCCTGATGACAAAAAGCTTAAAAAAAACCTACAAAGACAATATAACATACAGCAAATTTTGATTTAGAAAAAGCAGAATTAAACTAATCAACTGTAAGTGGATATCATGTATTATAAATTCCTCAGTAAATAAATAAAAAGTTTCATTCATAAATAAAAATTAACAAGATATATTGCAAAATAGTTAAACATCAGAAAAATTATACCCCTGACAGTTTATGAGAATTAAAACAAAAATTAAATATTGGATAGCTCTCACTGGCATAAATACTGTACTGCATCCATTTAGCATATACATCATTCTGTACCTTAACTGTATTTTTCTTTTAGAACCAGCAGTTGGGATAATGGCTATGTCGCTGGACTCCAATGTAGTTGACTGAGGTTCGAGTCCTAGATCTGGTGACTTAAACTCATGCTGGATGCATGTGCATGTGTGCCCAAGGTCCCGAGAGGAGAATGAAGGAGAAAGGATTATGGCATGGCCATCCCCCCAGGGTATGATTTCTTGCTTTCTATCACTATCTGTCTTTCTGGTGAGCACACATTAGCAAAAACTCTCTAAAATAGTTTTCTTTCAAGAATTTATTAAAAAGTAAAAAAAAAAAAAGACCATTTTTAGACAAAATAAAAATTTTAATTTCCAGGAGCCAGCAGGTAGCATTGTGCTTAAGAGACTGGACTCCCACATGACCAACCAGAAATTCAGTCCTGAACTCAGAGGCTTGAAACTCATGCTAGGTACATTTGTGTGCATGCCAAAAATCCTGAGAGGAGAATGGAGGAGAAAGTGTGGCATACATACCCCCTGTCTCTCTCTCTCTCTCTGGAAAGTGCACACATCCTATAGCAAAAATCTCTCAAAACATTTTTTTGTTTGTTTCAAAAGTAGTAATGTAGTGTTAAAAATTATGTGATATATCTAACTAGTAAACCACAATAATTAATAACATTTTATTAGATACCTTGAAGACAGATATAGGGACTGGGAAAATGAGATTGTGTGTGTGTGGGAGAGTGGGCTCAACTCTGAATATAGAATGGAAATTTGGAGTTATTTTGGAGTTTGAAATATTTTTTAGAGAGATTTTTTCCCCACAGGATGAGTGCACTTACTGGATTGACCAAGAGAGACAGAAAGACCGAAATTACTTCCCAACATTGATGACCACACCACAATCTCTTCTCTGCCATTCTCTTCTCAGGACTTTAAACACACACACACACCTTCACACACCCAGCATGAGTTTCAATCTACCAGGTATGGGATTCAAACTGCAGTCAGCCATGTGTGAGCCCAACAATGTAATCATTATGCCATCTTCTGGTCCTAAAGACTGGAATATTGATTAATAATCAAGAGATAACTGAAGTATAAACATGTATGATTCATATGCTTTTCATATGCTTTTTATATACAGTCTTAAAGTAACTATTAGAAAAAATTTATTTATTTATTTATTTATTATTGTTTCTCAACCCATGACAGGGCATGTGTGCCTACTAGAGAGAGACAGAGTGACACAGAGAGTATAAAAATTAGAAAGCAAGCTGCCAAGTCTGAGACTCAAACCATGATCAACTATGTGGGAGTCTAGTTCCTCAACCACCATGCCACCTGCTAGACCCATAAAGTAATTTTGTACAGTATTATGAATTGTAGCATTTTGACCGTGACCTGTCACATGAGGTTAACTGTAGAATGCTCCACCTGTAGCAGTATGTTGCAGCTCAAGGCATTTCAGATTTTGTAGCATTTCAGATGTTGGATGAGAAATGCTCAGTCTGTAGTAACAATGCCAAAAATAAGTAGAGCCAGAAGGTATTGTGGTGGCTAAGGTGCTGGACTCCCACATGGCCAACTGCTGTTTTAGTCCTAGACATGATGGATTGCTTTCTCATTTTCTCTCTCTCTGGCCAAATTAAATAGTAATAATAATAAATAAAATTAAATAAGTAGTTCTTTTAAAATATCAGAAATAACTATAATGTGTATAAAGCATATAAAGCTACTTAACAAATTTATATTATGTAAAAATAGCCTACCTTCCTAGAAAACTAAATTATTTAAAAACCTTCTGTTCAAATAGTAGGTACATGAACCTATTGACAGCTCAAGACAGTACAAAAATCTTTAAGACCAGACAAGCATCAATAGTTTAGTCAAGGCACAGAATGGTATTTTACCAGTTCAAACTCATGTACTTAATATATCTTCTGTTGTGGTTTGATCTCCCCAATTGAATTCTGGGATATAATATTCAACTCCAGACTTGTCCCTACAATTAAGTTGGCCATTTTCTTAGTTTTTGAAATCTTATTTCTGTGTGTCTGCATTTAATTTTCCTAACATAGCATTTCCTTAAGGACTTCTTGGAGATCTGATCTGGTGCTGGTAAATTCTTTCAGGTTTTGTTTATCTGAGAATGTTTGTGTCTTTTCTTCCCATATATAGGATAATCTTGTCAGGTACCGTATTCTTGGTTGAAATTGCTTTTCCCTTAACACTTTTAATATATTTTCCCATTCTTTCCTTGCTCACATTGTTTCCAATGAGAGGTCTGCTGTTAGTTTTATGGGATATCCTTTGTAGGTAACTTGCCATTTTTCTCTTGCCAATCTTAGTATCTTGTCTTTGTCTGTGGTTTTGGTCAGTCTGGCTATAATGTGTCTTGGAGAAGATCTTCTTGGGTTGATTGTATTTGGGGACCTTTGTATTTCTTGGGACAGCATCTTTAAGTGCCTCTCTAGGTTTGGAAGGTTTTCTTGCAGGATTTCATGGAATAGATTATCAATGTCCTTATGAGTCTCTTTGCCTTCTGGTGTCCCGACCCGGGGGACAGTCGAACAGGTTTCCTGAGGGAAGGAGTGAGAGACGGGACCAATGACGCAGTGTTACAACACAGAGATGAAGCAGTGTTACAACTCTTCAGGGTTGTTCGTTTATTGTGGGCAACATGAAGATGACACAGTGTCACAACTCTTCAGGGTCTGCTGGAGACAACGCGGTGTCCCAGCTCTTCAGGGTCTTCTGGGTCATCTGTTGATTGTGGGCCAGGGACCGTGGTTATATACATGTTGGTGGGCAGTGACTGGTTGAATGAAGGATTGTAAAAGGTGGGTTGTGATTGGTTGCTTTTGTGGACCAATCATGAGCTGCCAGATATGCAAATATGAGGGATTCTAAGCTCACCAATTTGCTATGGGAAGTGGCCAATCAGAGTATGGTTTTGAAGGGGAGCCAATTGTGGTCTTTATGGGAAATGGCCAATCAGGGTATGGTTTTGAAGGTGAGGTTTTGAAGGGGAGCCAATCATGGCCTTGGGCATTGTGTAACTGTTTGCTTTCTGAGAAACTGAAACCTAAGGGTGATACTCACTGGTGCGCAGCCTCCCACATTCTGGGATGCCTATTATCTGGATGTTGGATGTTTGATGGTATTTAGTATTTCTCGTATATTATTCTCAAATTTCAGGGCAATTTTCTCAGTCTTTGTGGTGGATTTTTCTAGGCCAGCAATTTTCTCTTTTACATCTGAGATTCTATTTTTCTGCATGATCTGGTCTGCTTTTAATGCTTTCAAGGGATATTTTGACTTCCTGTCAAAATATTATAGCCTTCATCTCTAACAATTCTGTTTGATTCTTTTTTAAAGTATGTAATTCCTCTTTTAGATCTTGCAAGAATTTCCTCACCTCCTGGAACTCATAAGCTCTTTTCTTCTGCCTCTTCTGCAGTTCATTGTCTCTCGTCTCTTCCATCTCTGTTAGCTTTGCAATTATGAATGTTCTAAATCCTTTTCAGACATTTCCATGAGTTCCATTGAATTGTCTGTGGATGAAGAGGCATTATTATTTTCCCTTGGAGGAGAGGCATTTTCCTGCTTTCCCATATTTCTTGTGACCCTGCATTGATTTCTAGTCATCTGATGGATGGTGTGTTTCTTCCCAAAGTTGAAGTTCAATGTGAGCATTGAGGAGCATGCTGAAAAGGAAACAGAGAGAGAGAAACAACAGCAACAACAACACAACAAAACAAGACAAAAAAAAAAAACAAGAAATGGAGTAAAAGAGAAGAAAAAATAAGAGAAAAAACTGAAAAAATAATTTTAAAAATTAATATTTAAAAAAATTTTAAATAGGCAAAAATTAGAAAACTGTGAGGTGTGCTTGTGTGCTATGTGAAATGGCTAGTTCTCAGGAGCCATGAAAGTGTCTTCAAGGACTGTTCCCTTGCCTCTCCTGGGCTGGGAGGGGGATAGAGAATTATTAACAAGATAAAGGGAAAGGAGGGACCAGAAAGCCCAGAAAATGCTTTGCCTTAAAAAATTTTAAAAAGGAAAAATTACAAAAAAATCAGAATACAGAGACAGAGACAGAGGTAGAGATAGACAAAGACAGAGACAGAGACAGAGGTAGAGATAGACAAAGACAGATACAGAGACAGGAGGCTTGAAAGGTGTCTTCCTACCACGCAAGTTTGTGTGCTGGAGACTGAATTATCAGTAGAAAATCTTCATTTCTCTGTTTCCCCTGAAATGGCTACTTCTCAGGAGCCATGAAGGCATCTTCAAGAAGGTCTGTTCCCTTGTCTCCCCATGTGAGTTTGGGTGCTGAAGGCTGAATTATCAGTGGAAAATCTTCATTTCTTTGTTTCCCCTGAAATGTCTAGTTCTCAGGAGCCATAACGGGGTCTATTTAACTTATATATTGTTATCTTTATTTTTTAAAAATTGTTACAGCAAACATGTGCTCACCAGGGAGAGAGAAAGAGAGAAGACGAGAAAGAAAGCCACCAAGTCTGGGACTCAAACTGTGGTCATTCACATGGGAGTCTGTCATCTCAACCACACCACCTGTTGGCCCCAAAATATTTATTTCTTCACAAGCTCGGTGTCCAGCAGGTGGTGTGGCTGTTAAGGCATTGGGCTCCCACATGGCTGACAGGAGTTTGAATCCCAGACCTAGTGCCTGGCTCTCTCATTTTCCCTTTCTCTCTCTCTCAGGTGAGTTAAAAATAATAGTTGGACCATCAGAAGGCATAGTGATTATGTCTCTGAACTCCCATATGGCTGACTGCTGTTTGAGTCCCAGATCCAGTGGCTTGAAACTCACAATGGGCACATGTTGTGTGTATGTCAAAATTCCAAGAGGAGAATGAAGGAGGGCATGACCATCCTTTCTGGGGGTGGAGGTGTTTTCTCACTTTCTGTCTCTCTGTCTGTCCAACCAGTGCACATGCCCTATAGCAAAAATATCTAAAAATTAATAAAATAATAATAATATGAATGAGTAAAATTAAATTAGGAAAAAGTTCTAAGTTAAGGTCATTTGAAAACATTAATAAAAATAATGGGTTACTTACATTGTCTTTCTTATCCATAGTATTTATGCCAATTTTATCAAACTAGTATCACATATCTAATAAATGGCCAACCTTGAAAAAATAAAAAAATAAATTTATAAGAAAACTTGAAATATCAGTAGAGTAGATAACTTTTATTTTTAGCAGGGTTTTGCTTTAGGGTGTATGTGCTTGCTAGAGAAAGAGAGACCAAGGCAGTGAGAGGAAAAGTGAGAAATCACCAGGACAGATTGCCAGGCTGCAATCCTTTTCCATTCTCCTTTTGCGATATTGAGAATGCACACACACACACACACGACTGGTGTGATTTTTCAAGCCACTGGTTCTGAGACTCATGGTCAGTCATGTGGAAGTCTAGATACATAACCATGGTGCCATCTGCTGGACCACAAATAATGTTTTATAAGAAACACAATTGTCACTATACGCAAACTCTTAAATTTTATTTACTTAGTGCCAACTTTCCAACAATTAGTGCATAGTACTTTTTTAAAAATTAATATACTAAAAAACTGATGAGAGGACAGTAGTACCTTCTTGTTTTTGGCCACTGATCAAGGTTTACTTTAGTCAAGAAATACCATAGTATATCAGGCAGATTAAAATTCAAAGGATGACCTGGATGGCTTTTGGGATATTAAAGACAATGCAAATTGTATTTCAGAAATCCTGTTCTTTGGACTGTGAAGAAACTGCACATGGTGTTTTTTACTTTATAAAAAAGCTTTGTATATAATACTGAACGTGAAAAGATATTTCTTAAAAAAAAACTCTAGTTTTGAGTATACAGACTTTTCAGAATAGACAAAATAGTAAAGTGTTTATTTTTTAATTTTTATTTATTTATTTTAAAGATTTTTGCCACAGAGCAAGTACACTTCCCAGATGGAGACAGAGCAAGACAGTGAAAGGGAAAGTGAGAACTCGACATCTTGGGGAATGGCCACAGAACAATTTATTCTTCTGTATTCTCCTCCTCTGATTTTGAGAATGCTTGTATACATACCTGGTGTAATTTTTATTTTTTTGTTAGTTCTTTCTTTTCTTTTTCTTTTTATTAATTACTTTTTTTCATTTCATTTTCTTCCATACATTCAATCACATTATTATTTGCCTTACAAAGTGGATATTTCAACAAGTGAACATTACTCCCTAGTACAGTTGAAAAAACTACAAAATATCTTCAACAGATAATACCACACCTCTTTGTGCCATTAATGCTTAGCCTCCCTGTTCCTCCCCCAAATGTCCTTCCTCAGACCCTCCTCTTTCACACACACTATATCTGGTATTTACATCTATATACTGTGTTTCTATTCCCACTGTATTGGCTGGTATCCCTTGTCAATTAGTTTCAGTCATAGAGTGCGGACACTCGGTATATATTAAGTGGAGACATACAATGCCTCTCCTTCATAGCCTGGCTTGTTTTACTCAGCAGTATGTCTTCCATATTCATCCACTTCCTGTCAAAAGCCAGGTCTTTTTTTAATGGATGAATAATATTCCATTGAGTATATGTGCCACAGTTTTTCTGTCCATTCATCTGTTCATGGGCATTTGGGTTGTTTCCATGACTTAGCAATCATGAATAGTGCCGCAATAAATATCAACGTGCAAGCACTTTTCCGATTAAGTATTCTTCTGTCCTTTGGGTAGATACCAAGGAGTGGGATTGCTGGGTCATATGGTTCTATTTGTAGATTTTTGAGGAATCTCCAAATTGTTCTCCACCGTGGCTGGACCAATTTACATTCCCACCAGCAGTGTAAAAGAGTTCCTCTTTCACCACACCCCCACCAGCACTTATCATTTTTTTTTTTTAAATCTTCGTCATTCTGACTGGGGTTAAGTGGTACCTAATTGTTGTTTTGATCTGCATTTCCCTTACGATGAGGGATGTTGAGCATTTTTTCATATGCCTTTTGGCTATTCGTATGTCATCTTTAGAGAGTGTTTTTTTCAACTCCTTCTCCCATCTTTTAATAGGGTTGATCATCTTTTTTCCAGAACAGCTGCTTGAGTTCCTTGTGAATTCTGGTTATCAATCCCTTGTCTGACACATAGTTTACAAAAATATTTTCCCATTCTGAGGGCTGTCGATTCACACTAATTACTGTGTCTTTTGCCATGCAGAAACTTCTTAGTCTGATGTAATCCCACTTGTCTATTTTGGGGATTATCGACTGTGCTTTGGGGGTCTTATGTAAGAAGTCTTTTCCAATCCCAATGTCTCCCAGAGTTTCCCAAGTGTTTTCTAAAAGCAGTTTAATAGTTTGGGGTCTTAGATTTAGATCCTTGATCCACCTTGACTTGATTTTTGTCAAAGGTGAGAGGTAATGGTTCAGATTCATCTTTCTACAGGTGGAAATCCAGTTTTTCCAGCACCATTTGCTGCAGAGGTTTTTCTTTTCCCACTGTATTGACTGGTACCTCTTGTCAAAAATCAGTTGACCGAATGATTGGGAATTTATTCCTGTGGACTCAATTCTGTTCTATTGGTCTACGTGTCTGTTTCTGTGCCAGTACCATGCTGTTGTGACTATCACGGCTTTGTAGTATATTTTTGGGTCACGGAGTGAGACGCCACCCACTCCACTCTTCTTGTGCATAATAGCTTTGGCAATACGGGGTCTTTTATGATTCCAAACAAACTTTATGATTGTCTTTCCTAGATCTGTGAAGAATGTGTCTGGTACTTTGATTGGCATTGCATTAAATATGTATATTAATTTGGGTAGAATTGCCATTTTAATTATATTAATTCTTCCAATCCAGGAACATGGGATATCCTTCCACTTTTTTGTGTCATTTTCAATTTCTTCTTTTTATCTTCTCATAGTTTTCCTTGTGGAGGTCTTTAACTTTTTTGTTTAGATTTATCCCTAAGTATCTTATACTTTTTGTGGCTATAGTAAATCGAACAACTTTTTTCAGTTCTATCTCTGTTCGCCTGTTGTTCGTATACAGAAATGCTATAGATTTCTGGATATTAATTTTGTATCCTGCAACTTTACTGTATTTATGTATTACTTTCAGAATTTTTTTTCTGGAAACCATTGGGTCTTCTATGTATACAATCATGTCATCTGCAAATAGAGAGAGTTTCACCTCTTCTTTCCTATTCGAATGCCTTTTATTTTTTCTTCTTTTCTGATTGCATTGGCCAGGACTTCTAGTACTATGTTGAAGAGGAGTGGAAAAAGTGGGCATCCTTGTCTTGTACCCGTTTTTAGTGGAAAAGCTTTCAGCTTTTCTCCATTGAAGAGTATGTTCGCTATGGGTTTTTCATAAATAGTTTTTATTGTGTTGAGAAATGACCACAAAACCATAAATGTAATACACCATATTAATAGGAAGAAAGATAAAAACCATATGGTCATATCAATTGATGCAGAAATGCATTTGATAAGATACAACATCCCTTCATGATCAAGAATCTCAACAAAATCGGCATAGAAGGGCCTGATATAATTTTTAAACTACCAGGTCCAGGACTTGAACCTTAGTCATGTGGGAGTACAACACCTTAACCACTACACTATCTACTGGTCCCCTTAAATGTTTATATTTCATTTATTTTTATAAGGTTCATTTACTTTACTTTACTGTTAGTTTTTAAATTTTTTCTGTAGAACATGTGCACTTATGAGAGAGAGAATGTGAGATAATAAATAAGTAAAAAAGCAAGTAACAAGGACTGGGACTCAAACTGTGTTTGACCATGTGGGAGCCAAGTGCTGTAACCACTATGCATCCTGTTCGCCCCTAAAATGTTTATTTTTATTATTTATTAAACTTATATATTTAGGATATTTTCTTAAAAATACATTAACTAATAATACTCTTTTTGTTCATTTTTATTTTTCCTGAGACGATATTATTCAAGTTTTGCATCTTTGACATCAATGTTTCTAGTAGTACTATAGCCACTTCGAACAAAGTTTTACTAAGGAATAATTACACACAGTAGCATTTTTTTGTTTTTTTTTTTCTTTTGGATGAGAGAATTTTTCTGTAGGGTGTGTGCTTGACAAAGAGAGAGAGAGAAAGAGAGAGAGAGAGAGAGAGAGAGAGAGATTATACTGCAGTGGAAATAGCCATACCAAAATCTCTTCTCCATTCTCCTCTAATGATTTTGGGCATGCATGCACATGTGCCCAGAGTGACTTTCAAGTAACTGTGATAGGGACTCAAACTATGGTAAGCCATGTGGTTGTTGTGACACGCGATAGATATTCAAGGATCGAGATTGCTCAAGAAATTAGAATTTTTATGAGCCTTTATTCCTGGCCAAGGACTGCCACCCTCACACCACACACAGGTAGCATCAAAAGTGACAGACCTGACCAACAATTTTGCAGATTATTTAAGCATAAAAACCACAAGGGAATTCCCAGCCTTCAGGGAGGGTTTGCACTGGAAGTGGCAGAGAGTTCTTTCCAGGGAAGAAGATAAAAGAGGAAGGGTTAAGAGTTGGGATCGCCAGGTGTTGCAAGGGAAGAGGAGCTGCAAGGACCGCTAAGGGCCACAGGGGGTGTAAAACTGCTAGGGTAAAATGGGTGGGTACATTTTGCACAATATTTTATCATTTACTTTGGGAAGCTGTTTATAGAAGGAGAACAATGGTTACTGTGTTTTTTACAACATATAACCATACCCAGGGAAGGGCCTATGGGGTGCTTTCCTAGCTTTCTTAGCTTAGTGTACTCCATTTTTTTTTGGGGGGGGGGATTTTTTTTTGCTATAGGGTGCGTGCTCTTGCCACACAGACCGAGAGAGACAGAGAGACAGAAAGTGAGAAATCACCCCTCGGGGGATGGCCATGCTGCAATCCCTTCTCCTCCATTCTCCTCTCAGGATCTTGGGCACGCACACACATGCACCCGGCATGGCCAGGGTGCGAACCGCAGTCGACTACATGGGAGTCCAGCGACTTAGCCATTACTCTAACTGCTGGTCCCAGGATACTCCATTTTTTTTTAACTTTTGCCCATTGTCCGTCATAATAGGAATCCAGCGCCTTAACAACTGCGCTACCTGCTGGCCATGACATTTCAAGTGTATAATGCAACATACGTTAGTAAATTTAGAGTTGTTTAACTATGACCAAAGTTCAATTTTAGAATGTTTTATCACTCAGGAAAATTCCTGATGGCATACTTCTCTCCCAGTTTGCAAAGATTCTTCTTTATGATTTGTTTTTCCTGGCTATTTCATATAAATGGAATGATAATGATAAAAGAATAAAAGAGCATAAATCTTTTTCCCTTAAATTGCTTGTTTTATTCATTTTTGGACTCTGAATTTTGATTTATGAGTTTTGCATGTCAAGATATCTTTTGTTTTAAAATCTAGCAGATAGGGACCAGCAGTTAGCATAATGGCTATGTCACTGGACTCCCACATAGTCGACCGTGGTTCACATCCTGGACCCGGTGGCTTAAAACTCACGCCGGGCACGTGTGCGTGCGTGCCCAAGATCCCAAGAGGAGAATGGAGGAGAAGGGACTGCGGCGTGGCCATCCCCCCTGGGGGGTGATTTCCCGCTTTCTGTCTCTCTGTCTCTCTCTGTCTGTCTGGCGAGCATATGCGCCCTATAGTGAAAAAAAAAAAAGAAAAAAAAAAAACCTCCCTAAAAAATAAATAAATAAAATAAAATAAAATCTAGCCAATAACTATAATACAGTATTTTTCATGCATAATCAAAATAACCTCTTTAAAAGAGTTGGTTTTTGTTTAGCATTAGAAAGTCTTATTAAAGGAAGATGACTTTTGATAAAACTTTTTGCCCCATCCATTTACTACATTTTTCTACTCTGTGCCTTGAACACTGTACATTTTGCAACTATGTGAACATGTTTTCAAACTCACAAATGCTTCCTAGAAAAGTTTATGGTATTCCAAATAACCCACCAAAATGTCTGTGGGACTTTATAACAGGATGCTAATTAAGTAGGGAAATAGGAGCATATTATGCATTGGTCGGATGGTCCCTTGCCTCACTAAGGCATATTTGTGGTGCTGTTGGGAACCAACCCTCATAGAGCATTTCCATTCCTTCTGTTGGTGAACATGATCTCCCCAGTTGTTGTAGTCTCTGCAGTACTGTAGCTTAGGGATGGGCAGTACTTGAGTACTAAAGCTCCCTTTGTAATGTTGATAATAATTATTATTTTACTTATTTATTTTAGGTTTTTGCCAGAGGGCTTGTACATTCATCTGAGAAAGATAGAGAAAGGAAAAGTAAGAAATCATCCCTCAGGGGGAATGGCCATGCTGCAATCTATGTCCTCCATTCTCTTCTCAGGACCTTGGCTAGCACATACCCAGTGTGATTTTCAAGTTGCCAGTTAACCACTAGAATCATTGTTGGCCATGTGGTAATCAAATATCTTAACACCACACCACCTACTGGCTGTAATGCTGAGAATTATTAAGAGCTACTTCCTACAATACTCTAGAAAGTGAATATAGTTTTTAAATCTTAATATAATCAATGATATGGGGTTTCTTATACATTTCATTTTAAATGGGTAAGATAAGTACTTATCAAAAATGTCTAGTCCTGCATCTTTTAAACATTATATTTGAATGTAATGGGAAAGAATTAGCACTGCTGTTTTAAGGTGCCCTTCCAGCAGTGGCAGAGCTATAGTTTGTGTTTCTCCACACCCATAGTGCTAATTAGTGCTTCATAAAATATTTCTGAAGCTGAGCCTGGCAGATGTGTTGTTAAGGCACTGGACTCCCACATACCTGGCCTCAGTTCTAGTCCTGAGACTGACAGCTTGCTTTCTAATTTTCCCTTTTCCTCTCTCTCTGGTCAAAATAAAAAATAATAATTAAATTAAATAAACAGTTCTTTTAAAATGTCTATAAAGCTTTTCCATTTTTTAAGACTTACTCATTTAATTGTATTTGTTATTATTATTATTTTTAAATTTGACCAAGGAGGGAAAGAGAGAGAGAAAGAGAGAGAGAGAGAAAGGAACAGTCAAAAAGCAAGTTACCAATTTCTTCAAAAAAAGAAAAAAAAAGCAAGTTACCAAGTCCAGGATTAAAACCATGCTCAGCCATGTGAAAGTCCAGTGCCCTATTCAGCAAGTCAGCTATTGGAATCTTTTTTTTTGTTTATGAAAGGCAACAAAATATAGATGTCTCAAGAGAAAGCAGTTTTCTTCTTCTACAGCAAGTTTTTGTTTCAATATGAATTTATCTGTAATTTTTTATCATGGTTCCTTGATATTTGTCTGTTATTGCTATATTATAGTTTCATAATATTTGTTACTACTATGTAATATTATTGATAGCTACTCCTATTGCCTTAATTCATAAATTGTTTGGCTAAATATATAGGTATGTACATTTGATGTTTAGATAAACTTTAAAATAACATTGGTCCCTTTTTCTTTGAAAAGAAAACATTATAATTTCAATGGGATGCCATTAAATTTATAAATGAATTTTGGAAAATTGTTCATTTGGTAAAGATACATTTTTCTTACCTATGTACATGTTATGTACAATCAAGTCTTTTCTTGTCACTCAATACATTTTTATTTTCTCATATATTCTACATATTTGTTTTTAGAAACATGTGGAGGGTCATCAAGGTGAAGTGGTGGTTAAGGTGGCTGAACCCCACGTGGCTGACAGCACAGTTCAAATTCCAAATCCAATGACTTGAAAAACACAATAGGCACATGTGCGTATATGTCCAGTATCCTGAGAAGAATGGAAGAGGATGGTCTGCTGTGGATAAGCCCCTCTGGGGGGGGGGTGCTTTCCCACTTTTTTCTCTTTCTATATTTCTCAGATGGGTGCAGGTACCCTATAGCAAATGTTAAAAAAATGCATGCAATATATCAAATATGTGTCTTTTTATAACTTATGCTGCTTTATATTTTATATTTTTTGCTAAATTGGGCCTATAAGATCTAAAATAAGGCTCTCCTTTAGAAGCACTTCCTCTGTGTCTTCTCATTCATTTCTTCCTTAATGACCTCTTCTTGACACCTTCCCTTGGTTTCAGATATTTGGATTAATGCAGCTGTGA
Organism: Tupaia tana; assembly: GCA_026018925.1. Classification (NCBI taxonomy): domain Eukaryota; kingdom Metazoa; phylum Chordata; class Mammalia; order Scandentia; family Tupaiidae; genus Tupaia; species Tupaia tana. The sequence goes on from JAKSZU010000029.1 coordinate 6,470,567, forward strand.
GCTCTTACCATAGTAGCAATGCCTATGCATTTGTTTGAGTTTATTTTTGTGGTGTGTGATTGGGCCATTATTGTATTATGTATCTTCAGAAGCCAGTTTCCCAAAATGTATATAACGGACACTACAATTTTGGTTCTAAGAGTACAGTTGTTCCATGTTTATTGATACTGTTTATTTTTTTTTACTTTGATTTGGTCTTATTTTGTATTTCTCCATTTACTAAAGATGTTAAACATGTCTTGTACATTTATTGAACATTTAAAAATCTCTTTTGTGAAGTATCTGTCCTATTTTCCGTTGGGAGGGCTCAGTTTTTTGGTAAATAAAAATGTTTATTATCTACATTAAAGGAGGAAGCAGAAGGATCATGAGTTAGCAAAACCCTAGCTTTTTGTTGCTTTTTAAAAAGTTTTTGCTAAATGGATGAAAATTGGGATTCAAGTTTGATAAAACTGGCAAAATGCTATAGCTCACAAAAACAATTCAAGTAAATAACTTTGGCTGTTTTACTTAAGTTTTAAAATAGCTATGAATTAGGACATTTTAAAATTTAATTTTATTTATTACTATTTTTATTTTTACTTAATAATTTTTAAAGAGATTTTTATATGGCATATGCACTTACCAGAGAGAAAGAGAAACAAACAGAAAGTGAGAACTCACCCCTCCAGAAGGGATGGCCATGCTGAAATCCCTTATCTTCCATTCTCCTCTCAAGATTTTGGGTATGCTCACCCATGCACCCTGGTGTGAGTTTCAAGCCAAAGACCCAAGACTCAAACTGCAGTCACCCATGTAAGAGTTTAGTGATGTAAGAATTTCACCTTCTCCTGATCCCACTATTATTTATTTATTTATATTGGTGACAATTTTTTATTTAGTTATTTTATATTACATTTAGCCACATATTTCTTTAATTTTATTATTATTATTATTTATACATTCAATCACTATAGATCATTTAGATCCTAAAGAGACGTTATTCAGCACAATGTACATCTCAGTCAAGCCTAGTTGAGAATACTATACACATCATCATCAACAGATAATAAGCCATATCTGTGTCCCACAAATGTCTTACCTCCCATTTACCCCCCAAATTTACTTTCCTATGCTTTTCCCCTCCCACACTCTCTTTCAACTTTATCTCTGTGTCCATAACAATTTTCAGTGCTTTTATTCCTCTAGTCTTTCGGTCTCTACCATAGAGTGAGGACAGTTGGTACATGTTAAAGCCTGACTTGCTTCACTCAGCAGTTAATCTTCCATATTTGTCCACTTTCTATCAAATTTCAGGACCTTGTTGTTTTTTATGACTGCTATTCCATGCCACACATGTGCCACGCTTTTTTAATCAATTCATCTGTTTGTGGATATTTGGGTTGGTTTCATGTCTTAGCAATCATGAATAATGCAGCAATAAATATAGTTGTGCAAGTGCTTTTCTGACAGAGCATTCTCCCATCCTTTGTGGAGATATCCAGGAGTTGAATTGCTGTATCATATGGTAGCTCTACTTGAAGGTCTTTAAGGAACCTCCATATTGTTCTCCATAGTGGTTGGAACAATTTATATCCCCACCAACAATGGAGAAGAGTTCCTCTTTCACTACCATCCCTCCAGCAGTTATCATTTTTTTGTTTTTATAATCGTTGGTCAAATTAAAATAAATGAATGAATAAATTAAATTAAATTTAAAAAAGCAAACTCTGGGAATCAAAGTGTGGCATAATGGTTATGTCTTTTAGTGATACCAGAGAATATTGAGATAATGACTATATGAATCTTATCTCTAGTGATACAGGTGCTGTAGCCTAACCTCTCCAAGCAATACTCATGGTGAGGACAAAAATTAGTTCTACATACTATCCTAACATGATTCATGCCAAGAACTTTCTTTTAGAATTAACTGTACTGTGGGACCAGCAGTTAGCATAACGGCTACGTCACTGGACCCCCATGTAGCTGACCGCAGTTCAAGTCCCAGACTCAGTGACTTAAACTCACGCTGGCAGCGTGTGCGTGCATGCCCAAGATCACAAGAGGAGAATGGAAGAGAAGGGATTGAGGCATGGCCATCCCCCAGGGGGGTGATTTCTCGCTTTCTTTCTTTCTGGTGAGCGCATACGCCCTATAGCAAAAAAATATCTCCAAAAAACCCAGAATTAACTGTACTTACACTGTCTGCAAAAATTCTGGAAGAAGAAACAGTGATCCAATTTTTTTGAGAGGTTTTTGCTATAGGGCGCATGCGCTCACCAGAAAGACAGAGAGAGACAGAGAGACAGAAAGTAAAAAATCACGCCCCAGGGGGGATGACCATGCTACAATCTCTTCTCCTTCATTCTCCTCCCAGGATCTTGGGCACGCACACACACGTGCCTATTATAAGTTTAAGCCACAAGATCTGGGACTTGAACCACAGTCAACTACATGGGAGTCCAGCGACATAGCCATTACAACACTGGTTCCAGTGATCCAATTTTAAAACATGAAACCACTTCTGAAGTAAATAGTCTCAGGATTTCCTAGTTGGTTTATAAATAAGTTTATATTTGAAATAAAAAATAAATCATGAAGCCAGCAGCTGGTATCACGTTTCAAGTCCTGGACTCCCACATAGTCAACTGTGGTTCAAATCTTGGACTGGTGGTTTGCTTTCCTACTTTCCCTCTCTCTTTCTTTCTCTTTGGTGACAACATGTGCCCTATAGCAAACTTAAAAAATAATAATAATTCTTAATAAAATAAAAAGAAAAATTAAAAATAACTAAATTTATAAATTGGGAGGCGCCGTGGAGCCCGGGCAACCGACACAGGCAGGAGGAAGCCCCCGCTGCCTCCGCGGCCGTCCTCCCCGCCGCCGGCTCCTGAGGAGAGCTGCCCGGCCAAGCCCGTGGCCTCCTAGCCCTGCTTGGGGGGCCGCACCCTGGAGGAGATCTGGACTGCTGCCACCCCGACGCTGACCACCTTCCCCACCATCCGCGTCGGCAGCGACGTGTGGGGCGAGCGCTGCCTGGCGGCGGCGCGGAGCCAAACATGCCAGGTCCTGCGAGTGAACCTGGAAACCATGGTGAGGCTCCGCCGCTTCCCGGTGCCCTGGGCTTGAAGCGCGGCCCGGGTGCGCCCCTGCGGCTCCGACCCGGGACCTGAGGAATGGACCAGTGTCAGTCGAATGTTTACAGATCCGGCCAGGACCCCGTCCCCTAGTGCACTTTATGCGCCAAGAAGTCAACGGATGGTTTACCCGGTCCCGTGCCCCCGGGATGTGGCACCGCCGTCCGTGACTCCAGAGCAGATGTGGCCTCCTCTGCTGCCTCCTGGCACCGGGTCCGCAGAGGGAGGAGACAGCTGGACCCGCAGGGGAGGTCCCTTTACTTCCTTCCCAAGATCGAGACGTCTCCAGGACTGTAGGGACAGATCCGTTTTTTCCCTGTTGGACTCTACCTCACTGGTCTGGACGTCCTCGGAAGAAGTCTTTTTTAACCCCTCTCCAAAAGAATTCGGTTTTGTGCTTGTGTAATCAAGCCAGAATTTACTTGTTCTTTATCTCCTCCACTCCCCTTTTCTTATTGACTGCCACCCCTCTTTCCGGACGAAAAATCGAACAAGTTTTTCGTATTGGACTAGTTTGTGCTCAGGGTATTCTGAATCCCACTCATTTCCTGAGATTTTACTGGATTCCAAAGCTTTGGCCAAGGATATTTTTAAAGAGGTTAAGCTTATGGATGTTAGCAGTACGGATTTGTTTGGCTTTGAATTTTATGAGCTCAGTGATTAAAAACAAAAATGCAAAGTACAACTTAAAATATTTTTGAGGTGTTCCTAAAGATTTTATATTGAAATTTAATGTTTATATTTACTGAGCTTCTAAAGAAAATGATAGAATACTCTGTATAGAAAGTTTTGTTTGGGTAAAGTTGACGTGAAATCCTTTTTAATTGAACAAAAATTAAAGTACATTGAAACTACATGGCTTGCGATATAAAAAGAAAATCAAGTGAATAAATTAAGAACTGGTATTGGTTACAGGAATGATTGGAATTTGATTGGAGGCGATTTTTCTGAAACTTTTTTTTTTTGTAACTCAATTTACATTCCTTCCCTAAGCTTCATCACAGCATACAAAATGCAATCTCCCATCCAGTACACACTGCATAGAGATACAATCATGCACATTACAAAAAATTTTCCATTACTAGTTCCTAGAATTACTTCCACCCCTCTTTCTGACCCTCTGTCCCTTCCCACCCTCCTCTCACACCACCTCCTGTGTCTACAATTGTCCTTCATTCCCTTCCCACCCACGTTGCATTGATCACACAATTTCCTACATAATCTAACTACTTTCAATGGTGAGTTCACTCATTACTACTAAGAAAACCAGTTTTAACTTAACTCAAATAAATGCCAAGGAACTTTGCTTAAAGCCAGGAAACAAGTTAGGATTCTGTTCAAATGGAAGGTGCATGAACCTATCAGTCTCACGTACTTTTATCTTCTGTTCTGGTTCAATTTTCCTGATTAAATTCTGATATATAAAATTCAACTCCAGATTTGTCCCTATGATTAAGTTAGCCACTTTCTTAGTTTTTGGACTCTTATGTTCCATGTGTCTGCGTTTAATTTTCCTGATACAACACACCCTTGAGAACTTCCTGGAGATCTGGTCTGGTGCTGGTAAATTCTTTCAGGTTTTGTTTATCTGAGAATGTTCTTGTCTTTTCTTCCCACCTGAAAGATAATCTTGCTGGGTACAGTATTCTTGGCTGAAATTGCTTCTCTCATAACACTTTGAATATATTTTCCCATTCTCTCCTTGCTCGCATTGTTTCCAATGAGAGATCTGCTGTTAGCCTGATGGGATGTCCTTTGTAGGTAACTTGATGTTTTCTCTTGCCAATCTTAGTATCTTGTCTTTGTCTGTGGTTTTGGTCAGTCTGGCTATAATGTATCTCGGAGAAGATCTTCTTGGGTTGATTGTATTTGGGGACCTTTTTATTTCTTGGGACAGAATCTTTAAGTGCCTCTCTAGGTTTGGAAGGTTTTCTTGCAGGATTTCATGGAATAGATTATCAATGCCCTTATGGGTCTCTTCACCTTCTGAAATGCCAATTATCCGGATATTTGGACGTTTGATGGTATCCAGTACTTCTCGCATATCATTCTCAAATTTTTGGGCCATTTTCTCAGTCTTCGTGGTGGATTTTCTAGGCCAGTCATTTTCTCTTCTACATCTGAGATTCTATTTTCTGAATGATCTAGTCTGCTTTTAATACTTTCAAGGGAGATTTTGACTTCTTGTATTATAGACTTCATCTCTAGCAGTTCCGCTTGAGTCTTTTGTAAAATGTGTAATTCCTCTTTTAGATCTAGCAAGAATTTCCTCATCTCCTGGAACTCATCATCTTCTTTCTCCTTTTTCTTTAGCAGTTCATTATCTCTCTTCTCTTCCATCTCTGTTAGCTTCAACATTATGAATGCTCTAAATTCCTTATCAGACATTTCCATGATTTTCACCGAACTGCTTGTGGATGAAGAAGAGTTACTCTTTTCCCTTGGAGGAGACGTATTTTCTTGTTTTCCCATATTTCTCATGATCCAGCTGTGATTTCTTTTCATCTGATGGATGGTGTGTTTCTTTCAAATTCTTGAAGTTCAGTCTAAATGTTCAGGAGCAAGCAGACAGAGGTGATCTAGAATCTCTTTGCTGTACTGTTGTGATCGCTGGTGCAGCAGATTCAGTAGATATTAGGGAATATTTTAACCCTATTAGTATTTGTATATTTAGCTACAGTGCTCTTAGATCCATCTAAGAACCCATTGAATGGATATTGGAGGGTGGAGAGACAAGAAAAAGGAAAATGAAAAAGGGAGAAACAACAACAAAAAGAGAAAAAAAGACAAAAAAATTTAAAAAATGATAATTACTGTTATTTTTATTAAAAAAAAAATCACAAAATAGAAAACTTTGTGGCGCACAAGCGCTGCATGGAAAATCTAGTTCACTGGCACCATGTGGAACCTTCTCCTGAAGGCCCAACTTCTTCTGCTGCTAGCTTGTTTGTTGGAGGCTGAATTATCAGTAGAAAATCTTCATTCCCTGAAAAATCTAGTTCGCTGGTGCCATGTGGAACCTTCTCCTGAAGGCCCAGCTTCTTCTGCCACTAGCTCGTTTGTTGGAGGCTGAATTATCAGTAGAAAATCTTCATTCCCTGAAAAATCTAGTTAGCTGGCGCCATGTGGAACCTTCTCCTGAAGGCCCAGCTTCTTCTGCCTAATTTTTAATTCTTAAGTTCCTAAATGAGGTGACAGGCACATCAAATAACCAGTCATTTTTCTCCTTCTTCCTGTCAACAAGCAACTTATTTTTACATTAATGAAACCAGTAGCATCAAGATTGTTGAGGGCAAGACTTCATTGTCGGTAGTGCAAAGTGTTGTTGTGGTATGTATTTATTTTGTCAAAGTTTGAGTACTTTTCTGGACAAGTGTAACTTAAGTTGGTGGCTGACACCTATTGATTTATTACGTACATATGATAGTACTATTTTTCAGAAAATTCAACAACAAAAAACCTTAAAAATGTTTGAATACAAAAAATTTAGCAATTTTGACTTAAAGTTTTTTGTTGTTGTTTTAAGGGTTGCCACAGCACTCTTTAAATTGGTGGTTTTGAATGGACATATATGCGTAGTATTTACTTTATTGATGTGTTTAAAGTATTTTTTTGATAGACTGTCTTAAGTGCATTGGAAGGCAATTGTTTGTAATGGAACCGAAGTGTTTCTCTGGACAGTTTGTTGTGCATATGATTAAGATTTACAATCTGGTTGTGCTTTGCTTTTTAACTTATTAACTGTAAATAAATTTTAGATAACACACACAAAAAAAATATGTCATCAATTCAAAAGTTAAGAGACTAACATGGTTTATTAAAAATCTCTTTAATGTGACCAGCAAATGGTGTGGTGGTTATGTCATTTGACTCTCACATGGCCAATCATGGTTCCTCACAGACCTGGCAGTTTGCTTTGTTACTTTTTCTCTCTCTGTCTCTCCCTTATGAGCACACATGCCCTTTAGCAAATTTAACATAATGAGTAAAGATAAGATTAAATAAATGATTCTTTTTTTAAAAATCTATTTTGTGGGTTGAATCCATGTCCTGGTGATTAAAGCAGCTAGATTTCACATGGCTTGAGTCTTGGACCTGGAGGCTTAAGAAACATTCCAGACAAGTGTGTATGCATGTAGGCCCAAAAACTAAAGAGGAGGGAGAAATGGAAAAGGGATTGCATCCTGATTTTTCCCCCTGGGAGGCACTTTCTCCTCTTCTTTTCTCACTATCTCTCTGTCTTTCTCTGGGGAACACATTCCCACTAGGAAAAACAAAAAGCAAAAACACCTGTTCAAATTTAGAAGTTTGAGTTTTATATTGTGTCACAAATTGCTTATTGTATTGTCACATCACAATCACACTCACCAAAAGATGTCCTAAATAAAGATAAAGAACAGAACATAATTGTTCCCTTTTTAAAAGCTTTATTGGGTCTAAATAGTATCCAAAAATTGCACATTTTTAATGTACATATTTGGATAAACTTGGAAAAATGCATACCACTGCCACTATCAATAATCTAAACCTATCTATCTATATAATGTCTTTTAAAAGTTTTCTTACAAGGGTCAGGTAGGTGGTGTGGTGGTAAGGGCACTGGATTCCCACATGACTGACTGTGGTTAGAATCTTGGACTTGTTAGCATGCTTTTTCCTTTTCTCTCTCTAAGTTTCTTTCTGGTCAATATGAAATATTAATAACAATGAATAAAATTGAATAAATACTTCTTTAAAATTATTTATTATGTAGGACCAGCAGATGGCATAATGGCTATATCACTGGACTCCCATGTAGTTAACAGCAGTTCAAGTCTCAGACCCAGGGGCTTAAACTCACGCAAGGTGTGTGTGCGTGGGTGCCCAAGATTCCAAGAGGAGAATGGAGAAGAAGGGATTGTAATGTGGCCACCCCCCCTGGAGAGTAATTTCTCACTTTCTGTCTCTGTCTTTCTGGCAAATGCACATGCCCTATAGTGAAAGTCTCTCCAAAAAAAATAAAATTATTTATTATGCAAGGCATGTTCATTTGCCGGGCAAAGAAAGACAGGAGAAGTGAGAAATCATCCTCCCCATAAAAAATGGTCATGATGTAATGATGATTTTGGAATTCATGATCAATGGAATTTCCTCCATTTGGAGTTTTGGGCATGCACACATAAGTGCTTTTTTTAAAATAGTGATAATTTTATTTTACTTATTATTATTTTAAAAATTTGATCAAAAGAGACAGAGAGGAAGAGAAAGGGAAAATCAGAAAGCAAGCCATTAGGTGTAGGATTCGAACCAAATCAGTCATGTGGGAGTCCAGCACCTTCTCAGCATTGCCACCTTTGGCCCCACCTGGAGTGTTTTGTAAGGTGTGGGTATAGGACTCAAGTTGCCAGCTTGGCCATATGTGATTTAGTCACCTTGTCTATGCCACTGTTTCACCCCATGTTGTGCCCTTTACAAATGACCAAGATTAGCCTCCAATTAGTCCAAGCCAGATTTTATTAAACTGGATTTTATAAGAGTCTGTGTACAAATCACAATGTGGGAAATATACTAGAATTTTTCTGATAAGCTACAACCACTGCTCCATTTTTTGAAAGAGTTTATCTAACATGAGGCCCAAGCTGATGACCACTCAAATCAAACTGAGCTCCTATAGAAAAGTAAACATGTGAATAGAGATGTTAAAATAGAAAGATTACTTTATAGTTGTGGACTGTCCACTTTTTTTTTCTTTTTTTTTTTTTTTTTTAGTTATACAACAAAAATTTAATTAAAATTGGTCAGTAGGTACATATAACCCATGGGACTAAATAGTAACATGGGACTGTAGTAGCAATTGAAAATAGAGTAGATGCTGAAGTAAACATTACATATTATCATCATCTGATTCATCTTCTTCCTTCAGAGATTCCTTAGCATATTTCTCTGCTTCTTCTCATATGTCTTTGGGAACAATTTCATGCCTTCCTTTAGTTAATTCACCAACCCAGCTGAGCTCTAGTTCGAAAGCTTTATCCTTAACTTCATCATGTACTATGTAAATTATTTTTGCAACTTTTTTAACAACATCATGGCAGGTCATTTCTTTCATCTGAAGCTTTTCTATTTCTGTCTTTGCAGCTTGTCTGGCTTTGCCAATGGCACAGCCCCAATAACTGTATGAGACACCTGATGGGTCAATCATGCGCACCATCATTCACACTTTAAGACCCTAACATGAAACTGCAGCCAAAAGGTCTAACAGCACTGTAGAGTGTATATGCATGTACATACATGGCCACTCGGTCTGCAAGATGTTTTAGTGGAATGTTATAGCCAAAATTAGATCTAAAGTTGGAAGCTTCTTCTCTCGCTATGTCTGCTAAAGAACGAGCATCTGCCAACAAACCTGCCACTGCCATTCCAACATGCCGATCAACATTAAAAAGTCGTTTATTGGAACCTTCTTTATAGAGTTCAGAAAGGACTAATTTTTCTACCCCGAAGACAACACCATCTTTACATCTGATTCCAATGGTTGTACTACTATTTTCCACAGCCTTCATAGCATATTCAACTTGAAAAACTCTTCCATCAGGAGAGAATGTAGATGCTGACAGGTCATACCCGGTGCCGATTGAGCTCATGGTGTTACAATACGACAACCCGGATGCGTAGGGCTTCCAGGCTTAGACTGCTTCCTTGCACCGCAGCACTGGACTGTCCACTTCTACATTAAATGCAGTTTTAATTTGCAAAACCTGCCTTTAATCCAGCTTCATTCATTTCTGAGGAAAAGCCAACTGATAAACAGCATTGGGTACAACATGCCCCTGGATGAAGAAAGAAATATGATACAGTATGATATCCAAAACCTCATGAGACTTCCTAATTATAGCTGGCTGTTGGTTAAAGTAGAACATTTTATCTATGGGAATTCCCATGATCAAGATTTGGTCATCAAAGAAGAGATGATAAACTGGTCTGTTAGTTTCAAAGAGGTACAACATCATTTCAATATAAAATACATACAGAAGTGGGATCAGCAGATTGCTTAGTACTTACATCACTGGACTCCTACATGACTGATTGTGGTTTGAGTCCTGGACCTGAAGACTTGAAACTCATGCTTGATGTGTGTTGCAGTCTCTTGGGGGTCTATTTCTCACTTTTCCTCTCACCGTCTATCTGTCTGTCTCTCGCTGATGAGTACTCAAAAAAAAAAAAATAAATAAAATTTATATGGAGTTACCTGAACAAAGTCTTTAAAGAAAGTTGTGTGACTACTTTAACTCAGAAATATATTTGTTTTTTACAGGGCCAGAAGGTGGCATCATTATGAATGTGCTAAACTCTGACATTGCTGACTATAATTTTAGTTTTGGATCCAGTGGCTCGAAAATCATGCCAGGTGTGTGTGTGTGTGTGTGTGTGTGTGTGTGTGTATGTGTGTGTGTGAATGCCCAAATCTGTAGAGTAGAATGAAGAAGGGATTGTGGTATGGCTATCTCCCTGAAGTTTAATTTTACACTTATTCTCTCTTTTTCTCTACTGTGAACAAACAACTTATGCAAATTCCAAAGAAAACATATTGAACAGTTGTCTCAGTCAAAATACAAATTAAGAAAACAAAATTTGTGTTTTACATTCATAATTGTACTGATTTTGCTTATATACATTCTAAACTATACAAATACTTCTAGTGTTTATAAGCTGATTTGGTTTCTTATATTTGGTCAAGTAACAGTCCAATTAATAAAATCAATGAGGTGGTGGTTATGTATACATAGTTGAATATTTTTAATAAGAAATATTTTTGAAATTTATTTTAAAATTTTTAAAATTATTTTTTAGAGAGATTTCTCCTGTAGGGCACATGTACTCACCACAGAGACAGACAGAAACAGAGGGCAAAAGTGAAAAATCATACCCCAGGGGGTATTGCCACACTATAATCTCTATTCTTCCATTCTTCTTTTGGAATTTGGGGCAAACACATACATGCACCAGGCATGAGTTTCAAGTCACTGGGTCTGAGACTCAAACTTGGCTCAGCCATGTGGGAATCCACTGACGTAACCATTGTACCTTTTGCTGGTCCCCAAGAAATGCATTTTTAAGAAATTCATTCTGTGAACATCATAGATTGCACTTACACAAACCTAGATGATATTTCACACAGCACATGGAATTTATATGACATATACTATTATGTTATAGGAGTATTAATATATATGCAGTTCATTATTGACTGAAATGTCTTTTGTTTTAATGGAACACATGACTTTTTCATATATATGTATATGTGTGTGTGTGTATAACAACATTTCTCTATCTATCCTGAAACCCTTTATCATTTGTGAACAAAGTCCTTAAAATTTGGTATACTGTAAAGACAAGTAGATTATAGATTAAGATACCATTCACATTTTTGTAGATACCATTCACAGTTCCTCTTGTCATTTTGGATATCATTCTTATTTTATTAAGAGTTATGTATTTTTAAATTTATTATTTATTATTTTTATTCTTCAATTTGATGAGAGAGAGACAGTGTGAAAGCAAGCAACCATTTCTAGGACTTGAACTATGGTCAGCCCTGTGAGAGTACAGTGCTCTAACCCCCACATTACAGGCCAACATTTTGTATACCATTCCTTATTGTACTAAACATCTCAAAGCATTGACTATAATCTAAAGGAATTAGATGAGACAAAAGATTTATGAAAATACTATGTTTTGTAAATGTATTGTGTTCATATATGAAAAGTGCTCAACTAGCCTCAGAAGCCCAGAAATGGAATAACCATACTCTCATCATTTATCTGTTGGCCCATGAGTTTTAAGTTAACATTTTATTGTGTACCTACATATCATAGTATTAGATATTTTAAAATCCAGAATCTAATATTTTCTACCCAACCAGATTTGAGGACATAGTATAAATATTCTTGGGGGAACACAACTTTTCAGTGTCTTTACCATGTAAAAACCTGCATTGAAATGAAGGTTTTTACATGGTAAAGATGAAATAATTTTAGATGAAGTAATTGCATAAGAGGAGAAAATGACACCAGGGATATTTTTAGTAATGTATGAGATAAAGTAATAAGGAACCTTGAAAATATTTGATAAATAATACATAAAGCGGACTTGCTGGTGGTGAAGTGGTTAAAACACTGTACTCCCACATGGTTGACTGCTGTTCAAGTCTCAGAAATGATGTACAGTGAATGAATGTAAATAAATAAATTTAATTATAAAAAAAAGAAATGATGGCTTGTTTTCTCACTTTTACTTTCTCTCTCTCTCTGTCTCTTTCTGGTCAAATTATAAATAAATAATTATGAATAAAATTAAATAAAATACTTTTTAAAAATTAAAACATAATAACACATAAAGAAGAAAGCTAATTAAACTAGTTCTTATTTAGAAGGCTAGTTAAGGGAGGGCCAGCAGATCATATAATGGTTAAGGCTCTGGAATCCCACATGGCTGACTGCAGTTTGATTCCTGGAACCAGAGGCCTGAAACTCATGTCAGGTACATGTGCATGCATGCCAAAAATTCTGAGAGGAGAATGGAGAGGGTACTGTAGTGTAGCAGTCCCCCCAGGGAGTGATTTTTCTCTTTGTATTTCCCTTTCTCTGACAAGCACATGCTCCCTATAGCCAAAATCTCTGTCAGAAAAAAATAAAGGATAAACAGTGATGAACTATAGAAATAGTGACATGTATTCAAAATAACTCATAACATACATGATTATGACTAATGATTTTCTTTTCAGCTCAGACTCCTGAGTCTGTGTGTAGTCACAGCTGTGTTCCTGGATTCCAGAAAATTCCCCAAGAACAAAGACCTGTTTGTTGCTTTATTTCTGCTTCTAGCCCAGAGTCAGCTATTTCAAATCAAACAAGTATGAAACATATAACTATTCTATCAGTCCCTACTATTGCTCAATAAAAATGAAACTATTACTATTAGAAATAAAACATAGGGGCCTGCAGGTGGCATGATGGTTAAGGCATTCTCCTATGTGGTCGACCTCAGTTCAATTTCCAACCCAGAACCTTGAAACTCATGCCAGGCACATGGACATGTGTGCTGAAAATCCTGAAAGAAGAGACTGTGGCATGGTCATACCTCTCAAGAGTGATTTATCACTTACTTTCTGTCTTTCTGACTCTCTGGTGTGCACACATGCTTTATAGCAAAAACCTCTTTTAAAAATCATTAATAAATGAAGCATAAAGCACCACAGTTCTTAATTCACATAATTATTGTTTTGCTTTATTTGTTTTATAAACAATTACTTACCCTATTTTATGTAAGCTGTTTCCTGTTCATATTCATTCTATTAGGATAAACTGTGAAACTATTTCTAATGAACACCCTTGCAGTTTGGTGCTGTGTAAGACAGTGTCAATTTTCGATGTCATACTGGACCACACTAGTCATGAATAGGAGGATGTGTAATTACCAAGGTTACCTGTGGGTGCCTTAAAATTTGAATCTAACTTTGATGCCCAGATGTTAAGCACAAATGAATTCCAGATAAACTGTTTTAAGAATATTTATAACTTTTTAAACTATACTCGAACACCTGTGTAATTAAGTACAAAGAATTGAATAATATCAGAATACCACACTTTCAAATATATTTCAGAAAGAAATAGAATCATAGTTTACAAATTGAGGACTCAACATTCTAATAAATTTCACAATTAAGCACATCAAAATATGCTCTCATACAAAAAGTAAAATCATGCAATTATCATAATAAAATTGTATTATAAATATGAAATATAAAAAGTTATAAGAAATCATGCTTCCATTTTTCTGACATATAAGGAATAAATATGATTTGAAGTCTTCCATAAGTATTATGCAATTGCAGACATTTTAACAGTAGAAAGCATTTGAATTTCATCACTAGTAAAAGTAAATATGTATGTTCAGATAAGAATATGCCAAGAAAAAACATTACTTATCTTTTATGAAGGAATTGCAAAAGCATGTAAGTGTGTAAAACAAGAAATAAAAATAGAGGTACAGGGCTAGCCCATGGAATGGTAGTCAATGTTGCTGAATCCCACATGACAGAAATTGCAACTTGAGTCCCAAATCAGATGACTTGAAAAACACACAAAGGGTTTGTGTGTTGTCCAAAATCCTGATATGAGAAAAAATGGTGCAGAGGTTATTGTAGCATGACCATTTCATGGAGGTGGTGTTGTCTCACCTCCTCGCTCTCTCTGTATCTCTCTCTAGTGAATCCATGTGTCCCCTGGCAATAGGGGCCAGCAAGTGGCATGTCTGTTTAGATTCTGGACTCCCACATGACCAATTCTGGTACAAGTCCCAGACCTAGTGGCTCATTTTCTCACTTTCTCTCTCTCTCTCTCTGTCTCTATCTGGTAAGCACACATGCCCTACAACAAATTTTAAAAATAATAGTGAATAAAATTAAATAAAAAATGATTTTTTAAAAAAGTAAGAAACGGTTTGTGATCCAGAAAAATACTTTCATGTGTTTATGGTTATCAAACTTGGCTCTGAGATGGAAGCCAGAAGTATCTGCTGACTGTAGAAATAGGAATAGGTACTGCAAGAAAACAATGTTATTGACTATCACTAATTATTGTTTTAAGAATTATTTATTTAATTTTATTCATCATTATTATTTTTAAAGTTTGCTAAAAGGCATATACACTCACCAGAGAAGTAAGAGAAAGAAATAGAAAGAAAAAGTGTGAAATAAAGTTGCCAGGTTCAAGACACAAAATGCAGTCAGCCACGTGGGAGTCTCACATCTTCGCTGTCATGCCACCTGATGGCATCCACTCTAACTCATTGAGAATATACTGGGCTTCTGGAAAAGTCGTGACGCATTTTCCATTTATTTCTATGCAAAAATGTGACATGAATTTTCGACAACCCAATCAATGCTATTGCCTCAGTATTACAAAGTAAATATGAATAAAAACTGGAGAAATAAAGAAAAATCCTACTTATTTTTGTAAATAATAATAATTGAAACACAGACATGTCTGTTAATTTCAATAAGCTTGTGAAAGTTTTTCTGGTAGATAACAATAAAGATGAATATTTGCAACAGAAACCTTATAATGTATAAAGGCAAAAATATTACCAGTCACATAAAAAATTAACAAACCATGTTTTCAGATATATATAAATGGATACTTTAAAAATTACACCTCATCCTTCTATCATATACTTAAAATAAAAATTTCACAAAAATTGACATATGAGGGACCAGCAGTTAGTGTAATGGCTATGGTGCTGGACTCCCATGTAGTTGACCGTGGTTCGAGTCCCGGACCTGGTGCTTTAAACTCACGCCAGGGCACACGTGTGTGTGTGCCCAAGATCCCAAGAGGAGAATGGAGGAGAAGGGATTGTGGCGTGGCCATCCCCCCTGGGGGGTGATTTCTCACTTTCTCTCTATTCTGTCTCTCTCTGTCTTTCTGGCAAGCATATGTGCCCTATAGCAAAAACCTCTCCAAAAAAAAAAAAAAATTGATATATAAGAGAAATCAAGTTCAATACAAGATTCAAATGTTTCATATTTAAACTATTTTCAACATTTACATAGGAGTGTTTATGATAATATTTACATAAATATTAAAATGTACAATGAAAAATGTCTGTACACAAAGTGACGTGTTATATACCAAAAAAAAAATCAATAGAAATTAGGTTAGAGGAAAAGCTAAGATATTCCAGGAGAACAAGTTAAAGTAATTTTTGTCTTAATATAAATAAGAAAACTATTCATTACTATTGTGATGAACAAGTATGATAAGGCATGGAAATATAAGGTTTATCAAAAGGAAAACTCAGGAGAGTAGAGAAGAGATATGGAATACATTCTCATCCTTGATAACATCATTGAGAGACACAAGATGAGCCAACCAAGATCCTCCTGTGCTTAAGACCCAGTTTCAAATCAGTTTGTTGTTATCCACAGATAAAAAAAATTCTCCCCAGTGTCATGAACAAGGGCTCTTAATTTGGCATATTTTGGTATTACCTCAGGGGCTTAATTTGTGAAAATTGCACAAATGTGACCATTAGCTTCAACAGGACAAATAATTAGTACAATTTAATTGCAGCATCTTTGCTTATTCACCAGATGCAAAGCAGCATGTCCAGTATCCAGCTCAAGAGTATCCGAAAACAGTGAGAAAAGTCACTGCCTCCCCAAGCCTGTGACATTTCTGGCTTTTGAGGATGTTTTGGGGCCAGCCATGGCCTGCATAGCTCTGTACTTCTTTGTTCTCACAGCTGTAATTTTGGGGATCTTTGTGAAGCACAGAGACACTCCCATTGTTAAGGCCAACAACCAGGCTCTCAGCTTTATTCTGCTCATCTCCCTCCTGCTGTGCTTCCTCTGCTCCTTGCTTTTCATTGGCCATCCTAACGCAGTCACCTGTGTCCTCCAACAAATCATATTTGGCCTTGTGTTCACTGTAGCTATCTCCACAATTCTGGCCAAAACAATTACTGTGCTTCTGGCATTCAATGCCATGAAACCTAGAAGAACAATGAGGTGCTTGCTCCTCTCAAGGGCTTCTAACTCTGTCATTCCCATTTGTTCCCTGATCCAAATGATTATCTGTGGAATCCGGTTGGGAACCTCTCCCCCTTTCATTGACATAGACTCACACTCTGAGCCTAGAAACCTCATCACCATGTGCAAACAAGGGCTCAGTCACTGCCTTCTACTGTGTCCTGGGCTACCTGGGCTTCTTGACTCTGGGGAGCTTCACTGTGGCTTCCCTGGCCAGAAACTTGCCTGACACATTCAATGAAGCTAAGTTCCTCACATTCAGCATGCTGGTGTTCTGCAGTGTCTGGGTCACATTTGTCCCAGTCTATCACAGTACCAAGGGGAAGTTCATGGTGGCTGTGGAGGTGTTCTCCATCTTGGTCTCCAGTGCAAGGTTCCTTGGGTGCATCTTTGTGCCCAAGTGCTACATTATTCTGATAAGGCCTGGTGAAAACTCCTGGAAAGCTTTAAAAA
This sequence comes from Tupaia tana, assembly GCA_026018925.1. Classification (NCBI taxonomy): domain Eukaryota; kingdom Metazoa; phylum Chordata; class Mammalia; order Scandentia; family Tupaiidae; genus Tupaia; species Tupaia tana. The sequence goes on from JAKSZU010000029.1 coordinate 6,487,706, forward strand.
ACAGAAGGGGTTCCAAATAAAACAGACATTCTAAGGTTTTATCTCATAAGCCTGTATCACAATTTTAGGATTTTGAATAAAAAATGCACCCTGATTTTATATCCTCATATGATAAAATAACTGAAAATGACTGACTTTTTAAATTCATGTTTTAAAACAGTCATTGTTATATCAATCTTAAACAGGTATTAAATCTGCAACTATGAATGGTGTCTTAGATTAGTGGGCATTTTTATATTATGTGTATTGTTTAATTGCTAAATTTTATTAACTATTATTTGTTGTGTTCTCCTATAAAACTTTTTACTTTTGTGTAGTCAGAAATAATGTCTTTATTTCCATATCTGATTTATTGATTTGTATCTTGTCTCTCTTTTTAAAGAAGAGATATCTAATATTCAGTAATTTTCTTTATGTTGTTAAAAAAAAAAACTAGCTAGTGGTTACACTGGTTTTCTGTGTGTTTTTTAATATCTCACGTTTATATTCTTTCTAATCTTTTTTGTTCGAGAGGTTTTTGCTATAGGGCCCGGTCACTTGCCAGAAAGACAGAGAGACAGAGAGACAGAAAGTGAGAAATCACCACCCAGGGGTATGGCCACACTGCAATTCCTTATCCTCCATTCTCCTCTTGGGATCTTGGGCACACACACACACATGCCCAGAGTGAGTTTAAGCCACAAGGTCTGGGGCTCGAACTGCAGTGGACTACAACGACATAGCCATTACACTATCTGATGGTCCCCATTCTAATCTTTTTCTAGATAGATTTTTTTTTCTACAGGCTACATGTGTTCATAGGAGAGACAGAGAGACAGAAAGTAAGCAATCACTCCTTAGAGAAAAAGACCATGCTGCAATTCCATCTCCTCTATTCTTCTCTAGAGTTATTGGGTATGAACACACATGCACCCAGCTTGAGGTTTAAGACACTGGGTCAGGCTTTACCAGCAGATGGGATAATGGCTATGTCGTTGGACGCCCATGTAGTCGATTGCGGTTCGAGTCCTGGACCTGGTGGCTTAAACTCATGTTGGGTGCATGTGTGTGCATGCCCAAGACCTTAAGAGGAGAATGGAGGAGTAGGGATTGTGGTGTGGCTATCCGCCCTGTGGGGTGATTTCTCATCCTCTGTCTTTCTGTCTCTCTCTGTCTTTCTGGCAAGTGCATGAACCCTATAGCAAACACCTCTCAAAAATAAATAAATAAATAAATAAATAAATAGACACTGAGTCAGGGACTTGAACCGTGGTTGACTATGTGGGAGTCCAGTGACAAATCTATTATGTCATCTGCTGGTTTTGATTTCTAATCTGATTATTTTTGTTTCTGCTAGGTGAAGTTTCTGCTTTCCAGAGTGTCTTGATGTGTTAAATTGTGTTGATCTGATGTCTCCCTTTTTTTTTCCATGCCAGAAAGTTTTATTATACCTTTTTTATCATTTAAATTTAAAAACGTGTTAAACATTTGACTTAAATGTGTAGAAACTGCCTAGAAATACAAACCAGAATACAATTAAATGAAAAGAACAAACAAAAGATACTCATTAAAAGAAAGTGATTGTTGCTTCCAGCACTTTAAGTTGGTAATCTATACTCTTAAAAAGTTGTGGAATTGGAACCAGCAGTTAGCGTCATGGCTATGTCGCTGGACTCCCACGTAGTCGACTGCAGTTCGAGTCCTGGACCCGGTGGCTTAAACTCATGCCGGGCACGTGTGCGTGCGTGCCCAAGATCCCAAGAGGAGAATGGAGGAGAAGGGATTGCGGCATGGCCATACCCCCTGGGGGGTGATTTCTCGCTTTCTGTCTCTCTGTCTCTCTCTGTCTCTCTGGTGAGCGCAAACGCCCTATAGCAAAAACCTCTAAAAAAAAAAGAAGTTGTGGAGCCAAGAGGTGGCATAGTGGCTAAGCACTAGATTTCCACATGGTCAACCATCGTTTGAGTCCTGAACACAACATGTTGAAACTCATGGTGGTTGTGTGTGCATGTGTGCCCACAGTCTTGAGAGGAGAATGAAGGAGGAGAGATAGTAGTGTAATTCCCCCCCCCCCCCAAAGGATGATTTCTCTCTTTTTATCTGTTTACCTCTCTTTGTTTCTCTGGTGACTGCATGCACATTATAGAAAAGGTGTCTCTCCAAAAAAAAAGTTTTATAGTTGGGCCAACATGCAGTGAATTGATAAATGTGCTGAACTCCCACATGTCAAGCCATGGTTCAAGTCCCGGACCTGGCAGCTTGAAAATTCACTTCAGGTATGAATGTGTGCATGTTGAAAATCCCAGGTGGAGAATGGACAAGAAAGGATAGCCATACACCCTGGGGAGTGATTTCTCACTTTCCCTCTCACAGTCCCTCTCTGCCAAGTACATATTCCTTATGGCAAAAAACCTTTTAAAAAAAGAGAAAAAGAGTTGTACAGCTGCAAAATGATACATTGCTGATTAATTGTTAAACAGTTTTAAGAGGAAATGACACATTTATTAATTTGCATTCCAATAGTAAATTTAGTAATTTCAATGTAATTATTGTAACTTGATTTACTCTTTGGACTTAGTTCTGATAATATTAAACTTTTAATGTAAAAAATTAGTGTATTTCAGCTTTCCTACATAGAATCTATTTTCCACTCTTGGGGAAAAAATGAAAGAACTTGAGATCATGATTTCTATGCACAAAATGTTTTACTCTTGATTCTTGGTTTAACATTTAAGATATTAATTTAAAAGAAGTATATTACGTGGCTTTCAATTTACATTAATGTAGAAATATTACTTTGAGGAAAATAGAGGCTTCAAATTTAAAAATAAATAAATAAATAACAAAATTAGTTGTGCAGTTTTAGAGAACTTAAAAACAAGTAACTGTTAAAATCCATGAACTTTGGTGTCTTAACACAATGGTTATCAGTATTACCTGTGTAGATGACTATTAAGGGATATTCAGCATTCTCAGAATTCCTGTGTGTGTTCATATTTATGTTTGATACATTGAGTTCTATGGTCACTGTCCTCTCTTCAAGAGGATTTTTTTTCTCCCTGACTGCCCATCTCATTGCCCAGTCTCAGAAACTCTGATTTCTGGCTTGTGTATGCTTGCATTTTTGTTCTTCCAGAGACACATCCTCATATCTTGGTTTTCCAAGAATGTTAAAAAGACAAGGAAACCTATAAAACTGGAATCTGATCACTAATCTGAGGGGTGCTCAGGGCAAGATCTATTTAAATCAATCCATTCACCCAGGCAGCCTTTATGGTTCCTGCACAGACAAGGCAGTCCTGCTGTATTATCCCCCTGCTGAAGTTCTTCAAGGCACACTGCACCTTCCCCACATGGTTACTCAGTACATCCTCACTGCAGGTTATTATTGGCTTTATTAAACACATCACAAGATGCATATCATGTCATCTGAGGGGTACAGACTTTGAACACACAGGACACTTAAGTTCTCCAAACACTCTCAGGTGCACTGGTAAGGAGCTGATCACCGGGCACAGCTCCAAGGGATTTCCTATAACAGGCTGGTCTCTATGCTGCCACTGCCATTGCGGAATTGCTGTGCACCGATTCCTGCGAACCCGTGTAGCTGCTAATATTGTTGGTGGTGCTGAAGGAAAACCACCCAGGTAGAAGCTGAGTAGGGCCTCCCTGAGTTGCTGATGAAAACCTGAACTGGAATCCCGCCCCTCCCTCCACCACTTTTGGCTCCTCTGCTGTTCCTGGAAGGTAGATACTAGTCTGAGTCCATGAATGCAACCATTAGGAGCTGTTAGGCCACTCTGCTAGGCACCCGCTTTTGTCACACAGGGGTAGGGCCCATGCACAACGACTGTCTCTGGGGGAGTGGAGTGAGCAGCCAGGGCCAAGGCTCCACAGCTGCTCTCAGAGGCTCTGGTATGCCCAGAGCTGATGCCAGCTCCTGAGGGGTGGTAGGCACCCAGGGTTCTCTTCTTCTCTGGGGTGGTGGACTAGGTTGGTGTCTGATCAGGAACCAGAGATAAGGATAGGAGAGAGAAAGAGGGCCCAGCAGCTGACACTAAGCACTGGCTCTGGGGGAGGAGACAACTCAGGTAGCTGTGCAACAACCTTGGTTTTGGTTTTGGTTGCCAGGCTTTGCACCCTTGGCCTCTGCACTAACTCCTCCTGGGGCCACTGCTACCACCACCATCCTTTCAAGTCCATGGGGGTTCCTGGAGGAGTCATGTTTTTTAAAAACTGTTCAAAGTTTAGGGGACCAGCAGTTGGAGTAATGGTTATGTCTCTGGACTCCCATGTAGTCAAAACGGTTTGAGTCCCGGACCCGGTGGCTTAAACTCATGCCAGGTGTGTGTGCATGCGTGCCCAAGATGCTGAGATGAGAATGGAGGAGAAGAGATCGCGAGGTGACCACCACCCCCCCCCCCCGGGGGCTGATTTCTCGCTTTCTGTCTTGATCTTTCTGGCGAGCGCACATGCCCTATAGCAAAAAAGCTATCCAAAAAGAAAAAGAAAAAGAAATGTTCAAAGTTTAAATGTATCGCTATGCAAAGTTTCTGCAACACCCCTTTGATATGATCTGTTTTAAATTTTCCCTCAGGTATATTTGTTAGTAAACCAGCAGGTGTCATCATGGTTAAGGTGCTGGACTCCCACATGGCCCACTAGGGTTTGAGTCCTGGAGTCTTGGACCTGGCTGCTTGAAAATCCAGTGAATCTTCTGTGTGTGGAGCCCCAAAATCTCCCCAAAAGAATGGATAAGGGCTTAAATCATAACCATCCCCCCAGGGGGGTGGGTTTATCACTTTCCCTCTCAGCATGTCTTTGTCTCTGTCCTATGAGCCCAGGCTCTATGGCAAAAACAAAAACAAAAACAAAACAGAATTATTATTTAAGTAAAAATATGCAGTATTCATAAAACTGTTTTGCTTAAGAAATATAACCACATTGTCTCTTCAAACAGTTTTTTGTTTTAAAGCCTATTTTGTCAGAAATTAGTATTGCAACTCTAGCTCTTTTTTGGTTCCCATTTGCATGTAAAAACTTTTTCCACCCCTTCACTTTCAGTATATGTATGTCTTTATCCATGAAGTGGGTTTCCTGCAGACAACAGATAGAGGGTTTTTGTTTTTTAATCCATTCAGTCAGTGGGAAGGTAAATTCGTCCGGCCACTGTGGAGAACAATTTGGAGATTCCTCAAAAATCTACAAACAGAACTACCATATGATCCAGCAATCCCACTCCTTGGTATCTACCCAAAGGACAGAATACTTCATTGGAAAAGTGCTTGAACATTGATATTTATTGCAACACTATTCACAATTGCTAAGTCATGGAAACAATACAAATGCCCACGAAGAGATGAATGGATAGAAAAACTGTGGTACATATACTCTATGGAATACTATTCAGCCCTAAAAGACAGCAAAACCCTGGCTTTTGACAGGAAGTGGATGAATATGGAAGACTTACTGCTGAGTGAAGCAAGCCAGGCTATGAAGGAGAGGCATTGTGTATTCCCACTTCATATATACTGAGTGTCTGCTATGACTGAAACTAATTCACTAAAAGATATAGAAACACAGCACATAGATGTAAGTACCAGATATAGTATGTGTGCAAGAGGAGGATCTGAGGAAGGATAATTAGAAGAAAAATAGGGAGGCAAAGTATTGATGTCACAGGGAGGTGTGGTATTGTTTGTTGAGGATGTTTTGTGGTTTTGTCAACTGTGTTGGGGAGAGATGTTCACCTGTTGAAATATCCATTTTGTAAGACAAATAATAATGCGATTGAATGTGAAAAAGAAAATGAATTAAAAAATAAATTAATTAATTTAAAAAACCACAAAAATAAATATAACCACATAAGTTGTCTTTATTGAAACTTTGGGTGTCTGGAGGTGGTGGCAGTTAAGGTGCTGGACTCCCAAATGGCCAACCAAATGAGTCCTGGACTTGACAAACCTGAAAACGTGCTTTCTCACTCCACCTTCCACCCTTCATCACTCTCAGGTGATCATATCAAATTAAAATAATAAAAATAGCAATAAATAAAATTAAATATATAATTCTTAGTAAAATAATTTGGAACAATTCCTATTAAAAGTACTAAACTTTTTCAACTACAGATTAGAAGATTACTTAAATTCACAGGATTTGCAAGAGACACCTGGCCCTACTTCATGGGCACTGGAACTATGCACACTGCTGCACAATTCTGGAAGCCACGTAGGAAAGCTCTGGGTCTGCCTCCAGGTTCAACCTGAACATGTCTGGTGATGCATAACCCTGACTGCAGGGCTAAAGGACCACTGGGATAAAATGACTGTTTAGACGGTGACTCTCTCACTTTCTCATTAAAAAATAGTAAAAAAAAAGCAATTGGTACCAAATAGGTATAGAATTGTAATGATTTTTACCCTATTTGCTACTGGGGGATCTACTAATCTCTATTAAAGTCACTAGTTCATATTATGTGCTCTGCAGTCCTACTTTGTATTGTAAGTACTGCCCTAAAGGTAACATATTTCCAGAATTTCCTCAGGGTATATTCTTTTTAAATAATTGATAGAGATACATCATACATATTTATAGCTTTCAGTGTGATTGTTCTTTAGGTAAATATAATGTGTAATGATCAAATCAGGTTAATTGGCATGTACACCATTTCAAATATTTATAATTTGTGTTGGAAACATTAAAAATCGTTTTACTAGGGTCAGCAGGTTGTGTAGTGTTAAGATTCTGGACTAAAAAATGGTCTACTTCAGTTTAAGTCTCAGATATGGAGGCTTGAAATTCATATCAGGCACTTGTGCATGCATGCTCAAGACCTTGAGAGGAGAACAGAGGAAAAGGCATTGTAGCATGTACAGCTACCTGGAGTGTGATTTCTCACTTTCTGTCTCTGTTTCTTTCCAGTGAGTGCATACACCCTTTAGCAAACATTTCTTTTAAAAATTGTTTTACTTTTTTTGAGATATACAGTAAATTATTGTTAACTATATTCACTCTATTATGCAATGAAATACCAGACACATTCCTGTAAATTTTTAACTTTAAACAACCTCCCCCTTATTTTTCCTATCCCCTGACCACTATTTCCTTTTTTTTGTCTTTTATTTTTTTTTTTTTTGTGATAGGGCATGTACACTGGGCAGAGAGAGACAGAGACACAGATAGGAGGAAAGTGACAAATCACCTACCAGAAAGGATGGCCATGCCACATGTGACTAATATAATTTTCAAGCTGCCAGGTCTGGGACTCAAACTGCAGTTGACCTTGTAGAATTTTAATGTATTAACCACTACATCACCTGCTGGGTCAGTGACCCACTATTTTTTACTAGACCCATTCTAGTAAAAAAATGTAAGAAACGCTTGTAATATTTGTCTTTGTGTGCCTGGCATTGCAGTTATAGAGGAAATAATTCTAACCCTAAGTGGACAAGGAAACACAACAAAGAAAAGCTAGAGGAATTGCACTACCAGCCTTTAAGTACACCACAACGCTATATGAACAAAAATGGAATGGGAATGTCAAAAACAAAACAAACAGGCACATCCAAATTTAACAGAAGAGAAAGAAATAAAAATAACTCCAGTTTTATACTCAATTGATTTTCAACAATGATGCCAAGGACAGACACTGGAGACAGAACAGTACTTTCATAAATGGTACTGGAGATAGTGAATGCTTATGTAAGAAAAAGCAGACTGAATTTAAATGTAAGACTCAAAACAAAAATACAGAAGAAAAAATAGGGAAATTGCCTCAGGTATTGTTACAAGCATAGACACGTTGCAGAAGATCTGAAAATCAGAGGCATCAAAAGCATAAAGAGACAACTGAGATTATAGCAAACACCAATAAAATAATTCTGTACAGCAAGTAATCAACAGGGTGAAGAGACTTCCTGCAGGAGAGATTAAAAGTATTTTCAATCTGTTCATCTAATGAAGGATTAATATTCAGGATATATAAGAAACTCAATCATTTGCACAGAAAATTCCTCCAAAAAACAAAACAAAGCAAGACAAAAACCCCTGTTTATAAAATTAAATCAAGACATGAATAAATATTTCTAAAGAGACATATAAGGGCCAATTATGTAAAAACAATACTTAATATCACTAATTACCAACAAAATATAAATCAAAGCTACAATGAGGTTTCACTTTACCCCAGTTAGAATGACCATTTTCTTTTTTTTTTCTTTTTTTTTTTTGAGAGGTTTTTGCTATAGGGTGCGTGCACTCGCCAGACAGACAGAGAGAGAGACATAGAGATAGAAAGCGAGAAATCATCCCCCAGGGGGGATGGTCATGCCGCAATCCCTTCTCCTCCATTCTCCTCTCGGGTTCTTGGGCATGCACGCACACGCACCCGTTGTGAGTTTTAAGCCACCGGGTCCAGGATGCGAACCGTGGTCGACTACGTGGGAGCCCAGTGACATAGCCATTATGCTAACTGCTGGTTCCCAGAATGACCATTTTCTAAAAGACAAAAAACAACAAATGAGATGGATGATGGTGGAGTGATAAAACATGACATATAGCAAAGTTATCCCACATGGGAAGATTTTTTTTTTGGAGAGGTTTTCGCTATAGGATGCGTGCGCTCACCAGACAGACAGAGAAAGACATAGAGACAGAAAGCGAGAAATCACCCCCAGGGGGGATAGTCACGCCACAATCCCTTCTCCTCCATTCTCCTCTCGGGATCTTGGGCATGCACGCACACGCGCCCAGCGTGAGTTTTAAGCCACCGGGTCCGGGACGCGAACTGCGGTCGACTACGTGGGAGTCCATCAACATAGCCATTATGCTAACTGCTGGTTCCCCCCACATGGGAAGATTTAGATTTCACATCTGGATGCCTACCTGAGTGTGCCAGGCATACAAGTACCCATAATCTGGGGCTTGGCTGAGTCTGAGGGTAAATAAGTTATTGAGAAACTGTTGGGAGTCCCTGTTTCTCTGTCTATGGATCTCTCTCTCCCTCTCTTTGTCTTTTTTACTGATGAAAAGAATATACTTTAAAATAATTTTTATTGGGAATGGGGTTTGCCATAAGGTGCATGTTTCCTCACCAAAGAAAGACAGAGATAGAGAGAAAGCAAGAAATCAACCTCTTGGGGGAGGTCCATACTGCAATTCCTTCTCCTCCATTCTCCTCTTGGGTGAACCCACATATGTGCCTAGCGTAATTTTCACCACTATGTCTGGAACTCAAACCATGGTGACTCATATGGGAGTCCAGCATATTAACCACCACACCAGCTGCTGGCATCATTGGAACAATTTTTTTTTTAAGAATTCTGGGCCACAAGGTGGCACAGTGCATAAGCTGCTGGATCCTGCATGGCCAATTGCATGATTCAAGTCCTAGACTGTGTGGCTCAAAAAGTGTGCCAGACATGTATGTAGGTGTGTGTGCCTACCCAAAATCTTGAGAAGACAATAGAGGAAAATAGATTGTGCTTTCTCATTTTCTCTCGTTCTCAGTGTCTCTCCAATGGCATGTACACATGCCCTATAGCAAAATCTGAAAACAGAACATGACTAGGTGCATTTTCAGTCAATAGTATGAACAGTGCCTGTAATGAAAGACTACCCAGGAAGTTCCCTGAGGGTTTCTTGAGTATGACCACTGTTTCACCTTCTGCCATAGCTGTGGAGGAGTGGGGTTGTGTCCCATCAAAGGGTCACCAAATTCCTGGGAGGTCATGGAGGCTTGAAAAGGATGTCGGAGCTGGACGTGACCATGCAAGTGTTTCTATCTTTGAGTGGGTCTCACAATTCCCTAGGTCTCCTTCTGGAGGCTTGACCAGTCTTTGGCATAAAAAGAAGGCTTGGCAGAAAAAGACTGCATTTCTGGGCTCGCCTGGTCTCCTGGGTTTTGACATAGTTCCTGAAATATTTTCTTTGTTTATTTATTTTATTCTTTCTTATTTTTCCTCATCATGTATTTTGTAATTATCTGCAGTCTTATGATGAGAAGATTTACAAAACTTTGCTGATGATCTTCTCTACGTTAATCCTTCTAATAATTTGTCAAAAAGTACCATTACCAATTACACATATACAGTAATTCTACAGTTTTTTTTGTAGTTTTTGAACAGTTGTCTAAAGATAATCATAAACTGGGACCAGTAGTTAACATAATGTCTATGTTGCTGGACTCTCATGTAGTCGACCGCAGTTTAAGTCCCAGAACCGGTGGCTTAAACTCATGCCGGGCACTAGTGTGTGCATGCCCATGATCCCGAGAGGAGAATGGAGGAGAAGGGACTGTGGTGTGGCCATCTCCCCTGGGGGGTGATTTCTCGCTTTCTATCTCTCTGTCTCTCTCTGTCTTTCTGGTGAGTGCACACGCCCTATAGCAAAAAATAAATAAATAAATAAATAAATACTCTCAAAAAAAAAAAAAAAGATAATCATGAACTATAACACAGTCTGACTTAGATAACAAGGAGTTCAGGGACCAGCCGATGACATGGTGGTTAAAGTTCTGGACCTTCACATGGCTGACTGTGGTTCAAATCCTGGATGTGGTGAATTGTTTTATCATGCTCTCTCACTCTGTCCCTTTCAGATCAAATTTTTTAAATAATAATAATAAATTAAATAAATAATTCTTAAAAAATAAAGATAAAATATAATGTGCTACTAAATCTCATCACCCTGATTTTCAAAAGTATCTAACCTTGCAAATCATTTATAAAATGTTACATGTTACATATTCTTTAATTGATACCATACACAAACCATACTAAAATATCTTTAAATAAGTAAGTAGGAGACAAAGGGAAGGCCGTTCTACGTGTGGGCATGGCATGTGGGTGTGGCCTATAGAAAAGCTGAAAGGACTGCATGGGCAGAACCTTGAAGGAATGGGGTCTTGTGAGTAGGACTATGAGTGAAGGTTTCATGTGGGCCATGTCTGAGCCCACCCTTCCCCCTGCCACCCTGGCTTATTTTCCTTCCTAAAATTTCTAAGCTGGGTCTATCTGGATAGTTTGGGGTCCAGCAAACTGGGTTGCATCCACCTACTCAATTTAAATATTTCACACAACTCAAGGGAAAAGCCTAAAACTGTGAGAGGCTGATGCTAGGTCAGAGATGTTTGCTTCATAAGAGAACATGGTGCTTCCAAATCCCTTTGTAGCCAGTGCCTTGAGGTGTGACTTGGCATGGTGGGGACCTTGGGACTAGTGCAAGTTGGGGAGATGCAGAAGTCCACACTGTGGTTCTGAGAGCTGGTTGTATAATTACAATAATTCAAGTCTAGGGTGGTCTGCTGTAGGAATGAACACTAGAATGTGACCTTACAATTCTTGCAAATTTTGATATTAAACAAGGTCATTTATATTCTTATTTCCATCTCAAATCCCATTGACTTAGAAGGTTGGGATGCAGCCTTGGGTTCAGGGTTGGGTATTCCTGGGCAGGACCTGGACCTAAGGGCAGAGAGCTGAGGCTTTGCTTCAGGAAGAACAGATTTTTTTATTTGTAGTCTGCTGGGTATAAATTCCCTTATCTTCTTCACATTTTGCTTGTTTTATTTCAGGCTTCTTGAGATGATTCATAAATTCAAATAGTTTAGAAACAAATGTGAACATGAACCTGTAATTTGACAGTAATTTCTAAATGTATTGGAATTCTAAACATTCCCATAATTTCACACCTTGAGATTTCCAATGGGCATTTTTATTTTCAGAGACTATTTTACCTCAGGACCCAGATATTAACTGTCTCTAATTAACATCCTAAGTACTTTGTACTGTACAGAACATCAACAAAATAATCACTGCTGAAATTTAAATTAGGTTTTATATTCCAGACAACCAACTAAAGTGAGTAATATGTGCTGTTACCTTGCTGGTCCCCATGGCCAGGAACTCATTACTTCTCCCCATTATTCCTGGAGTCAGGAGTGCTGTTCTCACAAAAGAGCTCATGCTCAGTGCTGAAACATCTTACTACAATTTATCCTGCTGTCTTCTCAGTGTCAAGTCTCTGAAGATCTGCTCTGCACACTTCAGAATCCAGGAACATCCACTATGCACACATTCAATCATCCTTCATTTTAAAAACTCACCTTCTATCCCTATTTCCAGGCTGGATTGTCTCTCCACTATGGCTATCTCCACCATTCAAGAAATAGCAGTTATTCATCAAATAGTAGTTAAGGGGTATCCTTTCATTATTTGCTTGGTTCTTGGCATTTACAGGTACAGAATAGTTGTCAACAAATCTCCAAATAGTATGTTTGCTCCTTAAAGGTAAGTATTATATTTTACTCATCTTTCTAGCTCTCATTCCATGCAAACACATAGTAATTGCCCAATACCTGTACTTGTTTGATTAATAATTATTATACATGTCACACATATAGTTCCTAGCCTCCCCTCAGGGGCAACATGTTAACTACTTAGATAAATTTGTATTAACACAGTAGTAGAAAATGATAGAAATTGGGAAATGACTCTTTCAGTCTAACAAGAATTTTAAATATATAATGTGAGGACATTGCTTTAAACATGCTGTCTAGCTCACCAGATTTTGAGATGGGACTGAAGAGAACCCAAGAAACCACTCTGATATCCATTATCTCCTGGTTTAGATCTGGGTTGGGCTCCTCCTTAATTTGTACTACAGGGGAGCACAATCTTGTATCAAAGGGTCAATAAAACACCATACCAGAAGTTACATAGGAGTCTACATATTCTTTCCATTTATAATAACACATGCAGTGTGAATTTACTTTGATATTTTTGAGATAAAATTTATTTTTACTGGCAACATATAAAATGAATAAATGTAAAGGCAAACAATAAAATAAAAAAGTTTGTAAGTTCATTCTTTTTTCTTTCTTTCTTTCTTTTTTTTTTTTTTTTAAAGTTTTGCCATAGAGCATGTTCAGTAACCTGAGAAAGACTGAGGAAGTGGAAAATCACCCACTAGGAGTGATGATCAAGCCACAATTTCTTCTCCTCCATTCTCCTCTCAGGATTATGATCACACACACATACACACCCACTATAATTTTCAAGCCACCAGCTCTAGAATTCAAACCACAGTCAGCCATATGGGAGTCCAGTGCCTTAACCAACATGCCATCTGCTGGACCATCAAGTTAATTCTTTCTGGAGGAAAAAAGTCTTCTACCTAATAAAGGCTAACATCCATAATATAAACAGAATTCCCAAATTCACCAAAATAAAACCCTCCTATCCAGTCAAGACTAGTATCCAGAATATAAACAGAATCCCCACATTCACCAGGAGAAAACAAAAAATAGACTTAAGGGGATAAAGTCATGAGCAGACATTTTACCAGAGATAAGATACAGATGTCATAAAAGCATAATATGCTTTATTTATCACCAGCCATTTATGAAATGTACATTGAAGCAATGAGATATCAATACACACCTACCAGAGTGCTTAAAGTTTAAAAAATGAAATAAAGCCAATTCAGGAAAGAAACTGAAGAAATGATCACTCATCCATTGATGATGGGAAAGCAAAATGATATAGCTCTTTTTTTTCAACACTTTTTTTTTTTTTTTTTTGGAGAGGTTTTTGCTATAGGGCACATGCACTTGCCAGAAAGACAGTGAGAGACAGAGAGATGGAAAGCAAGAAATCACCCCCCAGAGGGGATGGCTACATTGCAATCCCTTCTCCTCCATTTTCCTCTCAGGATCTTGGGCATGCACACACATGCGCCTGGTGTGAATTTAAGCTGTTGGGTCCAGGATTTGAACTGTGGTCGACTACCTACATGGGAGTTCAATGACATAGTCATTATGCTAATTGCTAATCCCAAAATGATATAGCTCTTTTGGAGAACAGTTAGGCAGTTTCTTTCTTTTTAAAATTAGCTAGATAGCACATATGCTTACCAGAGAGGGAAAGCAAGAAGATACCGTTATGGCAATGGTCACACACAATCCCTTCTTCTCCATCTCTCCCTCCTTTTGGGGCTATAAACATGCACATAACTGTGCTTGGCATTGTTTTTAAGCTGCTAAGACTGGGACTTGAACCATGCAGCCAGTCGTGTGGGATCCAGCAGCTTTAACCACAATGTCACCAGCTGCCACCAGCTCAGCAGTTTCTAATAAAATTGATATGCCTTGACTATGGGAGTGGTCAGACAGTGTAGTGTATCTGCACCATGCAAGATTACTCAACAGGAATAAAGCTAACCAATTACAGGACTATTTGAATGACTCTCCAAAAAATGATGTGAGTTGGAAAGTCCAATCACAAAATGTTGGGTAATCTGTGATCCCATCTATATCACATCTTTGGAATGACAAATTCATGAAAGTGGGAAAGAAACTTGTGGTTGCAAATAATGATGGCCATTGTGGTGAGCAGGAGAAAAATGGGATGTTGTTATAGGACAACAGGACATAAAATGTGCAATTAAAAGCATTTGTAGTTTTGCTAAGTAAATAGGGAAATAAACCTACATATGGAACAAAATACCAAAAAATAAACACACACATACAGAAATATATGCCGGGAAGTACGAATAAAAATGGTAAGATGCATATAGGTGGGTAGATTAATTATATTCTTGTCAATATTGCAGTTACTTTCACATATTTTTGTTTTACTATAGATTTATACAATAAAATTTATTCAAGAAATAAAATCAAGCAAGAAGAGCTCTTTGGCAGCCCTTTCTACAAGGCCATCTCTGGGCCTACACTTCCCTGGCTTGTCTGAGATCTTGAAATAACCCTGTTTATTTGGTCTTCTTTTACCTCAGTGTTCACAGGAGAAAACTGTAGCTCACAGAGGTGAAATGATCTTCCCAAAACATAGCTAGCAAGTGGCCAAGGTGGCACTGGGCTGTAGGGGAGGGAGCACTTCCCTTTGGAATTGCAGGCCCAGGGTTTGTTGGGAGGTGGGTAACTTCAGTTAGGTACACAGGAAGTACATAATGTTTCTAGAAGGGTTGCCCTTCTGGAAGGCTCCAGGTTGTCTTCTAGGTTCCCACATGTGCCTCCCCTGAAGGTTCCTACCTGCATGTCATCCAGAATCCTGGCTAATGCACTTCCCCACTAGGGTGAGATGATGGATGGATGGGTAACTCAATATGATCCTCAGCCATATGCAAACACTGGTACTCGTAACATGAAATGAAAAAAAAAAATGCAAAGTATTTTCTCACATATTACTACAAAAATATGAAAACTGATTTTGCATCTCATCAAGGATAAGGTGAATGGTAGGGTGAAGGAGGGGAGGAGATCGAGACTCCTTGGGGTAAATCCTATGAGTCACTGTAGAAGGAGAGCCCTGGGAGGAGCCCTGAGAATCTTCAGGGCAGTACATGGGCAGAAGCCTCCCCAGACATCTCAGGCCCAGCTTGTAAACACTCCTCCACTCTGCACTTACTTAAGCCAGCTCAACCCCTTATTAGCTGCATGGGTAACTGTCCCTCACCCAGACAGAGGGAGGAGGGGTACTCACTCACCATGGCAGTCTCCTGGAGCCATCAGCTAATGGCAATGAGGCCAGGAAGCACCAGAGCCCTGTCTGCTCTTGTCACTCTTTCTGCCAAGTTGACCTTCTGATCCTGAATTAGGCAAATAGCCGTACCCTCACAGACCACAGTCCTGGGATGAAAACAGATGACAGCCCAGAGCTCAGGGTTAATGTAAAACAGACATATGGACCCTGATCCAGCACTCCCCTTACTGCCCTGCCAGCCATGACCTGAGGTGTGGACCCAATGAGCCTATCAGGCCTCTACTTCATTAACAACCTACTCTTGCCCAGAGCATGTTCACCCCACATGTCCTCACATTCTCCCCAGCCAAAGAGAGGAGTGTGGGATATTTTAGGTGGGACTAGGATTGTGCCCAACCCTAAAGTTCCCCATGTTACCTTTACATTCTTTCTCACAACTGGTCAGGAGATTCAATATTTTGAGCAAATTTTTGCAGAATTAGGAAAGGTTCTCACTCTGGAATTTTCTGAGCCCAAATCCTTGGAAGTTGAGATGGAGCAAAACATCTGGCTCTCTCAAAGGACTCCAGCTAAGAGAGATAAGTAAGGGATGTTTCTGGAACGTAGGTGCCTAGTCGTCTGGGTTCCAGGTTCTTTTGGTATTTATTGTCAATGAACTGAGGCCACTTCCTGTGGTCTCTTTTTTTTCTGTGCTACTCAGATTCTATTTTCCTAAGGTTCCCCCTGGGCCATTAACTGCTCAACCTCATTCCATGCTGAATCTACAACTTAACACAGCTATACCATGTCTGAGGGTCCACCCACAGACATAGGGAAGGCTCCCAGCTCTGAGGAGAAAGAACTGGAATCACTGCTGGATCCTTCTTGTTTTCAGGGCTGTGGCCTGGACAAGTCATTTTGCCTCACAGGGTCTCCCCTTTATACTCACTTGCACAATGGTGATTGTTCCAACCTCTGCTTTTAGGGATGTCACCAGGTATATGTACCTCTAATACATATATAATCCATGGGCTAGTGCCACATGTAGCACATGCACAAACTTAGAGATGGGAGTATTACACAATGGGGTGGGAGGTAGCATTAAATACAACTTCAAACAGCCTGAATGCTGATCTGTAATATACGAAAAGTAATTTTTCCATTGTTCCTCTTGACTTTACTTCCTTTTCTTTCTTTTTTTTTTTTTTTTTTTTCTTTTTTTTTTTTTTTTTTTTTTTTTTTTTTTTTTTTTTTCCTTATTGGGCATGTGCACTTTCCAGAAAGACAGAGCAAGACAGAGAGATAGAAAGCAAAAAATCACCCCCCAGAGGGAATGGTCATGCTGCAATCCCTTCTCGTCCATTCTCCTCTCAGGATCTTGGGCACGCATGCACACACGCCCAGCATGAGTTTAAGCCACCAGGTCCGGGACTCAAACTGCAGTTGACTACATGGGAGTGCAGTGACATAGCCATTATGCCAACTGCTGGTCCCTTGACTTTACTTCCTAATCTGCATCAAAGGAAGGTTGGAATTAACTGAAATTCAGATACTGACTCTCTGACATAAAACTTAATCAGTGTTTTCCATTATATATAGACTTAGAGGGGCTAACAGGTAGCGTGATGGTTAACATGTTAGTCTCACACATGGCTAATTGCGGTTCAAGTCCTGGAACTGACAACTTGTTTTCTGACTCCATTCTCCTCCCCTTGTCTTTCTGGTCAAATTGAAGAATAATAATAACAAAAACTGAATAAATAATTCTTTAGAATTACAGCCTAGTTCCTCATGTTGGCCTATGGAATTATGGGTTGTCAAGAGCCCCATAATTGCTCCCAGTGATTACTGCTTCCTGGTACACAGATCCTAGTGTAATGACCTCCTTTCTGGGTTGGACTGCATTTAGTTACTGGCTTCTAGACCAATTTTTTTTTTTAATTAAAAAAGATAAAAAGAATATAAGGAATGCTCATACCAATTATGTGTTATGTTTCTGATTTCTGTCTGGCTCCCTCTCTCCTGTGTTTATTATGTCTATCCCATTCCTAAATATTGGAAATCAAACTCAAAATTTCAGTTGCTTTATGGTAAGGCTCCACTGGCAAAGAATTAACAGAAGGACCAAGTCAATAAACAAGAATGTATACTCCATTCCAAACAAATCTGCCAATAACTCGTGATTTCAGAAACTGATCCTGCTTCATGAGGGCCTCAACTGAGACCACAGCCTCATCCTCCTGAGACACCTGGAGGCAAAAGCAACTAGCTCAGCTGAGTCTGGGTTCTGGTCCACACTGTCAGGTAATACAAAATTTTTGTAAGCTTCAAAATTTGGTGTAAACTTGTCTCATAGAAACAGAGACTACTAAAAATTTCTAGGCCCTGAGGCCTGGCTCTACTCTGCTTTCTTCCTCATTTCTCCTTCTAGACACCTTCCACCCACACTGGTAAGTTATTACTACCTTTCTGGTCTAATTTGCCTCTTCCTCCTAGTCTCTGGACAGCTGAGCCTCTACCCTGAAACATTCCTCATGGATATGTGTATGGTTGGCTTCACTTATCTTCCTGGTCAGAGCAAAACTGTCATTTCATTGAGGCCTTTCCTAGCTGCCAACCAAGTGGCCCCAAGCTCTCCCTCACAACACCTGCTTAGTTTCACTTGAGCACTTTGTGTTTTTATTCAACTTACTTCAGACAGTAAACTCCTCCAGGCAGAGATTATGGTTTTTAGTACAACACCAGGGTTAACACTGTGCCTGTACAAAGTGAATGCTCAGAACACAGTTGGTCAATGAGTGAAAGTATCTTGGAGTTGTTACTACCTTTGAGAAGCTTATATATATATATATATATATATATATATATATATATATATATATTGAGAGGTTTTTGTTGTAGGGCACGTGCACTCACCAGAAAGAGAGATAGACAGAAAGCAAGAAATCACACCCCTGGGGGGATTTCCATGCTGCAATCCCTTCTCCTCTATTCTGCTCTGGTGATCTTGGGCACACACCCACATGCACCTGGCGTGAGTTAAAGTCACCGGGTTTAGGACTTGAACCACGCTCGACTAAATGGGAGTCCAGAAACATAGCCATTACTCTAACTCCTGGTCCTGAGCAGCTCATATTAAAGATATGGATAATCATCACAGAAACTGCAGAATGGGTCAGAGACAGGGACAGCCAAAATAAACTCCAAGTGGATCTTCCCAGCTCACTGCTTCAGCAGAGTATAGTGGGCACAGACATAACTACGGCCTGAGGCATGAAAACCCAAAACAACACATACCTTTGTTTGGCAGTCCACAAGGCAGTGCCTCTCCAAGGGCTAAAGTAGATAAAAGAGCAGGATCATAAGGTTCCAAGAAAACTCAGGGGCACAGAAGCCTCCTTCTCTCACTGATTCTGTCTTGGACAGTTTAGTTCACACAAGGCCTCACTCTAGACAGACACTGAATGGTCCCATGTTCAGCCACATTCTGCACTATCCCATGCAATACCCCAAGCCTCAAGGCTGCTCTCTACTCTGAGGAACTCCCAGTAGAAAATGTTTTCAAGGATCTCAGTGCACAGTGGATCATCAGTAGATAACCAAGTCCAACAGTCACTTCTCTGAACTTGTGCAGTTCTTCAGATAACTCAGTCAATGCATCCCCATCTTGATCCATTTTCTGTTTTTATATATGAATACCAACTGGACAATTTATTTTAAAATGGGTTTATTTAACTAATATTTTTAGAGGCTGAGAAGTCCAACACCAATGTGCCAGCATCAGGTGAGGACATTCCTGCTGTCATGACATGGTGGGAGGCATCTCATGGCAAGAGGGCAAGCATGTGTCAGCTCAGGTTCTCTCCTTTCTACAAAGCCAAGAGTCCCACTATGAGGCTCTCACCCAGATAACTGCATCTAATTCTAATTATGTCCCAGAGGCCCACCTCCCACTACTGTAAATGTAAGAATTTGTAGTTAAATTTCCCACACGTAAAACCTAGGACACACATTCAAACTACATCAATCTAACTTTGGAAGAGGTATCTGAGTTCTCCTCTCCTGTGATCCATTTGCACTGGGGTAGGGAACTCATTCTAGTTTCTAGTACCCAGAGTGGTGGATTCAGGTCCATACTTTGAGGTTTCCCTAGGGAATTCTGGCTCGGGAAGACTGGAGGACCTTGGGAACCCACCACTATCAACCTGACATTTTTACACTTCCCCATGCTTTGAGCTCCAAATATGTTGCTGAGGGATTGGATATCCTACATACTCACCCAGCTGTCTCCACCTCTATTCTTTCCCCTTTTTCCTTCCCAGTATCATCTTTTTCCTGACCCCTCTTGTAAATTTACCATGCGTGTGCCTGTGCGCAAGTGGCAATGGTGAATCAATGGTGAATCAATGTGGTGGGCCGTGTTCCACTAGCATCTTAGGGGATTTAATCTCAAAGTCACATCACATGGGAACAGTTGAGCTTTGGCTCAAGAGACTGAAAACTTCTCTCCTACTTTGAACTCTGCTCACCGCACATGTTGAGGCAATCTGTCTCTCTCCAGGGCTGTTTCTCATTTTCTTATGAAACATTGGGCTTCATCCTGCATAAATTATACTCAGCCTAGACAGGTTCTAGGTGCCCTTCCTTCTTGGTTGGGTGTGCGTAGGATATTTTGGGTCAATCTGAAAATCACACTGAATAAAAACTGAACTAAAATATATGAACAATTATTACAGTACTGAAGTATTATGTGGATAACAACAGTGAGGGCATGCTTTGATAAATATGTGCTTAACTTGTAAGTAACCTTTTATTTGAAAATGTCACTTGTTATTGATCTTATAATTTAAGACATAAGTAATGCTTAATCTACTAGTAGGAGATAAATAAGAATGGGCCAGCAGGTGGGGTGTTGGTTAAGGCAATTGGATTCCATATGGGTAACTTCACAGCCCCATTCCTGAACCCAGTGGCTTGAAAAACACTCCAGGCATGCGTGCCCAAAGTCCCAAGAGGAGAATGGCGAAGGGACTGTTGTGTGGTCATTCCTTCTTGAGGAATTCTTACTTTTCCTCTGTCTGTTTCTCAGTCTCTCTCAGGTGAGCACACATGTCCAATAGCAAAAAGTAAAATAGTCAGTCCTGCAACAATGGATTGTTTATAGAATCCTAAGACTGATGATATGCCATTCCCTATATGTTTGTTTGTTTGTTTTCTCCTCCATGAACAGGGAGGTGGTAGGAAATGTGGACAAAGACCATTGAAGATGTGGGGAAGTGCAGGTGTGTATATTCTAGATCATGGAATGAAGGGTATTTCTTACAAATGCATTTTGTACCTCTTCCCTCCCAATTTCCACTCTGCTTTGGATGAAATAATGCAAAATGATAAGGACGTGGAAGAATGGCTTGAAAAAATACCCATCTTGGAGGTTAAGTAAGTAGGGGGGCTAGCTTGAGATAGGACAGATGATGGGAAAACTGATCCCTCCCTTCAGTTCAGCTGTTTTTATTTACAGCCCAAAACATTGATTCTAGCACTGAAGTTCATTGAAGGCTAATGAGAAAAGGTAAGGAACAAAGGGTGTCTATTACGGACCTGAGAGAACATATGCTATGTGTTCCAATATGTGCATTACAAGGGAGAGTGTCTAAAATATTTCTACAATGCTAAGGGAAATTTGGCTCAATATTTTTGGAACAAATGGGATAAATGTGTTGTGTGAGAGAGGATTGTTTCTCTGTATCCATTATTTATATGTTAATGAGTCCCACACAAAATAGAGAACTATTCATTGACGTCCTTCCAGGACTAGAGTAGTACACTGGATAACAATGAGACTCACCAGAATGGCTAAGGAAAAAAGTGCTGGTAATGACAGAGATTAATTAGAATTTTACACACTGGTGATGAGAGGACATTATAGTATAAACATATTAGGTTGGAAATATCTGGGCCACATCTTGAAAATTAACCATACAAAGCCCCATAGCATAGATGCTAAGCCTTGTAGGGAATGAATTGGATTCCACATAGCCAATCACAAATGTACCTTCTGGTACATTACTTAAAACATGTTGTCACATGTGCATGCATGCCCCAAACCTGGAATGGATGGAAAAATGGAGGAAAAAATTTATGACATGACCATTTTTGATGCTTTCTCTCTTTAGTGAGCTCACATGTATGTAAAATTTTTTAACAATTAAGGAAGTAAAAAATACATTTTATTGAATATTTTTAAAATACAGTTTTGGAAACATTTCTAAATAAATTCTACTATAATAATAAACTGTAGGGGCAACAGGTGGCATGGTGGTTAAGGGTCCTGGACTCCCAAATGTTCAACTCTGCTTCAAGTTCTGAACCTGGCATCTTGCTTTTTCCAATTCCCTCTCTCTCTTTACCTCTCTGTCTCTCTAACTTTGTTACTCTCTGGTAAAATAAATAGATAGATAGATGATAGATAGAGATAGATAGATAGATAGATAGATAGATAGATAGATAGATAGATAGATAGAAAGAAAGATAGATACATAGGTAGGTAGATAGATAGATAGATAGAGATAAATTAAATAATTCTTAAAAAAAAATAATGAATTGATACTTGGAACCAAGAAAGCAGTATTCATTTCCAAATCCAAAGTAGTATCCTTTGTTTTGAGGTAGTTCATATTAATACATGGTATTTTCAAATATTGTTACAATACATATAACAACTCACTTCTATATAAGCTATATAACAACTTTTTTTATATGTAAGTTCTTTTTAAAGAATTATTTTATTTAACTTTATATATTTATTTATTTTAATTTGACCACATGGACACAGTGAGAGAAAGACAGAGAGAGAGGGAAAGTGAAAAAGCAAGCTACAGGACCAGCAGTTCGCATAATGGCTATGTCGCTGGACTCCCATGTAGTTGACCGCAGTTTGAGTCCCAGACCCAGTGGCTTAAACTCATGCCAGGCATGTGTGCATGCATGCCCAAGATCCCGAGAGGTTTGCATTGTGACCATCCTCCCTAGGGATTTTTCAGTTTCTATCTCTCTATCTCCCTCTAGCTTTCTGGTGAGCGCATGCGCCCTATAGGAAAACCCTTTCCAACAACAACAAAAAAAATAAAATAAAAAAGAAAGAAAGAAAGAAAGAAAGAAAGAAAGAAAGAAAGAAAGAAAGAAAGAAAGGAGAAAAGCGTAGAAAATAACATGAGTAATGGTCTGGAGTTTTCAAGTTTTCTTGCTGACTGGGCACATAGTGAACAGCTGGCATAAGCCAGGATCCCCAAGTGGGTATTTCTGCCAAGGGAAGCCTCCTAGTGGAAATGTAGCCCAGTGCACCTAGATGCGGGGACATGTAGCTACCTGATCCCAGCATGTGCAGGTGCAGAAGTTTGCCCTTCTTAGGTCCAGAGAGGGGTTGTTGGCACCATTCCTAGAGAAGGACCTGGAGCTTTGCAGAGGCCTGGGAAGAGTCCAGTGGGTGGTGGGTGTCCTGTCCAATGGCTGTCACTTACTCCCTATACCAGCCCAGCTGATACCGACCCCTCCCGCCAGCTACTTCCCACAAAGCAATCAGGATGGTGAACCCAATCCAATCCCCAGAGTAAGAGGGTCTAGAGGGACAGGCAACACCCATCATGGCACATGAAGTAACTTGTTACTACTTGGTTAATAGATTAGGGCAGAATGTTCTGTTGTGTCCCCAGGAATAACATTTTGGGAGGGGATCTAGATGGCATATATCTGGAACTGTGAGTAGGAGGTGGCTGGACAGCTCACCTGGAGTTCAGTGTACCTGGACCCCAGCCAGCCTGGGGGATATGGGACCAAGCCCATCCCTGGTCAACACAGATCTTGAGGGTGGGGAACAGCAGAGGTGCTGAACTGCCAGTGGCCATGAAGGGATGAACATGAGGGTGCCCTGGTGTTGGGGCTTTCTGAAGACCTTGAGGTCAGCCTGCACATGCCCCAGTATCTGGGAGCAGTAGCTGCACCTAGAACTGTAGGGTGGGCAGTGGTCTGTGGGCTGAGAAGGGTGGAGTCCCTAACTGCCCAGTCAATGCTCATTTGCCAGTTTGAAATATGGTCCCCAAAACAAGAAGTCAGGGGGCAGAGGCTACTGATGCTAATCACACTTTTTTTTTTTTTTTTTTTTTTTTTTAGTTTTTGTCCATGGGGTGTGTGCACTCATGAGAGAGAGAGAGAGAGACAGAAAGACATACAGAGAAAGACAGTAAGGGAAAATGAGAAATCACCCCAGGGATTATGTCCATGCCACAATCCCTTCTCCTTTATTCTCCTGGGATTTGGGGCATACACACAAACATTCCCAGGATGACATTTTTCTAATTTATTTATTTACATTCATTCACTATACATCATTACATCATACAAAATGAGGTTTTTCCATCCAGAATACACTGTATATTGACTCAATCAAGCACATCAACATATGTGTTATTGTCAACAAATAATTTCCCATTTGTTTCCTGTATATTTTGCTTTATTTCCCATCCTTAATTTCCTATCATTCACCCTGTGCCATCTCTCATCCTCCTCCCACACTGTCTCTGATATCTACTGTTGCTTTCTATGCCTTCCCCCCCACATTTTATTGATGCACTAAAGATCTTAATTAATCTAAATATTATGAATGGCAAGCACAGCTGATATATACATATCCATGAACACAAGTCTGACTTTAGGCATAATCCTCAGTGAGTAGAATGAACACATTATAAAGTAGCACCCAACTTGCACTACGTATCTTACTTCAGTCATCAAATCGGTATTTTTTTTTTTTTTTTTGGAAAAGCCTTTTGCTTTAAGGGCGTGTGCACTCGCCAGAAAGAGAGACAGAAAGCAAGAAATCACCCCCCTGGGGGGATGGCCACACCGCAATCCCTTCTACTCCACTCTCCTCTCGGGATCTTGGACATGCATGCACACACGCCTGGCATGAGTTTAAGCCACCGGGTCTGGGACTCAAACTGCAGTGTCTGGGAGTCCAGCGAGATAGCCATTATGATAAGTGCTGGTCCCATCAAATAGGTTTTTGTTTTGTTTTGTTTTGTTTTTTTTTTTGAGAGTTTTCTGCTATAGGGCACATGCACTCGCCAGAAAGACAGAGAGAGACAGAAAGACAGAAAGTGAGAAATCATCCCCCAGAGGGGATGGTCATGCTGTAATCCTTTCTCCTCCATTCTCCTCTCAGGATTTTGGGCACACACACACACACACACACACACACACACACACACACACATGCACTGGCATGAGTTTAAGCCACCGGGTCCAGGACTCGAGCCATGTCGACTACATGGGAGTCCAGTGACATACCCATTATGCTAACTGCTGGTACCTCAAGTAGGTATTTTTAAAGCTTTTTTTTTTTTTTTTTTTTAAAGAAAAACAGTTTTAGATTTTTTTTCCTAAAACATTTTTTTAAACAATTTACATTCATAATCTAAGCATCTTCACAAAATGTAAAATGTGATTTCCCATCCAGAATATACTGCATAGTGGCTTAATCATGCATGTTATCATCACAATTTTACATTTCTAGTTTTATGTATATATATAAAACCCCTATTTCTAACCCTCTGCCCTTTCCCACCCTCTTCTCACACTATCTCTGGTGTGTACAGTAATCTTCCATTCTTCCCCCCCACACACACATTGTATTGATCACACAATTTCTTAAATAATCTAACTAGTTTCAATAGCAAGTTAAGCTGGTAATTTCAAGAAAGCAGTTTCAACATAAATCAAACAAATCATAAGGAATGCTGCTTGAAACTTAAAGCCAGGAAACACGTTAGGATTTTTTTTTTATTAAATTTATTTACATTCATTCACTGTACACATAATTACAGCATACAAAGTGAGGTTTTCCATCCAGAGTACACTATATATTGGCTCAATCAAGCACATCAACATACATGTTATCGTCAACAAATAATTTTCCATTTCTTGTTTCCTGTATGCTTTGCTTTTTTTCCCCCAATCCTTGATTCCCTATCTCTTACCCTCTGCCGTCTCCCACTCTCTTACCACACTGTCTCTGATATCTATGATTGCTTTCTATACTCCTCCCCCTACACTTTACTGAGTCACTAAAGATCTTAAATAATCTAAATATTTTCAGAACAAGTACAGCTGATACATACATTTCCATGAACACAAGTCCAACTTTAGGCATAAGCCTCAGTGAGTAGAATGAACATGCTATAAAGTAGCACCTAGCTGGGGCTATATATCTTACTGCAGGCATTGAATAGGTATTTTTAATGCATTTTTTTTTTAATTTAAAGAAAAAGTTTTAGTTTTTTTTTTTCTGAAACTGTTTTTTAACTTAATTTACATTCTTTCCTAAGCATCTCACAGCATACAAAATGTGATTTCCCATCCAGAATATACTGCATAGTGGCTTAATCATGCATATTATTATAAAAAAATTCCATTTCTTGTTTCTATAATTTTTCCCTCCTATTTCTAACCCTCTGTCCTTTTCCACCCTCTTCTCACACTATCTCTGGAGTCAACAATTGTCTTCCATTCCTTGCCCACTCACATTGTACTGCTCACACCATTTCTTAAATAATCTAACTACTTTCAATAACAAGTCCACTTAATACTATTAAGAAAACCAGTTTTAACTTAAATCAAAGATATACTAAGGAACTTTGCTTAAAGCCAGGAAACAGGTTAGGATTCTGATCAAATGATAGGTGCATAAACCTTTCCATGTCTCAAGACAGGACACAAATCCTTACAACCAGATAACAAAGTCTGCAAGAAAATCAGCAATATTTTAGTCAAAAGTCATAAAATTATACTTCACCAATTCAGTCTTATGTACTTTATCTTCTGTTGTGGTTCGATTTTCCCGATTAAGTTCTGGGACATAATATTCAACTCCAGACTTGTTTCTATGATCAAGTTGGCCACTTTCTTAGTTTTTGAACTCTTATTTCTGTGTCTGTATTTAATTTTCCTGACATAGCAGTCCCTTGAGAACTTCTTAGAGATCTGGTCTGGTACTGGTAAATTTTTTCAGGTTTTGTTTATGTGAGACTATTCTTTTCTTCCCACATGAGAGTCTTGCTGGGTAAACTATTCTTGGCTGAAATTATTTTCTTAACACTTTGAATATATTTTCCCATTCTTTCATCACTCGCATTGTTTCTAATGAGAGGTCTGCTGTTAGTTTGATGGGATATTTTTATAGGTAACTTGATGTTTTTCTCTTGCCAATCTTAGTATCTTGTCTTTGTCTACAGTTTTGTTCAATCTGGCTATAATGTGTCTTGGAAAAGATCTTTTTGGGTTGATTCTATTTTAATTTGACCAACATGAGATGTTAAGTGCAAAAGAAAGCCACCAGGTCTGGGATTTGAACCACAGTCAGCCATGTGGGAGTACAGCATGCCTTAACCATCATCCAACCTGACAGCTCCCCCACATCTTAATATATGTGTATGAACCATTACATTTTTGTATTTCTCGTTGTTTAAGTTAATCATTGTTAAGATCTTGTGCCTACCTAGGCACAATGTAGGCACAAAAAGTGATCAATAAATGTTCACTAATGACAAAGAGGAATGGTAGTCCTGTGTTGCAGAGTTCCTTTTTCTGCACAACCCACAGACAGAAGTTTCTAGCTTAGGTTAAACTGCATTATGGTTTTAAAAAAATAATTATTAGTGGCCAGCAGGTGGCTTGGTGGTTAAGGGCGCTAGATTCACACATGGCCAACCACTGTTTGAGTCCTGGACTTGGTAGCTTGCTTTCTCACTTTCCCTTTTCCTCTCTTTCTTTGTCACTCACTGGTAAAATTAAAATAATAATAACAATGAATGGAACTAACTAAATAAATAATTCCTTTTAAAATATTTTATTATTTAATTTTATTATTATCATAATTTAATTTGAAACTTGGCACATGTGCTCACCAGAGAGTGGCAGAGAGAGAGAGAGAGGAAGAGATGGAAAGTGACAAAGCAAGCCTTCTCGCCTAAGACTCAAACCATGGTCAATCACATAGGAACCCAGTGCCTCAACTATCATGCCACCTGCTGGCCTGCAATATGCTCCCCCTGACTCCTCTGAACATGTTATCCTCTCCAATATCAGCTTATTAAAAAAGATGATTATAAAATGTTGACATTTTAACTCATCATGATTTATTTCCTCAGTATAAAATAAATTTTAGAAATAAATAAAAAATATGTGCTTGCTCTATGTGGTACCTTTTATTGTTATTGAAGCAGTTGGAGCTAGGTCTCAGTGACCACACTGAAGTTCAGAAACGCTGCTGAAGAGCCAACACTTGAGAGACAAGTGTTGATGAAAAGAAAATGTAGTTTTAATCAGGAAACTTTGACCTGAAAACTAATTCTTAAAAGACATCTTTCAGGAAAATCAATCTGGCTGATGAGAAACACCTACTGTGGCATCTCTCTGAAAAGAAATAGCACAAAATAAATGCCAACACTTCTAGTAGTGGAGTGATGCAAGACTGACAAACTGCAAGAAATACACTGGAAGCTCCTATTGTCCTGAATCTCAGCTTAGAGACATAAAGAATGAGTAAATTATCTGAACTTGGAGATGCTCCAGAGCCCTGTGCACCACAAAGAAGGTGAGAGGAATTATCCTCCAAAACTTCTATTTCATACACCAACCTCAGACCCCAGCACTCTTCAACTGCATAATAACACTGGCAAGGACGTAACACTCATTATTGAAAAGTAAAGTTATAGCACTTCAGTGTAAACATTAAATTTTCTTCACCACCCTGCCCTAAGAGCTTGGCACTGTCTTGAAAGCGAACCACGTGGTAGAGCATAGAATATGACTAGGACCAATCTTACATCTCCACAGGTCTATGGGTTGAAAGAGACAATACAGAGGAGAGGAATCCTCTGATATTGGGATAAATGAGGGGAACACCCCCAATGACTGAAAACTACCAGCTCCTTTGCACAATGTAGACCAAGAGCCTTGTGCATTCCCACCCCCACTCCCAGTACGTGTGAAAGTACCAACCCCATCAAAGACAGAAATCTGGATATTTCCTCCAACTAGATGGCAGGCCTACACTCTCCCTCTTTTCAGACTCAAGTCTCAGGGAATGACTACTTTTCCCCTCTAAGGTCACATGCAGTGCAGCCCTTCAGACTATCCCAGAACTGTTAAGTGTGGGAAAATCAGAGAGAAAGGTATCTGAGAAATGGGCACCAGGGGTTGCCATCTCAGGTACAGGGAAGATGACAGGGCACTGCCCCAGGAAATCCATAATCCTGGAGAACATCATCTAGTCACCTGGCTGCTATCATGAGTTTGCTTGGATCTTATCAACCACTGGCTAATGCCAGGCAACTGAGGTCAGCCATGCTGACCCCACTTGATCCCCTGAGGCTCAGAAACCTTCTATTCCTCAGGAGGTTATCTTATCAGGGCCACATCCAAGTTTTGCAGAACTCCTGTCCCACAGGCTTTACTGATTACACATCCAGGCTCAAACTGACCCCACCAAATTTAGTTTGCCTCTGGCTCCTCCTATCACTCTCCCCAAGAGTACTTCTGAATTTTGTGGGTTACCCTGAACCCTCCTAGTAAAGCCACTTAGGCTTTGCTTGGACCCACAAGACTTGTCTCAACCCTGATCCCTGTGGGTTAATTCCCCTGAAGCCTGTTCAGTCTTAGTTGGCCCCATTGGCCTTTGAGCATTGCAAGGCACCTCAACTAACCCTATTCCACTTAGGGCCTTATGTTCTGCCTTCCTTCTGCTTAGCCCTGTCTACATCCTGACATAGAAGGCTTCCCTACTCAAGCCCAATTGAGTTGTACTGGTCTCAAGGGGAGCTTAACCTAAGCCTGGTTAGGGTACACTTGGAAGCTATTCTGTGCTGCTAACCACTGGGCTTTATAAACTTACCTGCCCACACCTTATTGAGTCCACACTGGCCTCATCTTAGGGTCACATAAGGTGGCTTTTCTGGACATGCTCAGCCCTGCTTGGCCTACCTACTTCTGTACCTCACAGGATCACCACTCCTGGTACTACATGAGTCCTATTTTCCCACTTCTGTCCTTACCCCTCAGAATCCTATAGAAACCATGTCCAATTCTTGCTCACTCCATACAACATGAAGGACCATGCCTAGTTTCCACTTCCTCTAACAGGTACGTACACATTCTTCCTGGATCCACTGAGTCCTGGTAAATGATTACCCTGCACAGGGCCCTATCTGAGTCCCACTAATCCATAGCTTTGGATGAAGGCACAGAATCCCCTTACCTAACTCCAAAGATAATCGCCTCCCATCAATCATGTTCCTTGATTTAAAAAAATAAATAAATAAAAAAAAAGAAAGAATAAAAAAATCAATAAGAATCAATGCTAAAATAGTTAACTACTACTAAAATGCCAAGTGGTGAACTTGTACTAAAGGTCACAGTCATATGGAATATAACTTAAAAATACTAAAAAATAATAGAAATAAAACACCACCACTAGGTGGTATTTTCTACTGTGCAGGTAGGTAGTGAGGTGGTCAAAGGTACTGGACTTCTACGTGACCAATCGTGGTTTGAGTCCTGGACTGGACAGCTTCCTTTCTCACCTTTCCTCTCTCTGTCACTGGTCAAATTGAAAAATAATAATGATAATGTTAAATAAAGTAAAATAAATAGATACACCACTGTAGACAACACCACTGTAGATGGTACTCCTCAAATCAGGAAGGAGTACTCCACAAGATGCCTGAAATCCAAAGGCATACAAGGAATATAAAAATAAATAAAAAAAAAAAACAAAAACCCAAACAAAAAAGAAGGAAATATCACACTTGCAAAGGAACATACTAACTCCCTTCTAACAAATAAAGTACATAAAATTATGTAACTGTTGGAAACTGAATTCAGGATATTGATTATACCAAAACTCAAGGAGATGCAACAAAATTTCAGGAGATGAGAAAAACAATGAATGACATGAAAAAGCTCCAGAGAGAAAACTAGCTTTAAAAAGAATAAAAAAGACTGGCAGTAGGTGACATGCAGGTTAAGATGTTGGATGTCACCTGGCCAATACTGTAGTTCAAATCCTGGACCCAAAAGCTTCAAAATCACACATGTGTGTGTATGTTTAAAATTCTGTACAGAGACTAGGGAAGGGATTGTGCTGTGGCCATCTGCCTGGGGGATAATTTCTCTCTCTCTCTCTCTCTCTCTCTCTCTCTCTCTCTCTCTGAGGAGGACATGCACCCAATAACAAAATTAAAGAGATTCAAATGAAAATCCTTCAATAAGCAGTACAATATAGGTAATAAAATATCCTGTAAAGTGCACTTACAAAAGAGATTAGGCTATGCAAAAGAGTATCTGAACTTAAAGATACAGCTTTGCAAATAGTCCAAACTCTGAAAAAGAAAATTAAAAATGAAGAGAACAGTAAGTGGCAGTCTTCCCTGAAAGTGGATTTTTCAGATTCTGTCTCTCTCTGTTGAGCACATGTTCTCTATTGGGGAGTGACTGGCCAGATTAACAAGGTCATAAATCTGGACAGTTGCCCAGCTAATTTAGTGTCTTTAACTAAAATAACAGAACCTTTATCCAATCCATTAAAGAAGGTAGAATTTAAGAGGCTATCATTTCAATAAATTTGATAGCTTGCCTCTGTCTAGAATACCATTTCAAGTTTTTTCTCAATCATTCAAAATAATCAATGTATGATCCATTCAGCCTTTGTTCCTATTGTTGAAATTTACTTCAACCTTCCTTGGAAATAGCTATGGTATAGCTGCATCAAGAACTTTTCTTAAGAGGCAGACTTGTTATCATTCTGCTGGGTTCTTAATTAAAATCTATACCACAGTTTCAATAAACAATTTTATCCATTCTGGGACACTCTCTTGGAACTAACTTGAGTCAGTGGATAAAGGTCTCAATATGTAGGCTCATAAGTTTACACATTTAAATCGAATTTACTAGCAACGCATTTGGGGACCTCAGTTGGGTCTGAAAAATCATTTACAACATCACTTTGGTTCATAGGTTATATACTAAGGCTAGTATTGCTCTGTTACAGGTTCTATATGAGAGGGTAGCCTAATTAGGGTGGTTAGAGGATGGCACTGGAGTCTGTTGTATTATCTTCTGTGGGGGTGGAGATGGAGGTGAAAGAGCAGAGTTCAGGGTGTGGAAGATTATACAGAAGAGCATGAAGAAGTGTGAGACAGGTAGTGGAAGAGTGGTTGGAGTAGAACAGCTCTCTGAAATTTTAATACCAAAATGGATTCTGGAAACTTTTTATTTACCTCCTGAAAAAAGGTGGTTCCACTGTATCTGAGGTAGCTTCTACATATCATTGTAAGTAACTTTTCCATTCATTTTGCCTGATTCTATAACCAGCTTTTCCCAATTATGCATATGAACATGCCATTTAGAAATTTCCAAGGACTCCCATTTTTGCCACTGAAGATTGGGGTCACTGCAACTTCTGTGTGCTCATTTTCCTAAGTCCTTGCAAGGTGAGACAACAAAGGCCTCACACACAAAACCAGGTGATGTTTCCAAGAGGGTTGTCCCTTACAGGAAACTGCTTACGATGAGTGATTTCTCACAACTTAAAACCTTTTTAAAAAGGGACCAAAAATCAGAAGTCTATCGAGTCAAAGTATACTGACCATGGTTATTGCTCAAGTTTTAAACCTTGAGTATATTCAATCGTTTTAGTGTCTGAAAATTCTAGACACTAGGGGGCAGTAGAATGCTCAGACTACCAAGTGATAGGTCTATTGAGTATTCTCTCTGGCAGAGCAAAATATTTTCTAAAATATTCTAATGAGTTTCTTTAAGACTTCTTCATATCATGAGAGAAAGCTCTCAGGCAATCCTAAATGGTT
The DNA here is from genome assembly GCA_026018925.1 of Tupaia tana. Lineage (NCBI taxonomy): Eukaryota > Metazoa > Chordata > Mammalia > Scandentia > Tupaiidae > Tupaia > Tupaia tana. Next base: position 6,520,077 of record JAKSZU010000029.1, read on the forward strand.
GTTTGTTTCCTAGGGACACTTTTCTGGACAGGGAGAGCAACTGACTTAACATTTAGGTGGAGATACCACATTATGGATCTTTAAACTTTCAAAACTAAGTGTTTTGTTTATAATTAAAATATGCTGAAGTTTTTTTCAAGGCACATGCTAGGACTCTAGTCCAGTGAAAATGATGTACCAGTGAAGCATGATTTGGTCTCTCAGGAAAGGTGGACAAGATCACAAAATATGTTGGGATAAAATTTATTCTGGCAACAACTTGCCATATCATTCATGTTATGGCCATTTCGAAGAAGCTTTAAAAACTTTTCCAAAAGTGAACAAATTTAGAAGATGGGAAGTCTATGAGATCAATGTATACCCTGAGAAGATGGCGGGGGTGAAGATGAGGAAACGGCAGGACAATAGTCATTGTCTCAGGCACATGTTCTCATTCTAGGAACAATTTATTCTGAGACCATTCTGCTAATACTAAGACATCAGTATTTTTTTCTACTTTAGCACAGATGGGCCATAATTGATTCAGGTCTTAACCTGTTACTGTAATAACATTTAATCATTATTTTGTCACTATATGTATCACTTCAATAAGCACTATGGATTATATAGATTTTATATACTGGTGTTTTTAGTATTTTTAAATTTATTTTCATAAAATATATACTACATAAAATTTATCATCTTTCCTCTCAAAGTTCTAGGACCATCACCAACATGCATCTTCATGACTCTTTTCATCTTGTAAGACTAAACAATCAACAACCATTATTATACAATAATGTCAAATCTTTCCATTCCTCTCACCTGACCCAGCTTCTGGCAAACCATCATTTTTCTGTACTTATTATTACTACTCTGCACACCCCAAGACTGTTTTTACTGTGGAAAACAGTCCAAAGAAGTTTGAAATCTATTTAAATAAATTGATTCAAAGACATTGGTTAAAGTGGAGTGAGAAAAGCTTTATTTTGGACCATCATCGTAAGCTTAAGGTTCACGGAAATGAGTTTCACTGGAGAAGAGAAATTGGGCTCAACTTCAAATACAGCATGGGCAGTGGAAATTAATAGCTGAGGAGCCGTGTGGTGATTATCACATGGAAAATGACTAAAGAAACATTAGGCATATGAGAGATTCTGGATAAACTGAAATAATGGGATTCTTGCTGAGGACACAGGGTGATCAGACATCACACCTAATCACTTATTTAAAATAATCTGATATTTAGTGTGGGGCTTCCTGCTAAACTACTTTAGCAGGGTTATTTGCTCAAAAGAGATTTTACAAGTAAGTATGCAGAGGAAACTAAAAGATTGAGAGACCTGACTAAAGTCTGATCAAGGCAAAAGTTTGACACATTTTAACCATATCCAAGTATATACAATTTAGTACTGTTCAATATGTTCATATTACTGTGCAAGCACTCCAGTCAGTTTTTCAAGATGGGAAGAGTCATACAGATAGCAGTAATGTTTGCTAGACAATGTGAGCACACACAGTAAGTCTGGGCATCTCACTTTTCACATTGTAGCTCATAGTGACTTCCACCAGCCTGTTCCTGTCACCACTGAGCAGCTACCTTACATCCCACCCACCACAGTTTGTCTACCTGGGTCATGATGTTGGGAAATTCAAAACCAAAACCAGCCCAATACCAATTCATGTTGGGTTGCATTTCTGGACCGGTGGGTGTTCTACCTCAGAATCTCTTGGCTAACGCTGGCCACAAAAGCTGTGATCAACATCCAAAGAGGACCTTGGAAATTTTATAACCACCCAGGACTATGTTGTGCCTCAACACACCCAGAACTGTTACATGCCTCCTATCCAACCTAGATCAGTTCCATTCTCAAAGTAAACTTGGACATTTCACCAGAGGTACACTTGCAGAATCCTCTCAGTACATATGAGGAGTTCCCAGGCGATGAAATGCCTTAGAATTTTTTGTTTTGTTTTATTTGTTAGATATTTATTGTACATTTCATTTATTTTTAATTTTAATTTCTTTATACACATTAACATCTCTTAGCTTATAAGATAAATTCATCCAAAATGAATAAACTTCGTACCAGAGCAGCTGAGGATACAAAACACATTATTATCAACATATTATAATCCATTTCTATATTCCCAATATGCCTGCCTCTTTTGGTCCATAACTACTTTCCTTACATTGTCCCCTTTCTCCCGTCGTCTTCCCACATTGTCTCTAGTACCTATAACCATTTTCAAAGTTTATATGGCCTATAATCTTTCAGTTTCCACTATGCTTTGAAGCACTTTTTCTGTTGTCATGCCTGCCATGACAGTGGAAGCTAGAAAAATTTCTATATTTATTTTTGCCAAAATCAGTGGTTATATTTTCTTGCATCTTTAAACATAAAACATGGAACACAAAAATAAACTTTTGCTAGGGTCAGCAGATGTTGTAATAGTTATGCCATATATTTGAATACAGTTAAAGTTCCAGAGTCACAGACTTAAAACTCAAGCCAGTGTGTGTACAGGTGTGTCCAAGATCCCAAGAGGACAATGGAGAATAAGGGATTGTGGTGTGGCCATCCCAACAGGTGGTTTCATGCTTTCTATCTCTCTGTTTCTGTCTTTTCAGAGAGCACATATTCCCTATAACAAAAGTCACAATAAAAAATAATACTTGCCAAAATATGCATGTTACTTCTGTAGTTGGAAAACTCTTAGATCTTATTCACCAGCCTTCTGAAACGTTCTCTTTCTGTAGACAGATATCCCCCAAATTTTCTAATATTGTTCATTTTAACTACTGTGACTTGCTGAATCGAAGCTGAATTTGAAAAAAAGTTCAATGTTGTTACCTTTAGAGATCAATTCATATTTCTGAATATTTCAAGGATTTATACCACAGCTTACATTACTGAGGATTTTGAGCCATTTGAGTTTACTAATGTATGATAACCTTTTAATTCTAATAAAAAGACTTCTTCATTTTTCACATTCATTTGATTTCTGATCTGAGAGTTCTCTGATCCACAGTAAGTAGAGGCTTCTTCAAGAAGGTTTTATTACAGTTCCCACACATACAGGGTTTCTCTTCCTTGTGAGTGTGCTAATGTAAAACATGGAATGATTACTCTGAACACATTTTTCTACACCATTCCCATTAATAGGATTTACTCCTGTGATCTCTGATATACAGTAAGGACTGACTTATATTAGATGGAAAATGTTCTATTGGTACATTGGCATTCACAGGCTTTTTCTTTTATAAATTCTTTGATGTACATTGAGGGCTGACTTATAAATGGCTTTCTATACTTCCTACATTCATAAAGTTTCTCTCCAGAGTGACTTTTCAGATGCTTACTAAATATAGTTTTTAAGAGAAAAAAATCCTATATTCTTCACATTCATAAGATTGCACTTCTATGGGAGTCCTCTGATGTACAATGAGCCCTGCCTTCCAGTAGTAAAATGTTGCCTACATTGTTTCTTTCCAGTGTCAGTACTCAGATGTACAATAAGATGTGACTTTTGGGAAAAAGTTGTATTACATTGTTCACAATCATAGGGTTTCTCTCCTGTGTTGAGTACTCTGATGTACAGTGAGCGCAGACTTCCAGGCAAACATTTTTCTACAATGTTAACAGTCATAGGGCTTCACTCTTTTGTGAGTTCTCTGATTCTTAGTGAGATATGACTTCCTGGAGAACATTTTCCTAAATTGTTCACATTCATAGGGCTTGTCTCCTGTATGAGTTCTACTATGCAGAGTAAGTTGTGACTTCCAGGGGAACATTTTCCTACACTGTTTACATTCATGCAGCTTCTCTTCTGTATGACATCTACTATGCACAGTAAGCTGTGACTCCCAGGAGAACATTTTATTATATTTTTCATTGATAGGACTTCTCTCCTGTATGAGTTCTACTATGCACACTGAGCTGTGACTTCTGGAAGACCATTTTCCTATATCTCTCCTGTGTGAGCTCTCTTATGTACAGTGAGGTACTCCTTGCTGGAGAATGTTTCCCCACATCGTTTGCATTCAAAGGGTTTTTCTCCTATGTGCATTGTCCGATGCCTAATGAGCTGTGACTTCTGGAAGAACACTTTTCTACATTGTTCACATTCATAGGGCTTCTCTCCTGTATGAGTTCTACTATGCACAGTGAGCTGTGACTTCCAGGAAAACATTTTATTGCATTGTTCACATTCATAGGGCTTCTCTCCTGTATGAGTTCTCCTATGCATAGTAAGCTGGGACTTCCAGGAGAATATTTTATTACATTGTTCACATTCATAGGGCTTCTCTCCTGTGAGTTCTCTTATGTACAGTGAGGTAATACTTGCTGGAGAATGTTTTCCCACATCGCTCACATTCAAAGGTTTTTCTCCTGTATGCATTGTCCAATGCCTAGTGAGAGTTGACTTCTGGGAGAACATTTTATTACACTGTTCACATTCATAGGGTTTTTCTCCTGTGTGCGTTCTCCAATGCTTAGTGAGATCTGACTTGCAGGAGAACATTTTCCTACATTGTTCACATTCTTAGGGTTTCTCTCCTGTATGAGTTCTACTATGCACAGTGAGATGTGACTTCCAGGAAAACATTTTATTGCATTGTTCACATCGATAGGGCTTCTCTACTGTATGAGTTCTACTATGCACAGTGAGCTGTGACTTCCGGGAGAACACTTTCCTACATTGTTCACACTCATAGGGCTTCTCTCCTGTGTGAGTTCTCTTATGTAAAATGAGGTAATACTTGAGGGAGAATGTTTTCCCACATCGCTCACATTCAAAGGGTTTTTCTCCTGTATGCAGTGTCCGATGCCTAGTGAGATTTGACTTCCGGGAGAACATTTTATTACACTGTTCACATTCATAGGGTTTTTCTCCTGTGTGTGTTCTCCAATGCTTAGTGAGATCTGACTTGCAGGAGAACATTTTCCTACATTGTTCACATTCATAGGGCTTCTCTCCTGTATGAGTTCTACTATGCACAGTGAGATGTGACTTCCGGGAGAACATTTTCTTACATTGTTCACATTCATAGGGTTTCTTTCCTGTGTGAATTCTCTTATGTACAGTGAGGTACTCCTTACTGGAGAATGTTTTCCCACATCGTTTGCATTCAAAGGGTTTTTCTCCTGTGTGCGTTCTCTGATGCTTAGTGAGATGTGACTTCCAGGAGAACATTTTATTACATTGTTCATAGTCATAGGGCTTCACTCCTGTATGAGTTCTACTATGCACAGTGAGATGTGACTTCCAGGAAAACATTTTATTGCATTGCTCACATCGATAGGGCTTCTCTACTGTATGAGTTCTACTATGCACAGTGAGCTGTGACTTCCGGGAGAACACTTTCCTACATTGTTCACACTCATAGGGCTTCTCTCCTGTGTGAGTTCTCTTATGTAAAATGAGGTAATACTTGAGGGAGAATGTTTTCCCACATCGCTCACATTCAAAGGGTTTTTCTCCTGTATGCAGTGTCCGATGCCTAGTGAGATTTGACTTCCGGGAGAACATTTTATTACACTGTTCACATTCATAGGGTTTTTCTCCTGTGTGTGTTCTCCAATGCTTAGTGAGATCTGACTTGCAGGAGAACATTTTCCTACATTGTTCACATTCATAGGGCTTCTCTCCTGTATGAGTTCTACTATGCACAGTGAGATGTGACTTCCGGGAGAACATTTTCCTACATTGTTCACATTCATAGGGTTTCTTTCCTGTGTGAATTCTCTTATGTACAGTGAGGTACTCCTTATTGGAGAATGTTTTCCCACATTGTTTGCATTCAAAGGGTTTTTCTCCTGTGTGCGTTCTCTGATGCTTAGTGAGATGTGACTTCCAGGAGAACATTTTATTACATTGTTCATAGTCATAGGGCTTCACTCCTGTATGAGTTCTACTATGCACAGTGAGATGTGACTTCCAAGAAAACATTTTATTGCATTGTTCACATCGATAGGGCTTCTCTACTGTATGAGTTCTACTATGCACAGTGTGCTGTGACTTCCGGGAGAACACTTTCCTACATTGTTCACACTCATAGGGCTTCTCTCCTGTGTGAGTTCTCTTATGTAAAATGAGGTAATACTTGAGGGACAATGTTTTCCCACATCGCTCACATTCAATGGGTTTTTCTCCTGTATGCACTGTCCGATGCCTAGTGAGATTTGACTTCCGGGAGAACATTTTATTACACTGTTCACATTCATAGGGTTTTTCTCCTGTGTGCGTTCTCCAATGCTTAGTGAGATCTGACTTGCAAGAGAACATTTTCCTACATTGTTCACATTCATAGGGCTTCTCTCCTGTATGAGTTCTACTATGCACAGTGAGATGTGACTTCCGGGAGAACATTTTCCTACATTGTTCACATTCATAGGGTTTCTTTCCTGTGTGAATTCCCTTATGTACAGTGAGGTACTCCTTACTGGAGAATGTTTTCCCACATCGTTTGCATTCAAAGGGTTTTTCTCCTGTGTGCGTTCTCTGATGCTTAGTGAGATGTGACTTCCAGGAGAACATTTTATTACATTGTTCATAGTCATAGGGCTTCTCTTCTGTATGAGTTCTACTATGCACAGTGAGCTGTGACTTCCGGGGAAACATTTTCCTACATCGTTTACATTCATAGGGCTTCTCTCCTGTGTGAATTCTCTTATGTACAGTGAGGTACTCCTTGGTGGAGAATGTTTTCCCACATCGTTCGCATTCAAAGGGTTTTTCTCCTGTGTGCGTTCTCTGATGCTTAGTGAGATCTGACTTGCAGGAGAACATTTTCCTACATTTTTCATATTCATAGGTCTTCTCTCCTGTGTGAGTTCTCTTATGTACAGTGAGGTATCCCTTACTGGAGAATGTTTTCCCACACTGTTCACATTCAAAGGCTGTTTCTCCTGTGTGAATTCTCTGATTCTCAGTGAAATGTGACTTCAGGGAGCACATTTTCTGACATTGTTTACATTCATAGGGTTTCTTTCCTGTATGAGTTTTCCAATGTCTACTCGAGACTGACTTGGGACTGAAAGATTTTCCGCATTCCTCACATTCATAGAATTTCTCTCCAGTGTGAGTTGTCTGATGCACAGTGAAGTATGACTTCTTATAAAACACTTTTCCATGTATTTTATTTTCATACAATTTCTCTCCTGTGTGACTCCTCTGATGTACAGTGAGGTCTGAATTCTCGGAAAATGTTTTCTTACATTGTTTACACTTATAGAGCTTCTCTCCTGTATAAATTTTCAAATGATCAGTAAGGGGTGTGTTCAGACACAATAAATTTCTATATTGTTTTATCTACAAATTTTCTCTCCAATAAGAGTCATCTCATGTATAACAATAGTTGAAAGCTTTGGTAATTTCTACACATAATAAGGTTTTACTTCTTTGTAATTTCTCTGATTATCATAATTTTTGACCTCTGAAAAAAGGATTTTTTATGTTTTTTATATTTATAGGGTGTTTCCCTTGTGTACACTCACTGATGAAAAGCTAGATTTTAATTCTACAATAAGAATTCCTATTACTCTTATGAATAGGAATCTTCCACTCTGTGTTCAAAATCTATTATAAAAATAATTTTAAAAAATAAATTTTCACATTTTCTACATTTACAGTGTGCATTTCGTGTATCATCTTCTCATCTTCTGCTTAAGGAGAGAGGCTTTTTGTAAAATGGTTTCTTCCACACGTGAACTATATACAGGGAACTAAGAACTGTGTCACCACATGCTTTCCTGTATTTATTCTACTTACAAGCAGTCTCTGTTGTATCAGTCCTCTTTGGTAGGAAAAAGACAACCATTTCCATAAATTATATTTGAGAATTTATTTTACACTGCTCATGTGTATTTCAAATATTGGTACTGATCTATAATAAGAAATATGGTTCTTTCTCCTTAATATGTTACTGTAGCAATTTACATTAATATTTTTGAAAGCTGAGTGGATTTATTTGGTTCTTTTATGCTTCCCTTTTCTTTAATACCTTTAACATTACTCAAAATATCTACCTCCTGCCTTCCTATAATTTTACATTGAGGATTTCCATGTGTCATTTGTTTTCCCTGTCCTTTTTCTCTTTTCTTTCCTATAACAGTGGGTATTGTGTACTGTTTCTTTGCTAATATCAACAGTTTTCTAGATCATCTATTTGCAGAAGTCAAAAAACTCTTGTCACTTAAGAAGAAATGTTACTTAGGAAGGACTTGTAGCCAATAAAAATACATATTAATTACCCTAAGTATGTAACCCCATAGGACCCTTTAAAAAATATATACCCATTTTTTCACACTCTTATCCCAGGAAAGCATTTCTACATTTTTCTAACCTCACCAGAACTAACATTTTGTTTTCCCCTCTCAATGAAATATAAATTCTTTAAAATAAAAATGTATTACACTAGTCCCTGAAAACTATATACTGACTAACCTGGGAGGCTCAAGCTGGGAAGTTCTTCTAATGTCCATGGATTTCCTCCTTGCTCTAACTTGATGATTACTGCAGGTTTGGCAATGCATTGTCCTGTAAATAAAAAGCAGTGTGGAATTTTGCCAAACTATTCATGTAAGCTACTTGAAGAGAAACAATGGCTCAGCTTTATCAGCTGTGCTGTGCAATAAAGGGGCTGATTTGGGCATTTTCTTAAAAAGGAGTGTCACTAACATTAACCACAGAGTGAAATCTCACTCCTAAACATCATTAAACATTATGAAACTCTTGTACATTTACTATGAAAGGAGACAGTAATTACTTCAGAGAGCTTCATGGGAGTTCCACTAACCCAAAAACATCAGGTTGCTGTAGGTCTCCAGCATCACATCCTTGTATAGAATCTTCTGAGCATCTTCCAGGTCCTGCCACTCCTCCCAGGTAAAGTCCATAGCAACATCCTCAAATGATATGAACCCCTGTAAAAATATATTTCCCCTCATCAGCCCTGAGAAATAGAGTATAACAAGATAAGTTTATTTTCTCTGTATGTTTGTATATGCTTGTTCCTCTGTATATTTCTGAACTCTTTGTAAAGGGAGAAAAAAGTAAAGTACAAACATTCTATCTCTTTGGTAACTTATTCATTGCTAAATTTATTCCAAGCATTTCTTCACAGATCTCCAAATGTTTTTGCTGCAAGGGATGAAAGCACAATAAATATTCTGCTATGTCAAGGTGTTTATTATTTCATACAAACACATGAGTATAAATACACATCTGGAGTAATGTGTTAGATTAAGTAAGTTAAACACAAGTTGATGGTAACCAGTCTAAAAAAATTAGAAAGTTTTTTTTTTCTTTTTTCTGTATTATCAATTTGTTCTTCAAGTCAAATATGTTAATTAACAGGTATGTAAATTTTCTTATGAAAATGGAACTATAGCAGTCTTCCTTTGAAAGCACAAGGTATATTCCTAATGTTAATAGAAATAGAAACAGTATATGTAGGTAAGTTATTCCTGATCTGTGATGAAAGACAAGGTCAGTAAAAGAGTTCAAGGAAGTGATTACAAAATGATTTTGATTTAAATACTTAACCTAATTCCAATAAAATATTTTATGTGCATACTGTTCATTACTCATAAGTTAAAGTATATTTACAAGCATCTTTATACTTCAGTTGTGCATTCAAATGTATTGATAGAATCCAAATAAAGATGAATATCACTTTATCATTTACTAAAACACCGAGTATAAATAATACAAAGCCAAAAGAAGTGACACATTATATAACCAGATTTGCAGTTTAATTGCCATCCACAGATTGAAGACTAAGGATACTCTGAAAGATATAACACAGTTAAAAACAAGATATAATAGGGTTAAAACCAAGTTGTGACGTGACCACCTATATCGAACCACAGAGAAATAAAAATATTGAATGGGGAACTCATCTAAAAAAATAAATAAATAAAGGGGGGGGAGCAGAAAAAAATTTTACTACGTTTTTTGGCACTGAATTGAAATAAAAATTTAACTAAATGTTTCTGTTTAAGCAGGCATATACATATTGGAGTTAAAAATAAAAAACTCGGGAAAAAACTGAGTAGTACACAGATGAATCTTGTGCACATCATCTTTGAAGTTTCAGTAGTCAAATATTTAGGAAGCAGCAGAAATTCAAGTGATAGTGGGACCAGCAGTTAGTGTAACGGCTACGTCGCTGAACTCCCACGTAGTCTAATGCAGTTTGAATCCTGGACCTGGTGGCTTACACTCACGCTGGGCGCGTGTGCGTGTGTGCCCAAGATTCTAAGAGAAGAATGGAGGAGAAGGGATTGCGGTGTGAAATCACCCCTGGGGCGGTGATTTTTCACTTTCTGGCTCGCTGTCTCTCTCTTTCTGGCCAGCACATGCACCCTATACCAAAAGCCTTTCCATGAAAAAAAAAAAAAAAAAAATTCAAGTGTTAGCTGAAGCTATTCTAATCAATGACGGTGGACCTGGGGTCAACTGGTAGGTTTAAAAGAATCAAGATTGGAACAAAAAAGTACAAAATCTCAGCTGGAGTGGTGAGAAATGTATTTCTGTTGGAACATTCACTTTACAAGCTAAGTGACATATATGATTCAATGTGTAAAACAAGTTAAAATTAAATACAAAAAAATAATATTTACTGATAGAGAAAGAGAATCAGACCATTTAAAAGAAGAAAATCTTTGTTAAATAATTAATAAAGAGTTCATGTGTTTCTGGGGGATGCAGATGGAAAGTTAAAAATTATCCCCAAGGAGGAACGTTCATGACACAATTCATTTCTCCCTTCTTTCAGGATTTAGGTTGTACAAGTATGTGTGCCTACTGTGATTCTCAAGATACTGGATTCGGGAATCAAACCATGCAATTGGCATGTGGATCCTGCTGCCTTAACTTCATTCCATAGGCTGGCTTAAATTTTTACCACTCTAGAAATTTTAAAAAATTACTTAGTGCTAATATATTTTATAATATTCACAGCTCTATCAAAACAAATTCTGTGTTCCATCCACAGAGGGTATATTTAAAAATACTGATTATAATAAATGCCTTCAATAAAAGATTTGGGATGTTGTTCTTTAACATTATACGTATATATCTCGGGGTGAATGGCAGTATCACAGTTAAGAGAGAAACACTGAAGGATAAAGATATTTTACCACAATAACTAACAATATCTGTAAGGTACTAGTCAACTGAAATTAAAGAGAGACATTAAAAAAATATGAGGGCAGGGGAGCTGGCAAGCAGGTTAAGGTGTTGGAATATTACATATCTGACCATGGTTCGAGTTCTGGAACAGGACCTGGTGGCTTGCTTTCTGGAACACATTCCCCAATGCTCAGTGAGTGTGTGTGCCATAAAGTCAGTTGAATAATCATAATAACTAAAATTTAATATTTTATATATATAGCTGAAAGAGAGCAAGTCTACACAAGCTTGTACATGTAAGTTAAGGCAGATGAGTCTCAACTTTCTCATTGTGCAGTTTTAGTCCCAGACTTGGAGGCTTGAAAATCACACCAAGTTCATGAGCATGCATACTAAACATCCTGAGAGGAGAATGGAGAAGTGATTGCAGTGTAACCATCCCTTCTGGGGGGGGGGGGGGTGACTTTTCACTTTTCTTCTCTCTCCTTCTGGTGAGAATGTATGCACCCTATTGTAAAAACTGTTTTTTTTTTTTTTTTAAGTGTAAAAAGAGTCAGAGGCCATAGTTTATTAAAAAGATTAATTCACCAAGAAGATATAAAAATCATAAAACTTTAGGTATTCAACATCAGAAAGGAAGACTGCTAGATATGAATAGAAAGACTGATTGTGACATGCTAATTCATGTGGACTTCAACACTGTACTGTCACTTCTAGACAGATCATTTAAACAAAAAGAAAAAAAAAAAAGACACAGAACATAAATAATCCAATAATCCAAATAAACTAACCAACATTTACAGAAGATTTTTCAAAAAAAAAATACATTTTCCTCAGCCACACATAGAATATTTCTGAAGACTGACCACATAATAGAGAACAAAATAAGTCTTTAAAACTAAAAAGAAAACAGAAATTATATATTCCAACTTATTTGTTACTATATAAGATAAAATTAAACTCCAACAGAAAGTACTTTCAAAAATTCACAAATACATGAAAATTACATAATTTACCCCGAGTAGCCTCAAAATTACTGAATAAATTAAGAATACAAATGAAAATTTCTTGAAACAAGTAATAATTTAATCACAAACCTCCAGATGCTTTCAAATACCTCAAAAGCACTCCTAAGAGACAAGTCTACAGCAATTAGCACTCACACACATACATTTAAAAAAGATGATAAATAACCTAATGAGTTATCCCAGAAAACTGAAAAAGCAGGAACAAGATATTCCAAAAGTATTAATAGAAGATACAAAGTAATAAAAAAAGAACAGGCATGGGACCTGCAGTTAGCCTAATGGCTATGTCGCTGGACTCCCATGTAGTCGAACGTGGTTCGAGTCCCAGACCTGTTGGCTTAAACTCACACTGGGAGCGTGTGCGTTCATGCCCAAGATCCCAAGAGAATGGAGAAGGGATTGAGGCACGGCCATCTCCCCTGGGGGGTGATTTCTTGCTTTCTGTCTCTCTCTGTCTTTCTGGCAAGCACAGGCACCCTATAGCAAAAAACCTCTCAAAAAAAAAATTAGAACAGGCGTAAATAAAACAGACGCTAAAAGAACAACTGAGGGCCCGTCAATGGCATGATGGTTAAGTCAGCTGGATCCTAACATGACTGACTGTACTATTTGAGTCCTGGAACTGGCATCACTGAGTGCATGTGTGCATGTCCCAAAGCTCAAGAGGAAAATAAAGAAGAAGGAACTGAAGTGTGGTCACCACCCAGGAGGGGTGATTTCTCACTTTTCCCCCAACCCCATCTCTTTCCAGAAACTGTACACATCCTATAGCAAAGACCGAAAATAATTTAACAAAAAGCTGGGGTTTTGAGAAAATAAATCAAACAAACTATTTAGTAGAAAAGCAAAATAAAACACCCAGAAAATAAGGCATGAAAAATGTGGTATTACCATGGATGGCACAGAAATACACAGATAATTATAGGTGCTTTGAGTGACTATACACCAACAAATTGAAAAACCTAGAGGAAATGAACTAATCTCTAGACATATAAAATATACCTGGATCAGAACCAGCAGATAGCAAGTATTTATGTCACAAGACTCACACATGGCCGATTGTGGTTAAAGTCCTTGAAACTCACACGGAGGTATGTGCATGTGTGTACAAAATCCCAACAATAAAGGAGAAGGGATTGTGACGTGGTCATTACACCTGGGCAGTTATTTATCACTTTCTGTCTCTCTGTTTCTCCAGCATGCACACAAACCCTAAAGGAAAAAAAATATAATATATACCTGGATCATACCATCAAATGGAAAGCCTAAATATACCAACAAAAGGCAATGAAATTCAATAATAGTCTCCCAACAAAGAAAGGCCCAAGTCCTGATGGTTTTATTTCTAAATTCTACTGAAGATTTTTCCGATTTTCAGTCTTTTTTAAAATTTCTTCCTTTTACTTACTTGTTTGTTGGTTTATTTATTTATTTATTTTGGATATGCAGTGTCTGTGCTTGCACAACATGGGGAAGAAGGCCAGAAAAAGAGAGAAGGGGGAGAATGTGAGAAATTATTTTTCCCTTCTGCTCCATTCTCCTCTCAGGAGTTTGGACATGCATACACTCAACACCGGTGTGTCTTTAAAGCCACTAGGTACAGGACTCAAACTGCCAGGTTGGCCATGTAGTACACAGTAGCTTTAACTACCACGTCATCTGGCTGGACTTCTACAAAACTTTTAAAGGAGAATTAACACCAGTTCTCATCAAACTATTCATAAATGTCCAATGGGATCTTTTGAAGCCACTATCATCTTGATACAAAAAGCAAAGACATGGGAACCAGCAGTTAGCGTAATGGCTATGTCGCTGGACTCCCACGTAGTCGACCGCGGTTCACGTCCTGGACCCGGTGGCTTACAACTCACGCCGGGCACGTGTGCGTGCGTGCCCAAGATCCCGAGAGGAGACTGGAGGAGAAGGGATTGCGGCATGACCATCCCCCTGGGGGGTGATTTCTCGCTTTCTGTCTCTATGTCTCTCTCTGTCTGTCTGGCGAGCGCACACACCCTATAGTGAAAAACCTCTCCAAAAAAAAAAAAAAAAAAAAAGCAAAGACATGACAAAATATAAACTACAAACCAATATCCCTGATAAATATAGATGCAAAAATCCTCAGAAAAACACTTGCAAATGAAATAAAACAGAACATAAAAAGTTTGATGTCTAAGTAAAATTTAACAAAATAGAAATTATTTTTAAAAATACCTCAGATACAACATTGAAACCAGAATATACAGAGAACAAAGCAGCTCACTCACAAAAATACTAATGATATGACTTTATGATGGACAGCTGGTCTGACCAGACAACTCTTGAAGACATGTGAATGGACACAAAGCATATGAAGAAATATTAATATCACTTATAATAAGGAAAACTCAAACCCAAAGCACGCTAAAGTATACATAACTCCAGTCAGAATGGCTATGATCTAAAATACAAAGAACAAATACTCGGGAGTTTGTGGTTAAAAGGTAGCCCTCCAAACAATCCAATTAAAAGATGAGGAAATGAGCTGAACAAACAATTGACCAAGGAAGATACATGAATAGACAAAAAGTATATGAAAACATGCTCAAAATTTCTTAACATAAGAGAAATGAAAATCAAAACCACAATGAGATACCACTTAAACCAAGTCAGAATGGCTAAGATTTTTTAAATATATAAATAGATAATGATAATGATAAGTCCTGGTGAGGTGGTAGAGAAAAGGGAACTTTCCTACACTGTTGGTGGGAATGTAAATTAACACAACCACTCTGGAGCACAATATGGAGCAACCCTGGTGAAGCTGTAATAACTCAAAAAAGAAGCTAGAGAGACATTTCCACACTCATGTTTTGCAGGAGCCACAGTGCTTAAAACAAGGAATCAACATAAGTGTTGAATAACTAAGGACCACATTAAAACAATGTGGTAGGGGAGCAGAAGGAAGTAGGGAGATGCAGGAGGTGCAGCTGAGGATCCTGCACACTTTCAAAATTACCATTTCTCCCACTAAACCACCTGCAGTTTCACCAGGGTTGCTATCCCCTACCTTTGAACTTATCAATCTTTGAAACTATCCTGATCATTATGTAAAACAGAATATCCAGCACATCAACGGCCCAACCTTATGACATGTGGCTAGAATAAGTAAAGCATGGGAACTGAGTATGGGAACTGATGATGCTGCCTAACACAGCTCTATTTGTACACAAGAAATCCAGAATGGAACTGCTTCAAAGAGAACCTGAGATTCAAAAGAAAAAGCTGGATAAACTAAAATCTAAGGTCAATAAAACAGAAAATAATCTAACACAAAGGTACCTAAAATGATCAAATTCCATATGCCAAATACCTTCATTAGAAGAAATGCCGTAGTTGAGAAGTTCTAATAGACAACTCCAGATTAACACTGACTGCTTAACCAAAGACACTAATCTTTTTCAAGACTGAAGATCACACTTTAATCACATTTCTATTGTTAACTTTTATGACAATATTGGATTTGTAGGTTGTGTGCCACAAAAATCCAAATTTCAAAGGTACACCATTAAAACACCAAACTCAAGACACAGAAGGTGACAAGCAGACAAGTAGACTGTAATTGTACTGCTGCTACCTTTTAGAATTATCCAGTCTTGGGACAAGCAGTTGGTGTAATGGCTTTGATGCTGGACTCCCATGTAGTTGACCGCAGTTCAAGTACTGGACCCGGTGGCTTAAACTCATGCTGGGTGTGTGTGCATGCATGCCCAAGATCTCGAGGGGACAATGGAGAAGGGATTGTGGCATGGCCATCCTCTCTGGGGGGTGATTCCTTGCTGTCTCTGTCTCTCTCTGTCTTTCTGGTGACTGCACGTGCCCTACAGCAAAAACCTCTCCAAAGAAAAAAGAATGATCCAGTCTTAATCTGCTATGAACAGTGTGAAATGCCAACATATTCCTGAGCAAGAAAGTCCTATAAGTTTTCTAAAACCACATTTGAAGTTCAAGAAAGTAGTCTGTCTTTTGGGAACAGTTTCATGGCTACATAGGATTTTGTCAGATTGAAGAGGTGATAAAGCAGCGTTGTACTAATAGTAAATGTCAACCCACAGAGCTAATAATACCTCAGTGTAATGTCCTTGGCAGGTGAAATTCATCCCAAGGGAAAGTGTAATAGCCATTTGTTAACTATTTTCTGTTTCCCTATAGTGGTTAAGCATGACCATGTCTTCTTTAAAGCCTTACCTGAGAGAAGCAATGCCTTAAAATAAAAAAAAGCATTAATGACATCAAACTATACACAAAATAACCTTACTCGGTACTTTGCCCTCATGAGTGCTAATTTTTTTTTTTTTCTCTCTTTTTTTTGTTAAGGTTAGGGTTAGGGTTGAGTGATAGTGTTAGGGTTAGGAGTTCTAATGTTTTGTGAAGACATACAGATGCTGCTCAGTTAAATGCAGAAAAATATTACAAGAATCATGTTGGGAATATTTATGACAACTGAAGGAAAGCTGGAAAAAAAGAAAAACAAGTAAACTTGAACACTGAAACAACCTCAAACATCTCTATTTTGATGATATATTTTTGTAGGAAAAATAAATATTCAGATGATCAGGAATCTATATAACTAAATGAAATGAAAAAAGACATTATAACACCATACATTTAAGAAGACAGAATTATAAAATCATATACCAGTGCTTAGAGTGGAGTTAAGTGAAGTGCTGAAATACTGCAAAAGATAAGTTATAACATGGACTGTCTCTCACTGTAAATATGCATGGGTATGTTTCAAATAGGATTACTAACAAAAAATTTATTTAATCAGTAATAAATCATCTTCCAATAAAGAAAAGTGCAGGTCCCAATGGTTTCAATTCTGAATTCTACAAAACTTTGAAAGAAGGGAACCAGCAGTTTGTGTAATGGCTATGTCGCTGGACTCCCATGTAGTCAACCGCGGTTCGCGTCCCGGACCCGGTGGCTTAAAACTCATGCTGGGCACGTATGCGTGCGTGCCCAAGATACCAAGAGGAGAATGGAGGAGAAGGGATTGCGGCGTGACTATCCCCCCTGGGGGGTGATTTCTCGCTGTCTCTATGTCTCTCTCTGTCTGTCTGGTGAGCACACGTGCCCAATAGCAAAAATCTCTCAAAAAAATAAAAACTTTGAAAGAAGAGAGAACTTGCATTCTACTCAAATAATTTCTAAAGATCCAAAAGGAAGAAATCCTCCCACATTAATTTTTAAAAACCTTCATCACCCTCATCTCCAAAAGAGACAAAGATGTAACAAAAAAGGTCTGATTAATATAAATGCAAAACTTCTCAACAAGATACTAAGAAATTATATGTAATGACACATTAAAAATATTATACACCACACCACATCCAGGTAGGCTTTATTCTGAGAATCCAAGGATGGTCCATATACACAAAATTATAAATGTAATACACCATATTAACAGGAAAATGGATAAAAACATATGATAATATCAATCAATGGAGAAAAAGCATTTGATAAAACACAACATCCCTTCAAAATTAATAAACTCAGCAAAATCAGCATAGAAGTAACATTTCTCAACACAATAAAAGTCATATATGAAAAACTGATAGCTAACATCACACTGAATGGGGAAAAGGATTAAGCTTTCCACCTAAAACCTAGAACAAAACAAAGCTGCCCACTTTCTCCACATGTATTACTGGATGTCCAAGACAATAAAATCAGACAAATAACTACAATAAAAGGCACTGAAATAGGGAAAGAAGGTAAATTATCTCTACTTGCATATGACATGATTAAATACATAGAAAATCTAAAAGAATCCACATACACAGGGAAAGGAAAACAAAACAAACAAACAAACAAAAAACTCCTAGAAATAATAAATGAATACAGTGAACTGGCCAGATACAAAATCAACATGCAAAAGTCTGTAGCACTTCTATACATGAAAAGGAGCAGACTGACGTAGACTTGAAAAAGTTATCCCACTTACAAGAGCTGCAAAAAGCATAAGATACCTAGGAATAAATCTAACCAAAGAAGTCAAAGACCTCTACAAGGAAAACTATGACAAACTTAAAAATTAATTTGAAAATGACATAAAGAGAGGAAAACAAGAATCCCATGTTCCTGGATTGGAAGAATTGATATAATCAAAATGTCAATCCTACTCAAATTAATCTACAAATTTAATGCAACCCTTATCAAATTACCAGAGATAGTCTACACAGATTTTTTTTTTTTATGAAAAGCATACAATTTGTCTAGAATAATTATAGACACACTATTGTCAAAGCAATTCTGTTCAAGAAGAGTGGAGTAGGAGACATCTCACTCCCTGACTCCAAAATATACGATAAAGCTGTAATAATCAGAACAGCATGGTATTAGCACAGAAACAGACAGGTGTACTAATGGAACAGAATAGAGACCTCAGAAAAAAACGACCTGACCCCAAAATATATTATGAAGCTCTGATCATCAAAACAGCATGGTATTGGCATAAAAACAAACATGTGGACAATTGGAACCAATATAAACCCCAGAAATAAATCCTCAAACATATAGCCAACTGTTTTCTAAAATACATAGAAAATCAATCTAATGGAGAAAACAAAACCTCTTTAGCACATGGAGCTGGAAAAACTGGGCATCGAACTGCAGAAAGATAAATCTGGACCCCTATATCTCACCATAAATAAAAATTAAATCAAAATAAATCAAAGATCTAAACTCAAGACCTCAAACTATAAAACTACTAGTGAATAATGCAGGGGAAACTCATGAAAACATTGGCGAAGACAAGGACTTATTCAATAAGACCCCCAAAACACAGGCAATAACCTTAAAAATAAACAAGTGCAAACATGTCATTTCAAAAGCATCTGCACAGCAAAAGAAAGAATTAGAGTGAATTGACAACCTTTGAAGTGGGAAAATATATTTGCAACGTATGCCTCAGATAATAGCTAGAATATACAGGGAACTCAAGTAGTGTACCTGAAAAAAAAAATGAAAGAAAAGATTAGCCCAATTAAAAGATGGCCAAATGAGCTCAACCTCTCTAAAGAAAACATAAAAACAGTAAAAAAAAATATGAAAAATGTTTAACATCCCTTATCACAAGGAACTTACAAATTGAAACCACAATGAGATACCACCTAACCCTAATCAGAATAGCTAAGATTAAGAAAATAAACAACGACAAGTGCTGGTGAGATTGTGGTGAAAAGGAAACTCTCTTCACTATTGGTGGAAATGTAAATTAGTTCAGCCACTATGAAGAACAATATGGAGGATCCTCAAAAACCTACATATAGAACTACCATATGATCCAACACTTCCAGTCCTGAGTACCTACCCAAAGTTTAGGAATACCAATCGGAAAAGTACTTGCACATCCATGTTTACTGTGGCATTATTCACAATTGCTAAGATAAGAAATGACCCAAGCATCCACGAACACACGAATACTACTCAGACATAAAAAAAAACAAGGAGACCTTGGCAGTTGATAAAAAGTAGCTGAATATGAAAGATTTACTGCTAAGCAAAACAAACCAGAATATGAAAGAGAGGCATTTTATCCCCACTCAATATATACTAAATGTCTGTACTGTATGGCAGAAACTGAAATATTAGAAGATATAAAACCAAGAAGAGAAATTGTGGATACTAGAGACAGTGTCAGGGGAGATGGTGGAGGGAAAAGAGGGAATCAAGAGGGAAAAGAAAAAAGCAAAACATTTGAGGGGCACAAAAATGAAAAATTATTTGTTGTTGATAATGTGTATGGCAATACCTTTAACTGAACTAATATACAGTATATTCATGCTGGAAAATTCATTTTGCATATTGTAATGATATACAGTGAGTATATATAAAAATTAATCAGAAAAAAATAAATAATACAGGTGACCTCTACAAATGTCAAGGTCTTGACTTTCAAGGTTTTTATTTGATATACAGAAGAAATATGACAATTCTAGTTAATTTGACAATAGACCAGAATCCCTCACATGCAGGCATATTCCTTTACAAATAGTCTTTGTTTTTTAATTTCCTCTATAGTTCTATATGAAGATAGATAAATAGATTTTACTTGTTTTACTGATAAAATGTAATTTGGTTATCTTGAGTTTATGGTTTTGTGATTTAGCTGGGTAAACTGTTTACAACAAGTAACTTGTGTGACTTAGCTAGGTAGGCAATTTTTGTAACAGATACCTTATGTATAAAACTTAAAAACGTATTTTAAAAAGGTGACACATATACACAATGGAATACTACTCACCAATAAAGAACAAAGAAATCTTGTCATTCAATGTGAAGTAAGAAAATGAAGAAGATTTAATGGTAAATTAAATAAGCCAGACAATAAAAGACAATGTATGTCTCCAGTGAATGCATGCACTCTACGGCATAAACTAAAATATTTACAGATATAGAATTAGAGAGGGCAACTGTAGTTACCAAAGACGATATGGGAGTGAGGAGGTAGGATATATTCAAAAGAAATCATTTAAGAGAAATGAATAAAAATGTATGTATACAAACAAATGAGTTATGGCACAATATTCCAGAACAGATAGAAACAGATGTTGACAATCTTAGGGGTGTGTGTGTGTGTGTGTGTGTGTGTGCATATGTATGTATATGTGTATGTGTATATATATATATATATATATATATATATATATACACACACACAAAACTAGTTGAATAATAATTGAAGGTACACACACAAAGTAATGTCTGATGAACATGGCAATATCACAGATTTGATTACTACACACTGCCTGAATGCGTTGAGAAACCATATTGTATCTCACAAATGTGTACAATTAAATATAAATTAAAAATTAAAAACCAGAAATAAAGAAAAGGTCAGTATACAAAACTCAAACTTCTAAAGCCATGTTTGTAAAATCAAAAAATTCAAATACATCTATCTACAAAAAAAAAAAAAAATCTACAGGGTTGCAGCAGTAACCCTGGAAAATTCTTGGGTTCACTTCCCCATGTCCCCCTGAACACACTAAGAATCTGCACGCCTATGACCTTGATTGGCTAAACTGCAGCATGAATACTCCACTGAAGTGCCTATTTTGTTTCTCTAGTGTTCCTCATTGAAGAAATAGGTATATACACATCTCTCTGTATATATCAAAACAACTTCTTATGACAAAAATAAAAATACAAAGCAAACTCAAAAGTAAAACAGCAAGTCACAGCACAAAAATTTATTTTCTGAATAAGAATCAGTATCCCAATAGAAAAATGAGAAAAGAATAACACTTCCTGTGCTCCAAAATCTTTAACTTAATGTTTAATTGATTCCACTAATTATTTAAATTTTTATTAATTTTATTTAAAAGATGGTGATAACCTATAAAAATTAAAATTAAACTTCAATACTTTTTCATCTACTTCATTCAACTAAAAACCAAATGTTTACAAAACCTCATTTTAGACTGCAATGGACAAGCATCATCCTGTTGTGTCTAACCTCAAAATAACACATACTTCAAATATGAGCAATCTTAATGATTTCTACATTGACAGCCCACTGCAAATGACCATAAACTGCTACCTATATTACTCCCACAGGTTTTTAAATGAATTATCTCCTACTGAACTTACCCTGAGAAAAACACTAGAGGTTGGGACCAGCAGTTAGCGTAATGGCTATGTCGCTGGACTCCCATGTAGTCAACTGTGGTTCAAATCCTGGACCCGGTGGCTTAAACTCACACCGGGCACGTGTGTGTGCGTGCCCAAGATCCCGAGAGGGGAATGGAGGAGAAGGGATTGCGGCATGGCCATCCCCCCTGGGGGGTGATTTCTCACTTTCTATCTCTCTCTCTCTCTCTCTGTCTGGTGAGCGCACACGCCCTATAGCAAAAACCTCTCAAAAAAAAAAAAAAAAAAAAAAGAGATTAAAAGGTTAGAGTACTTTTTGGTAATTACATGAAAGAATGACAAAAATCATTCATTTGAAAGGCCTCAAAAAATGCTTTTTTGACTCTTGCCAAATTCTCAAGCTCTAGAGAACAGGAACATAAACCCAAATTAAAAATGATGTAAGGTAGAATGAGATTCAGTCATTCCCCTTTTGCTGAAGTCCCACTAGAAGAAGAGGCTAAATTAATCTCAGCTGAAAGCACCCCATGTTTCAGTCTTCACACACGGGGCAAATTTGAATGGTATCCTATACATGTAATTGACCACCTCATTGAGTAGTTGAGTCAGAAAACTATCTTTTAAAAGGCTGATCATTTTTCAATCTGCTGAAAATGATAAAGTCCAAACTCTCAGTCTATATATCAAAAGCTGTATATTCTAATGAATAAATAGATCTCCCAAAAAACATTCACTCAGTTGAAGCTCTGGGAGATAATCTCTTAGTTTTAGGAATTGCTAACCAGGTAGAAATATCTTTGTCTAGACTATGGCTATGGGTTATATGAATAATCTATGCTTACAATGCCATTAATGACTGTAGACATAAGAGTCATATAGTTAAAGAATGTGTGAATGTGTGGTAAAGTGAAAAAAGTCACATGGGTAGGCAAACATGTCTATGTAGCCAAACCCCAAACTTTGAACAATGGCTTGGATGAGATTCTCATGTTCGCAATGTCCTGTGGGTGCTGTCACCCCTTACTGTTGGGAAAAATAGGTAATATCAACAGAATTCTACTGAGAGAAAACAATTGGAAACTTGTGCAAATGGCCCATAGAATCTACTTGTGCATCTTGTCCCCTGGCTGATTTTAGTGGATTCTTGCATAGTAATAAATCATAACAGTGACTATAAAAATCTTCCTAGATTCATAATTGCCTCTAGAAATTACAAGGCCTAAGGTGATTTGGGGGATCATATCATCTTAACTTGCATAATACAGTTGGTATAATAAAAGTCATAGTCTTAAAAAATAGCCAAACTCGGGAACCAGCAGTTTGCGTAATGGCTATGTCGCTGGACTCCCATGTAGTCAACCACAGTTCATGTCCTGGACCCAGTGGCTTAAAACTCATGCCGGGCGCATGTGCGCGCGTGCCCAAGATCCCGAGAGGAGAATGGAGGAGAAGGGATTGTGGAGTGACCATCTCCCCGGGGGGTGATTTCTCGCTTTCTGTCTCTATGTCTCTCTCTGTCTGTCTGGCGAGAGCACGCGCCCTATAGTGAAAAGCTCTTCAAAAAAAAAAAAAAAAATAGCCAAACTCATAGCAAAAGTCAATACAAAGACAACTACAGGAAGGCATATAATAGTCAAACTGTCACAAACTAGAAAGTGTTATAACAGATAAAGATCTGGTAAGATACAAACAAGAATACTGGAAATAAAAAATAAGTGGGGACCCATATAAATTTCTCTTTTCAAACTTTTTAAAAAGGCATTGGTTGGGGAGCAGGTGGTGAAGTAGAAAAAGTGTTGGACTCCCACATGTCTGACCACAGTTTGAGTCTCAGACTTGGTGGCTTGCTTTCTCACTTCCCCCACCATGAGTGTGAGTGCCCCAGAGCAAAATAAAATGATAATAAATAAAATTAAATAAATCATTCTTTTTTGAAAAAAGGCAGTGTCCATAACATATGGCTATGGGCTATATGAGGAACCCATGCTTACAATGTAATTTATGATTATAGGTCTCGAGTCATGTGGTTAAAGCTGAGTGTGTGGATGTATAGGAAAGTGAAAGAAATCACATATTGGGTTTATAATATGTATGATGTAAAATGCATGATTACATAGAGAAACTAAGAAAAGTGCAAGTACACTATTATAGAGTTTTTGTACACAAACTGGTGTAATGTAAATGTTTGAAGGTACATTAAAAGTCAAATGTGATATTGTGAATCACAAAACAACCATTTCAAAAATGTTACACTTAAGGTAACAAAATTCATGGACCATCTATAAACAGGAGATGCATTAAATCAATCATGTAGGCATTACTTCACCTTTACCTAATTTGTATATATTACAAGTGACTTTCATGAGAGACAGACTGGATTCATATAGTAAAAAAACTTAGAACATTTCAAACAGTCCAGGGTAGAGAAAATGAAGCTACAACACACACAGAAGGAATTCATTAATAGAAGAAAAGAGATATTATCATATGAACAAGTTAAAAATAACAAGACACATGAAATAATGGCAAAGAGCTTAGCCTAAACAACACTCTTAAAAAAATAAATAGGCATATACATACACACACACGTGTGTGTGTGTGTGTGTGTGTGTGTGTTCCTTAAAAATGTAGAACAGAACCCTCTGAGGCAGTGGAGAATAGTTAAAAGAAGACAGAAAGTGGATTTAGAGAATTCTTAAAGGACAAACTCCGTAAATTTTGGCATTTTATCACATTTTACCACATTTTACTCTCCAGTTTGCATAGAGATGAAGGAAGTAAAAATTGCACCTTTACTGTCTCAGGTTATCAAAAACTAATCTTCAGGGCTGAACAGACAACCACAAATTTGGGAAGAAGTTTATAAGTCCTAGAAAAGAGGAAGCCAAAAGCTATAATCCTCAGCATTTGCATATAGAACTCATCAAAATTGCTGGGGAACTACTAAAATACACATATACAGAACACAGAGGGACCTACAAAAAAGCAGCTATTAGAACCTGAAAAAAATGGAGAATCAGCTCCTCATCACTGCAAGGGATATAGAATTCTGAACTTGAATCTGGACAGTTAACCAATGTGTAGAATAAAAATTAATATTTTAAGATATATGAGTATTCGCAAACTCTATGATGGATAATTTATAATATCCAGGGTAGAATTTAGAATTGATATTCAGTAAAATAAAAGCAAAATGTGGCCCCTATTTCAGAAATAAAGTCACTCAAATAATACAGACAATTCAAGTAGCAGACAAGAAAGTTAAACTACACAGAAATAAATTTATGGACTTAAAGAAGATATACAAATGTTACAAATAAGGACTCCTGGCAGTAAAATAAATATTATAAAAAGGGCACTCAGGAACTTTACAGACTTCGTGTTGAGAATTAAAGTAGTAATGGCTGCCTGAGCTGTCAAAAGCTAAGTACTCCTGGGACCAGCAGTTGGCGTAATGGTTATGTTGCTGGACTCCCACATAGTTGACCATGGCTCGAGTCCTGGACCCGGTGGCTTAAACTCACACTGGGCGCCTGTGCATGCATGCCCAAGATCCCAAGAGGAGAATGGAGGAGAAAGGATTGTGGTGTAGCCATCCTCCCTGGGGGTAATTTCTTGCTTTCTATCTCTCTGTCTTTCTGGTGGCTGCACGCGCCCTATAGCAAAAACCTCTCAAAAAGATAAAGAGCTAAGTGCTCCTATGCTAGCTTCAACCCACTCATTGGCAGTATGAAGGGGTAAAAGAAATCACTTCCTATGATGTATTAGGGTTCAAACACAATGCCACCCAGGAAGAATAGAAAAGGCTTATTAGAAGCTGGTTATGGGGGATGCTTTCTCCTTTCCTCCTATCTGTCTCTAGTGAGTGAGCATTCCCATAAGGAGAAAAAAATTATATAAAACAAAGACATTTGGGAGTTAAAAAGAAGTTAAGATAACTCATTACCAGGAGATCTACATTAAAGAAAGCAACTTCTCCAGTCTTAAAGAAAATAAAACCAGAGACTGGTATAAATGTACAAAAAAGATTCAAGGAACACCAAAGTAGCACATGTGTATGAAAGCATACTATAGGGCCATATCTCATGCCTGAAACCAATTCAACAATGTTTTAAAAATATTATACATTACAAAAACAGGTAGGATTTATTCCTGGAATACAAGTATGATTCAATATGTACAAAAGAACAAATGTAATAGATCACATTAAGAGAAGAAATGACAAAAATCATATGATCATATTAATTGATGCATAAAAAGCATTTGATAAAATATAATAGTCTTTTATGACTAAGAGTCAATAAAATAGGCATAGAAAATACATTTCATAACCAAATAAAGGTCATATGTGACATTCCTACAGCTAACATAATATTGAATGGGGAAAAAGTGGAAACTTTTTCAACTTCAAACTAGAACAAGTCAGAAATGTCCACTTTCTTCTCTCCCATTCAACATAGATACTGGAAGTACTAACTAATACAGTCAGACGAAAGAACAAAATAAAAGGCATATAAATTGAAAAAGAAAAAATTAACTTGTCCCTATTTCTGGCTGACTTGATTATGTAATGGTTAATCAGAAAAACCATGATGCATTTTTCTATGTTTGTTTGTTTTTTTCACAATTCAATATATAGGAAAACCTAAAGAAACCACCAAATAACTCTTAGAAGAAATAAACAAATGCAGGAAAGTTGCAGGATACAAATTCAGCATTTAAAAATCTGCAGTAGGCTATACCCATAGCACAGGGCTTAAATATGTATAGAGAGCCAGACCCCACATAATCACCTGTGGTTTGAGCCCAAGACCCTGTGAACTTGGGAAACACATTGAGTGTGTGTATGTGTGCATGTGTCCAAAATCCTGATGGGTAGGGAAATTGGAGGAAAAGGATCGCGGCATCCCTTGAACACCCTGGCTATGTCAGTTCAGTACAGAGGAGAGTTGCCAGGTAGGTTTATAGCTCATAATGGCAATTCATGCTTCATTTTGGGGTGTTTTCTCTCCCTTTCTGAATCTCCATCTCTCTATCACTCTCTCTAGCAAGTACATAAGCCCTTGGGTAATTAAAAATATCAGTAGCATTTTTTCTACACCATAAATAAATGAGAAAAAAATGAAGAAGGCAATCCCATTCACAATAACCACAAAAACTATTTGGAAGAAATCTCACCAAGAAAGTGAAAGACCTCTATGAACAAAATTATAAAAGCTGAACAAGTTACTTAAAAAATACGCAAAAACCAGGAAGACAGTCCTTTTCATAAATTTGAAGAATAAATATAGGTGCTATACCTATACTACGCCACAGTGATCTACAAATTCATTCCAATTCTTACCAAAAAACCAGCAATATTCAACACAGAAATAATTACAAAAATTATGCAGAATCACAAAAGACCCATACAATCAGACCAATTGTGTACAAAAGGAATAAAGTTAGAGGCATCTTACTTCTTGACTCCTAAATGTCTTGTAAATCCTTAATCACTAAAACAGCATGTTACTGGCACAAACATACGACAGTCCAATTGAATAGAATAAACAGGAAAAAACTTAACATACAGCCAACTGATTTTTGACAAAGGCCACAGATCAACCTGTGGAAAAAAAGAGTTTTCACTAATGGTTCTGGGAGAACTCAATATCCACCAAGATTCGAGTAAAACTAGATTCTCTCTTACCAGTTACTTTTAACTCAAAGTGGATTAAAAACTTCAATGTAATGGACAAATATATAAACCTATTAAGGAACATATACAAGAACAACATGTTGGAGTGGGCAAAGACTGCTTAAATAAGACCCATGAGGTATGGACAAAACCACCAAAAATAGAGAAACTTGATTAGTTAAGATAAAATATTTCTGAACAGCAAAGAAAACAAAAAAACAGAATAGACAATGACACTGTAATATAAAAACCACAATCCAGCAGTAGTGGCTAAATTCTGGATTCCCACATCACTGACCGTGGTTCAAGTCCTGGACCAGGTGGCTCAGAATGACAACAAATAAATAGATTAAATAAAAACAATTATTTTTAAAAATACTGTATTTCACAGAGGTGTACAATGATTACTTATAAACCAGAAATGATTCCAAAATGAAAATATATGTATAATTATTTATTTATATTTATCTTTGTAAGTATATATATTTACTGATTATAATTGTATGAATGTACTTACATGCAACTGGCAGCACAGAAGGTTTACTTACACCAGCATTACCACAAACATGTGAGTAATGCATTACTTTACAAGGTTGTGACAGCTACAACCACGCTAGATTACAGAGATTTTGGGGCTTCATTATAATCCTTTTGGACCACTTTAATACATATATCACATCACTGAAGTGCTGCTATGCAGTGCATTATTATATTGGTCAGGAAATACAACTTTGGGCAGTCTGTGGCATAATCAGCACATACACTGTAAGTGAGAGAAATATATGGAGAGTTCTTTAGGAACCTGTAGTAAATTCCTGCCACATATTCCAGGTTTATATGTATCAAGTGGGTATTTCTTTTTTTTTTTTTTTGGAGAGGTTTTTCGCTATAGGGCGCGTGCGCTCGCCAGACAGACAGAGAGAGACATAGAGACAGAAAGCGAGAAATCACCCCCCAGGGGGGATGGTCACGCCGCAATCCCTTCTCCTCCATTCTCCTCTCGGGATCTTGGGCACGCACGCACACGCGCCCAGCGTGAGTTTTAAGCCACCGGGTTCGAGACGCGAACCGCGGTTGACTACGTGGGAGTCCAGCGACATAGCCATTATGCTAACTGCTGGTTCCCTCAAGTGGGTATTTCTAAGAGCTGTCTGGGGCCATGCTATATTAGCAACTCTAGAAAGAGCGACTGACTGGTTTGTGTTTTAGCAATCAGTAACAGTGATCACTGTAGAACACTGAGTGTGCATTTCCAGGTTAGTTGTAAAACACTGTCTACCATGTCATCTATGTGACCAATAATGACTAGCTCGTGATTCATATCCCTTGAGAATTTAGCATGCTCTCCTCTTAGTCAATTCAAACCATGTAATAAATGTGCTTTTCCCATGGTATAAGAAAGCTAGAGACCAATTTGTACTCATCTCACAGGGCTCTAAAGGCCTTATAACCTGCCTATTTCACCCTGTCAATTTTATCTTGCCTTTTTATGCGTTTTTCGTGCTGAATTTTATTTAATTTTACTCTTCCATTTTAATTTATGAACCCTCATAAAATTCCTAAATACAATGTAAAACACGAGGGGAAATCAGTAAACAACTTACCGAAAATGAATTCATTTTCTTAATCCTGGACAAACACAGAGGTTTCTAAAATTATAGCTGGAAGAGAAGGTGAATGAAGTAGGTCAGAGAAATGATGTTCCTTATTCCAAGATTCCCCTGTGGGAGAATAGTCATTTACACATGAGAAGGGGCTAAAAAGACCTTATTGAACAAACAATCACAAATTTATTCACTGATAGAAATGAAACACTTAGTAAAATGTTAAAATAACTTAGCAAAAATGTTACTATGGGGACCAGCAAATGATTAAATGGTTAGTTTGCTGAACTCACATAGTCGACCAAGGTTTGAGTCTCAAACCCAGTGTCTTAAACTCACAATGGAAACCTATTTGTGCAAATCCAAAATCAAAAGAGGAGAATGGAGGAGGCATTGTGGTACGGCAATTCGCCCTAGGGAGTGATTTCACATTTTCTGTCTCTCTGTCTCTATTTTTCCAGTGAGCACACATCTTTATAGTTAAAAAGTCTAAAAAAAAAGAAAAAACAAAAACAAAAACAAAAAACAAAACAAACAAACAAACAAAAACACTGGGTATCAGCAGATGACATAATGGTTACATTACTGGACTCCCATGTAGTCAACCATGGTTCAAGTCCCAGATTCGGTGGCTTAAAACTTACGACAAGCACATATGTGTGCATGGCCATAGGTATGCTTTGGACCCTCCTATCCACAAACCCTTCTTCCAAACGCCCCCACAGTGCAGGAGCCACTGGCAGCAAAACAGTACACAAAAATGAGCAGAAGTATCGCATGTCTCAGACTTCTTGCTGCTGTCTTTTGCTGGTTCACGTGCGCTTTAGGACTTTTCCTCCCACCACCCTCAGCATTGGAGCCCTTCCACCATAGGCCAACCCCTGGGCAGGAACCAGCAGTAAGGAGAGAGAGAGAGTAAACAGGAGCACATCTTGCTGCTGACTTTGATGGCACAGTTGTGCTCTGAACTTCCCCCATCCCCCTGAACCCCTACACACTATGCACCATACTGCAGGAGGCAGCAGAAGCGAAAGTGAGCTCAGAAGTGCACATCCCATAATTCTTGCTGTAGACTTTTGGCTGCAGAGGTGTTCTTTAGACCCCCATACCCCTGCTCCCCTTTGCCTTTGGTTTCCATAGAGCAGTAGCCAGTGTTAGAGAGAGAGAGAGAGAGAGAGAGAGAGAGAGAGAGAGAGAGCAGGACTGAGTATCTCAGACTTCTTGCTGCTGCCTGTGGCACACGTTCATGTGCTTTGGACCCTCCCTCCTACATCCCTCCTCCATAAGCCGCCATCCTGCAGGAACCAGAAGTAGCAAGATAGGGAGCTCAGAAGAAAGGCTCACCCCAGCTTCTTGCAGTTGCTTTTGCCTGAACAGGTATTCTTTGGACTCCTACTCCCTGCTCCCCTCTGCCTTAAGCCCCCACAGTTCAGGAACCAGCTGGAGAGAGAGAGAGAGAAGTACAAAGCATCTCAGATTTCTTGCTATTGCCTTTTAAAAATACAGATCTGCTTTGGAACCACCCCCAACACCCTGTCTCCACCATGAGCCCCATGTTGCAGGAGCCTGAGGTAAAAGAGAATGAGCACAGTAATACCATGCATAATAAACTTCTTGCTCCTGCCTTTTTCCCACACAGGGGTGCTTTGGACCCTGTCCTACCTTGAGCCCTTCCACCATAAGCACTCACTGTGCACAAGCCAGTAGCAGTGAGAGATAGAGTGAATGCAAAAAGACTGCATATCTCACACTTCTTGCTGTCTTTTACCTAGGCAGGTATGGTTTGAACCCTGTCCCTCTGCCCTTCACCACCTTAAGCCCCCAGGATGCAGGACCCAGCAGCAGCTAGAGTGACTAAAAATGAGCCTAGAAGGACCAGGCATCTCAGAATTCTTACTGTTTTCTTTTGCTCACACACATATTCTCTGAACTCTCCCTACACAGCACTCCTTCACCATAAAGTGCCACAAAGCAAAAACCAGCAGTAGGAAGACAGAGACAGAGCACAGAATTGGGAATCTCAGACTTCTTCCTGCTTTGCCTGTGGAAGTGTGCTTTAGATACCCTCCACACACACAGCCCTATGCCATAAAATCCCATGGTGCAGGGAGCCAGTGGCAGTGAGAGATGGAGAGAGTGTGACATAAGAATGGAGCATCTCAGAATCTTTTATGCTCCCTTTTTCCTTCACAAGTTTATGCTGGACATTCCCTGCACCCTTCCACCTTTAGCCTCCACAGTCCAGGAGCCAGCAGCACTGAGAGACAGAGAGAAACAAAAGAACCTCATGTCTCAGACATCATACTGCTGTCTTCTGCCAGAATAAGTGTGCTTTGAAATTTCTGCTCCCCACTCCCAGCATGCTTCTGTAATAAATCCCCAGGTTGCAGTGGCCAGTGGCAGACAGAGAGCACACCAGTGCCCAGAAGGACAGTACATCTCAGACTTCTTACTGCTACCTTTTTCCCATGTAGGTGTGCTTTGGACTATCCCCACACCTCAGCCCTCTGCCATTAGCTCCATGGTGTAGAAGCCCATGGCAGCGAGACAGAATAGAGTGATCTCAGAATGACTGCATATCTCAGAGTCCTTGCTGTTGCCTTTTGCCCACACAGGTGTTCTTCGGACCCTCTCACCACTCATGTGCCCATCTTCTACAAGACCCCATGCTGGTCTGAGCCAGGAGCAACAGAGAGTGAGCACAGAAGGGTGGAGCTTCTTCCTGCCTTTTGCCCATGCAGGGGTGCTTTATACTCTCCACATCCCATGCCCCTCTTGCTTTAAGCTCCTAAAGTGCATGAGTCAGCATTGGCAAGAGAAAGAAACAGAGAGAGAGTGAGCACAGAAGGATAATTGTCTCAGACCTCTTGCTTCTCCCTTTGGCAAGCCTAGATGTGCTTTAAAATGTCCCCCACCACTCTGCCCTCTACCATAAGCTCCTATGGTAAAGAAGCCAGTGGCAGTGAGACAGTGAGAGTGAGCACTGACTTTCAGACTTTTTGTTGCTGCCTTTTCCCTGTACAGATTCACTTTGGAACCTTCCCCTCCAGCCCCTCTGCCATAGCTCCCATGTGCAGGAGCCAGTGATAGCAAGAGAGTGAATGCAAAAGTACCTTGCATCTCAGACTTCTTGCTGTTGCCTGTTGTCCTCACAGATGTGGTTTATAACCCCCTCTTGCCCACACTTCCTTAAGTTCCCCACCTTGCAGGAGTCAGGAACAGCAAGTCAGATAGAGAGCATGAGTGCAGAAGGACCTCATGTCTGTGTTCTTGATGCTGCTTTTTACCTGCACAAGTGTGCTTTTGACCTTCGCCATTGCCTAGGCCCCTCTGCCATAACTGACACAGTGCAAGAGTCAGTGGCAGTAAGTCAGAGTGAACACTGAAAGACAGTGCATCTCACAGTTCTTGCTTTTGCCTTCTGCCTGAGCAGGTATGCTTTGGACACTCTCCCCAGTGCACTTCTGCAGTAAGCACTCATGGTGCAGGAGCTAGGAACTAGTAGCAGAGAGAGAGAGAGAGATCAAGAGAGAAAGACAGAGTGAGTCTATTAACTACACATCTCTGACTTCTTGCTGCTGCCTTTGCCTGCACAGCTGTGCTTTTGACCCTTCTCCCCCCTCACCCTGCACCTTGAGCCTCCATGGTTCAGGAGCCAGTGGCAATAAGAGACTAAGATTCAGCACAGAAGGATCACAAATCTCAGACTTCTTGCTTCTGCCTTTAGCTCAAGCTGGTGTGCTTTGGACCCTCTGTCATACCCCCCCTCCACCTTAACTCTCCATGGTTCAGGAGTAAGTGTTCGCAAGAGAGAGACAGGGAATGCAGAAGGACCAGGCCTCTCAGAGTTCTTGCTCCTGCTTTTGTATACCTTAGTTTGCTTTGAGATTTTAGTTAGCTGACTTGTACTTCCTTCTTTATTGGAATCAGCCCCAAGTACAACTAATTCTGAGAGACTGGGATAGAAACCAACATCTAAAGCTGGTTACATTTACATTTACCCATCTCATTCAGTGACAAAACTGAATGAGATGAAAGAGAAAACAACCATCTCCAGATGAGGAAATCATTCCAAGACCTGAAAAAGAATTCCATAAAGAGACAAACACTACTAAAAAAGAATTAAACAGAACTCCTAGAGATAAGGACTATAACAGAAGAAAAAAAAAAAAAAAAAAGAAAAAAACCTCCCTTGAAAGTATTAATAGCAGATTAGACCATGCGGAAGACAGAATCTCTGATCTGGAAGACAAAGCCATTCACTTACACAAAACCACCAAAAAGAATAAAAAAATAACTGTTGGGGATAAAAACCAGCCCATGTCTGAGAATTAAGCCAGAAGGAGAGAATGCAGAAGGCAGGTGAAAGCAACCCCATTCCTAGACAAAAAGCCAAAGGGACTCCATGGCCAACCAGATAGAGCTCCAGGCATGAGCTGTGTCTCAAGATGTTTGGTGACATTCCATAGCCAAAATACTGTCTAACTACTAAGTTAATGATAGCTACCAATCTTGTACCAGGAACACAGCCTACAAAGAATGTCATGTATATTGTATTCTGTTCTCTATAGCTAAACTCACTACTTATTTGATTTAATTTAGAATAAATGGGTTCTGCTTTGGCACAGCTTTTCTTCTGCTCCAAGAGAGCTTTAGCCTCCTCTTTTAACTTTTCTTCATCTCTTGCCTCGATTCTTTGTGACAGCCTAACTTCAAGCCCTGAGTTTTTCACAAATAACCCCTCAAAATGATGACATACCAGAAATACTAGACACCATTAAACACCCAAATAAGTGAATAATTGGTATTCCAGAAAGTGAAGAATATGACTATAGCAATGAAAACCTATCCCATGAAATATTTGAAGAAATCTTTCCAAACCTAGAGAAACATTCAGACATCAGACCCAACAAACACAAAGGACCCCAAATGGAATAAACCTAGGAAGATTCTCTCAATGGTACATCATAGCCAGATTGATCAAGATGGAAGACAAGGTTCTAAAAATGGCAAGAGAGAAATGTAGTTATTTACAAATTGTTATCCTACTAGGCTACCATCAGACCTCTCAACTGAAACAATGTAAACAAGGAAAGAATGGGAAGACATATTCAAAACACTGAAAGAAAGACAATTTCAACCAACACTATACTATGTGAGATTATCCTTCAAACTGGAAGAACACAAAAATATCATTTCTAAATTAAAAGAAAAAACTGAAAAAATTTATCAACACTAGACTAGATATTCACAGAATATTGAAGGGTATACTATTTCAGGAAAACTAAAAAGGCACAAACAGAAATAAGAGAACAAAAAGAAACTGGAAGATGGCTAACAAAATGGCAGTGATAAGTCAGTATATATCAATAATTGTGTAGATTAAATGCTCTAATTAAAAGATACACATAGACTGAAAGTAGAGGGCTAGAAATTGTGTATTTATTACAAGTAAATACACAAATACCATTTACAAACTCAATAGTAATTAAAGCAAAAAATTAAAACCAGCTTCAACTAACGCCAGTGCCTTAATTATCCTGCCATCTTCTGGCTCCACTCTTTCCCTTTTTGTCTTTAGTGAACAAATGTGCACCATAGCAAAATTTAATAAATAAATAAAACAAAAATACTAAGAATGAAGACTAAGAATTCATTAGCTAATCAATCTTAATAGTTTAGATATGGGAAATTTACTAAAAGATGATTGGAAAAGAGAAAGTTATAAGAAGCAATCAAACATAGTAAAGTTAAACATATCAGAGAGAGAGTCAGTAATGCTAAATGTTAATGCTCTAAAATAAATTCAGAGAAAAGGAGCAGCAGATGCCATAAGGGTTACATCAATCACTGGACTTTCATGTACTTGACCGGACCCAGTGACTTAAAACTGACACTGGATGTGTGTGCATGTGTGCCCAAGATCCCAAGAGGAGAATGGAAAGGGAATGTGACATGTACATCCCCCCTAGGGAGTGAGTTCTCTCTGTGTGTCTCTGTCTTTCCAGTGAGCATATGTACCCGATGGCAAAAATTTCTCTCAAGGAAAAAAAAAAAAGAAATTCAAAGAAATCTGTCAGTTTTGATAACAAATGTATATTCTTGCAATGATAACATATACACACACACACACACACTCACATACGAATACATATTTTATAAGGTAATAAATATCGAACAGTGTAAAACTAGAAATGAGATGAATAAACAGACCAGTTGAACTATCGAGAGAACTTCTTAAAAATACCTCTGGCTTTTGGTAACTTGTATCAGTGAAAGAGACGGCATTTCAGAGAAGCAGGGAAAAGTATTTTCAAAAGAGCATTAGCTGTGGGAACCAGCAATTAGCATAATGGCTATGTCGCTGGACTCCCACGTAGTTGACCGCGGTTCGTGGCCCGGACCTGGTGGCTTAAAACTCACACTGGGTGCGTGTGTGTGCGTGCCCAAGATCTTGAGAGGAGAATGGAGGAGAAGGGATTGCGGCGTGACCATGTCCCCTGGGGGGTGATTTCTCACTTTCTGTCTCTATGTCTCTCTCTGTCTGTCTGGCGAGCACATGCGCCCTATAGTGAAAACCTCTCCAAAAAAAAAAAAAAAAAAAGAGCATTAGCTGTGAAGACGATATTATATCTGTGTAGCAAAAAATTATGATGTACCTTTTCTACCCATGTTACATAATTTCCAAAGATACCTTTAAAGAGTTGTGTAAAACAATATTTTAAATAATTTATAATTTGGACTACATTAAAATAAAAATTCTATTCATCACATGATATACCTCAAGGGTGTAAAGAGAAGTGACAAGAGTGTGAGAAAATAATGACCATATGTCTAATCAAACATACTGCTCCTTTTTTAATAAAAACATTTTAAAAAACAGGATCTTGCTAGTTTCTGATCTTCCTGCCTTCCAAGTACTAACTAAATATTTAAGAATTATTTATTCAATTTTGCTTGTCCCTTTTTTAAAAATTTGTTACAGAACTCACATACTCACCAGAGAGAGAGAAAGAGAGAGAGAGAGAGAGAGAGAGAAAGCTACCAGGTCCAGGAAAATCATGGTCAGTCCTGTGGGAGTTCAGCACCCTAGCTACTATGCCACATCCAGACCCTGTAACTAAACATTTTTAATAAAAAAAAAAGACAAAAACACTTGTTCAGATACTTTAGCTAGATTTCTAAATGTTCAATAAATGTGTAAAACATGTTTAACATCTTTAGTAAATGGGAAAATACCAAAATCAAATAAATAAAACTAAACAGTATTAATAAGCATTTTGGGGACCAGCAGTTAGTGTAATGGCTATGTCGCTGGACTCCCACGTAGTCAACTACAGTTCGAGTCCCGGACCCAAAGGCTTAAACTCACGCCAGGCGCGTGTGCGTGCATGCCCAAGATCCAGAGAGGAGAATGAAGGATAAGGAATTGTGGCGTGGCCATCCCCCCTGGGGGTGATTTCTCGCTTTCTATCTCTCTGTCTCTCTCTGTCTGTCTGACGAGCGCATACACCCTATAGCAAAAACATCTCAAAAAAAATTTTTTTTGAACTGAACTCTAAGGGAGAAAAATAGGTTAAATGTCTAGTTATCTATACTTTAGGAAACTGATTCAATAAGTTCCCAGACACACATACAACCAGCACAAACTCAAAGATATATAAGAATGTAAGTATACTATAATAAGAATTCATAGCATTAGTTTAAATATTTGAAACTGAAGTAGAAGAGGCAAGAAGTCATTAAGTGAGAAAAGAATGGGACAGTGAAAAGGAAGTGGTTCCTAGGGGTAAGCCATATTTTAGCTCTAATAGGTCCAATTTAATAAATAGTATAAAATACAATATAAGTTATATAAACATAACATTTGTGTAATATACATGTATGCAAGTTTTTATAAACAAATATGTAGAATATATAAGAAAAAAATGTATAGACCTGAAAAACGTGGTTACATATATGTAAGTGAAGAAAAACTCACCTTTACAAAGATGACCACTTTTTCAAAATTCATCAAGATGAAGGGCTATCTCTGTACTGATACAAATATTCCATCAAAATTCAAGTATGTTTTTTTTCATTGGAAAAGAAACGAAAAATTCTAAAATTTATCTAGAGTGTAAATATAAATACATATATAATTAAACAATTTCTGAATTAAAGCACTGGAGTAACTGACAATAACAAATATTATAAAACTACAAAACGGCAATCAAAGACAAAGATCAAGAGACAATAATATAAGCAAAATCCATAAATTAAGTCATACTGAAATAGAAATTATTAGGCCACCCCATGGCATGAGGGTTAATGCAGCTGGATCCCACATGGCCAATCATGGTTCAAGTCCCAGACTCAACACCTTGAAAAGCAGGCCAGCCACATGTTCAGGTGTGCCCAAAACCCTGAGGCGAGAATGAAGAAACTGAGGCGTGGCCACATTTCTGGTTTGAAATTTCTCCTTCCTTCCTTTCTTCCTTCCGCCCTTCCTTTCTCTCTCTCTAGCAAGGACACATGCCCTATAGCAAAAACTGAAAAAACAAACAAAAAAAACAAACAAAAAACATAATGCAGGTCCAGCTTGGAGTCAATAACAAATGTAACTGCAGTCTTGGAAGGCATATGGTTAACAATGACTTTGGATCCCCAGGTCAATCTAAAATCAAGCATGTGAATAAGTGCACATGCCTAAGATCCTGATGAGTTAAGAGAGCTGGGGAAACACGGTAATGAATCCCTGTATGTGCTTCTCTCTTTCTCTCAGTCTTGCGTGGACATGCATGCTCTATCATGAATAAAATAAACCAAAAAAAGAAAATGCATAGAAATTGAAATTTGGCAAGTTTTTGCCCATTAGTGCTGCCATTCTTTCTCTATTGTTTTAGGTTTTTGCCTTAGGGTGCATATGCTCATTGGAGAGAGACAGAAAGAAGGAAAGGCAGAAATGGCGAATAGCCACACCACAATCTCTTCTCTTCTATTCTCCTCTTGGGATTTTTGGTATGTGCACATACACGTGTCCAGTATGATTTACAAGCTGCCAGATCCAAGACTCAAACCAGAGTTAGCCCATGTGAGAATCCAGTGCCTTAACCACCACATCACCTGCTCACAACAGTGCTTCACATTTTAGCAGTCATTATTGAAAAATCCTGAGGCTAAATTGGTGGATACATGGGCCTCACCAAGAGTCAGAACAAACCACTAGACAGAAGAGTGAAGTCATCTGAAATGAATCAGACTCTCTTGAGGCACACATAACTAAAGCCTCACTTGCCATCTAGTAAACCAGAATAGAAACTACCCAGCTGAACTCACCCCAAAATGTAGACCCAAGGACCCTTGAGCAAATAAATTTGTTAGTTTTTAGAATACTCAGTGTGTTCCTTACGCAGAAAATGCTGAACAATACATTTAAGCCCCAGCAATGTCTTTAACAAAATTACATGAGGCAGAAAGTCTTAAACACATGTCAGATTTAATCAGTAGAACTTCAGAGCCATGTATAAGACTTTTGAAAAACCTACAGAGCAATTTTGTGTACATTAGTAGATAAAGTTTTAAGATTTCTTTTTTTTTGAGAGGTTTTTGCTATAGGGCGCATGCACTTGCCAGAAAGACAGAGAGATAGAAAGCGAGAAATCAATCCCCAGGGGGGATGGCCATGCCACAATCCCTTCTCCTCTATTCTCCTCTCAGGATCTTGAGCTTGCTTGAACACACACCCAGCATGAGTTTAAGCCACCAGGTCCAGGACTTGAACTGCGGTCGGCTGCATGTGATTTCAGCAACACAGCCATTATGCTAACTGCTGGTCCCAAGTTTTAAGATTTTTACATCATATAAGTCTCTGTAACTAAAGAAAAAAAAAAAAAAAAAACAACAACAAAAAAAAACACAGCAGATGGCTTAGCAGTTATGTTACTGAACTAGACTATCACAGGGCTGACCACTGTTTGAGTACCAGGCCTAGTGTCTTAAAACTCACACTCGGAACATGTACATGCATGCCCAAGATCTCAGAAGGAGAAAGGAGTAGAAGGAGCTGTGGTGTGACCATCTCCCTAGGGAGAGATTTCTTACTTTCCCTCTCATTGTCTTGGTCTCTCTCCGACGTGCATATGTGTACTAAGGGAAAAACTACACACACACACACACACACACACACACACACAAAAATTAATTAATAAATAAACATAAGGATTTGTTACTCATACAAGAGTACTCCATTACATTTTATTTACATTTTAAAAATTGGTTTAAACTAAAAGTGTCATATAGTCTAATTTTCCTATTTTACATAATATAAAATAGGTTCATATGGGTCAGTGGGAAGCATTGTGGTTAAGGTGCTTAAGGTGTGGATCCCACGTGGCTGAGTATGTGGTTCAAATGCCAGATCCAGCGGCATGAAAACTATGCCAGGCACATGAGTAAGTGAGTGAATGTGTGTGTGCACCCAAAAATCACAGAAAAGAGGAGAAGGGATTTCAGAATTGGCCATCCCCCAAGGTTGGGGGGTGGGAGGAATTCTTTCTGCTGAATGTGTGTGTCCT
Organism: Tupaia tana; assembly: GCA_026018925.1. Classification (NCBI taxonomy): domain Eukaryota; kingdom Metazoa; phylum Chordata; class Mammalia; order Scandentia; family Tupaiidae; genus Tupaia; species Tupaia tana. The sequence continues at coordinate 6,559,696 of JAKSZU010000029.1, forward strand.
ACAGCAAAAATATCTTTAAAAAGCAGAACAAATAAAGGCTGTAATAAATTTTCTACAGAATTTAAGTTATTATTAAGTAGAAGACTCCTTGAAACTACTTAAATCACAAAATTTGTTGAGGGATAGGAAAGGTATTGAAAGTCATGTTTGTGTTAACCTCAATGTTGCACAAAAAAATTGGGGACCAGCAGTTAGCGTAATGGCTACGTCGCTGGACTCCCATTAGTCAACCGTGGTTTGAGTCCTGGATCCAGTGGCTTAAACTCATGCCGGGCATGTGTGCATGCATGCCCAAGATCCCAAGAGAAGAATGGAGGACAAGGGACTACAGCATGGCCATCCCCCCAGGGGGTGATTTCTTACTTTCTATCTCTCTGTCTCTCTCTCTTTCTGGTGAGAGCACATGCCCTAGAGCAAAAAAAACCTCTCCCCCCCCAAAAAAAGTAATAAATTAAATGTAATCAAATGGTTCATTTGACTGAAATCTGGTAAAAAAAAAAAAAGGTAACACTAGCCAAAATATCAGAATGTCTAGCATCTGCAAATAACCAGACTCTGAGAAAGATACATCTCAAATCTAATTTATTTCCATTTTTCTTATAACACAGAAATACTTTGGCAAACCCTTCCTGAACAACTAGGAAAACCTATCAAGATAGAGGGTGCATCTGCTTTTTTCTAGTAGCCAAATTTGGTGACAGATCAGGTTTAAGTGAGCTCAGAATCAGGAAACACTGACAACAAATTGATAGAATGGAGTCTGTTTACAGAGCACTGTAGACAGACATTCTCAGGATGACAAATTATAACTTTACGCCAGGCCACACTCTAAGGTTTCTCCAATAAGTAACATCATTAGGGCTTTGCCTATCCATCTCAGTCAAACTCTGTATCCCTTCTAAAAATGGAAGACTTACTGCTAAGTGAAGCAAGTCATACTATGAAGGAGAGGCATTGTATGTCCCCACTTAATATATACCGAGTGTCTGCACTCTAAAAAAATAAATAAATAAATAAAAATAAATATATATATAAAATGTGTGTATATATATATATATCTATATATATATGTGGATATATATATATAGATATATATATATATATATATATAGCCACATATTTGAAACCATACTGCTTCTGTTGTTATAGAGTCATAAAATTATACAAAATTATAAGACATATTTTGAACATTATCTTCAAAATTCAGTATTTTAAAATTTCGAAAGTTGTTTGTAAACTGTCAAGAATTATGGAGTATGAGCTAAAATTTTTTGCTATGTAAAGTAAATGTTTGTGAAAAAATGTAAAAATAAATAAATGAAAGAAAAAAAGAAGAAGAAAAATACAAATAAAAAAATGTTTCGAAATAAAAAACCTCATGGAAATACATGTAATGGGAAAACTATGCATGAATTTCAAGAAGTTTTTGTACCAAAATAAATTCATACTTTAATTGTAAAAAAATAAATAAATAATAAATAAATAAATAAATAGATAATAAATAAGTAAATAAAAATTTGTCCAAACTTCTCAGCAGCATCCAGTGCTTCAGGAGAAGGCAGGATTATCCAAATTTTGTCTACTCTAGGAAGAAAGATCAATACTTACTTTAGGTAAACTGATTTTTTTTTCCCTTTCCCAGGCTCTTCTGCCACTGCTCTGAAGTACTAATAGAGTATTCAGGCCATAGGGGTGTTCTTTCAGGTGAGATTCCTACCTGTATAATTTTCTAACTTCAAAATGCTTACTTTATTTCAAATAAAATGCTACTATTCAACAGTACTCCAAACTGCCTAACAGAAATCACTGTCATTCAATTCTGAATTTGAACTTGTATAAAATTCTTTTTTTACCCCTTAGGTTTTTGCCATAGGGTATGTACACTTGCTGGAGAGTGACAGAAAGAGGGAGGGGGATGAGAAATCACCCAGCAAGGGTGATAGCCACACCACAATCCCTTCTCTCCATTCTCCTCCTGGAAGTTTGGACACAAAGGTACATGCACAAAGTGTGATTTTCAAGCTGTAAGGTCTTGGAATGAAGGAAAGGATGCCACTTCCTTCAGCCAAGTGGGAGTTCAAAACCATAACCACTACGCCACCTGATATCCCCTAAAAGTTTTTAAATTTACCCAGTAGTGGGCCAGCCAGTGGCATTGAGGAAAGGCTGCTGGAACCACATGTAACTTTGTAGTTTGATTCCCAGATCCAGTGGCTTGAAAATTATATCCAGAGTATGTGCCCAAAATCCCAAGAGGAAAATGGAGAAGAAGGGATTTAGGCATGCCCACCCCCCCCCAGGGGGTGATTTTTCTTTCCTCCCCACCTACCCTGCCCATCTCTGTCTCTCTCAGGCAAGCACTTGTGTCCCATAGCAAAAATCTTAAAAGAAAAAAAGTAACTTACCCAGGAGTACTAGGCAGGCCAAAGAAATGCAGGAGGGGACCAGAGGCTTCATTCACTTTAAGACACCAAGACACCCCACAAACACAGCTGCCATAGGAACACTCTGTCTGCAAAGATTCCAAAGTTATTTCACTGGGAAATTGGGGGCATTTCACTTGTACTGGAAATAGGCTCATATTACAGATGGGTAAACTTAATGAGATACAGAGTAGCTTCTGTGATATGAAGTGCTAGGTGTTCAGACCCAACACCTGGGCAGGTTCTTCTCTGATGGTCACAAAGAATTAGAAATGTGGGCAAAGGGAGAGTATAGTAAGCAAAGTTTAGTAGAAAAGAGTCAACGCTTCCAGCTAAGCAAATGAGTATACCCAAGGTGTCAGAATGGGCCCTGACAAGAAAATTTTTTTTTTCTTTCTTTTTTTTTTTTTTTTTTTTGAGAGATTTTCGCTATAGGGTGCGTGCGCTCGCCAGACAGACAGAAACATAGAGACAGAAAGCAAGAAATCACCCCCCAGGGGGGATGGTCACGCCGCAATCCCTTCTCCTCCATTCTCCTCTCAGGATCTTGGGCACACGCGCACACGCGCACACGCGCCCACGCGCACACGCGCCCGGTGTGAGTTTTAAGCCACCGGGTCCGGGACGCGAACCGCGGTCAACTATGTGGGAGTCCAGCGACATAGCCATTACGCTAACTGCTGGTTCCCAAGAAAATTTTTTTAAAAAATGTGAAAATTAATTTTGTCTAAGAAGATGGAGAAAAAATACTCTAAAAAGTGAAGCCAGCACAAGAGTTTTGTGCCACCAGGAGTCTTAAACAATTCATTGTCCTTGAGTTGGACACTGCTCAGGACTACAGCCAGTTTGTCTATTTCTAACTAGTCAGCAAGTGCTCATAAATTTTTTGAAATATGAAAGAAGAGTTTACTGTTCAAGGTCCTTCCGTCTGCTGATCTCCAGACCAAGAGAGACTACATTTTTCATTTGGAATGTAGCAATGATTTGGACAATGCTATTTTCAGCTGTCATTATCTTGTTGTTTTTTTTTTGGAGAGGTTTTTGCTATAGGGCATGTGCGCTCACCAGAGACAGACACAGAGATAGAAAGTGAGAAATCACCCCCCAGGGGGGATGGCCATGTTGCAATCCCTTCTCCTCCATTCTCCTCTAGGGATCTTGGGCACACACGCACACGCGCCGATCTGGAGTGTAAGCCACCAGGTCCAGGACTTGAGCCGTGGTTGACCACATGAGAGTCCAGCGAAATAGCCATTACACTAACTGCTGGTCCCTCAGCTGTAATTATCTTAAGCAGGCTGCAAGCAGCTTTCTGTCCAAGCAAGAAGCAAGAGCTAATAATTAATTTCTGCTGAGAGTTGTGAATGTATTTTTATGAAAGGCTTGACTGTACTGACTCTATTTGTCTCCTACCCTCCATTCCGTGGACTCCTCACCCTATCTACCTAACCAGAGAGCTTACTCCTCCCTCTCCAGGATCCTGTAGCAGAGCTGGAGAAGCTGAACTTGTTGCCATTCAATGCCCTGGCTCCTCAACCTGAAGCAAGAGAACCTCCATTATGAACTCTATATTGGAAACTTGCTTCCAACTTTTTGTGTAAACAAGAGTGATTAACATTCCTGCAATCTTTACTAAATAACATGAAACCCCCAATCTTGAGGACTTCCTTAGTGATAAGCTCCTTGCCCCAAGCCATGAAGCCCATTAAGATCCCATTGTGTTTTGGCAAAGGACTGGAAAGTGCCCTTAGTAATTATTAACCTGCTTGATCAGGCTTCTGTGACTGCTTTCCATTGGGATCCCCTCTCCCTTTCTTCCCCGCCCCCTCCTCAATGGTTACTGTTCCCACCACATCAACGCAAATGTGCTTTTTGTTTTTACAAGCACCCTTCTCCCTACACTCGGGGCTGCCGGGTCTTTGAGAGATATGAGAGCTCCCCAGTCACTGGTAATAAAGACTCCTATAACTTGGCTATGATTGGGTGTCCTCTCCTTTCTCGCTGATCAAAATATAACAAACCGACCCCGTGCCCAGCTTGGACTGGATCACCCCATTCCGGAGCTTCTGGAGTCCCCTTTGTACACCTGAATGCACACACCCACCTTCCGACAAAGCAGCTACTGAAAGCAAAACCCAGGTCACCTCTTTCCTCACCCCACACCTGCACAAACTGACGCTCCTGTCACTCTCCCTACCCAGCCCGCACCAGGGGCTGCACCTTCCCTCAGGCGCCCCTCCCCCCACCTGACATCCCCCCATGTTTCTGCTCCCACCAAGGAACAGGGGCTCCTCTCCCATACTAGGGTCCTCAAAACCCGCAACCCTCCTCCATCACACTCAGACTCACCGTCATGTACACCGTGCCCGGCAGAGCACGGTCAGCACAGCTGCAGGTTCTCCCCAGCGACCACGCGGAAGGAACTGAGCTCCACAGGCGGAGAGAGAATCTGAAAAAGCCGCCCTCCTCGGCCTGTGCTGATGACGTCATCGGAGCAGAGACTACATTTCCCAAAAGGCTCTGCGATCCTCTATTAGGCAAAAATGTGAAGATTTCTCTGTTTTCACAGAGAGTCCTGTTACCAGGAGACCAAAACCTGAAAGGAGAGGAAAGGTCTCTATCCAGGTGAATGAGAGACAGGATCCTGGTTCTTAATTAAATCCTGGTTTGACATTTCAAGGATAATAAGGAAATTCATAGGCGGGTCACTTAGTCAATGACATTAATAAGTAATTTAACACTTTTTTTGTTCTGATATAGTTATTCCTGTTATACGACCAATGACTCTTTTTAGTAATGCAATCTAAAGAATGAAAAATAATGTGTTTTAAGTTATTAAGAAACAGATAATTACTATGGTAATTCTCTTGCGGTCATTAAAATATGTTTATCTTCAGCCACTAAGCTGATTTTTGAGTGTTTAATGGTTATTACAGTTGGAAAACTGTTCTAGTGTATTTTGAAGATAAGAAAGCAGAATAATAGGATAGGTGTATTTCATATTCCAAGTCTATTTACACTTCAAGTGTCCAATAATTACTTGACCAAAAGCTCCCATGATTTATCTAACAAATCTTTAATTATTTGGGGTGTGTCTGTGTGGGAGATGTACCTGACTTACCTACCCTTCCTTGATTTTGTCCACAAACCAGGCTAGGAGGAATTTCATACACATTTTGCTATCACTGAGTTTCTTTTCAAACAGAGAACTGACCATCTTATTAAAACTTATTTTATTTAACTATATATTATTATTATTATTATTATTATTATTATTATTATTAATTTAACCAGAGAAAGAGAAAGCAAGAGAGAGGGAAAGTGAAAAAGCAAACCACCAGGTCTGGGACTCCAGCCATGCTCAGCCATGTGGGAGTCCAGTGCTTTTAACCACCAGGCCACCTGCTGGCCCCAAAATGCCCATCCTGATTCATCAGGGTTAATGTTTCACTGGAGTGGTGAAAGGAGGGAATAGTATGAAAAGTGGGTGAAGATTGGGAGTGGTGACTGGAGGGGGGTGCAAGAGACACAATTTTGTTCAAGACATATCCCTAATTTTTGTTTTTCCTGTTTTATGCCCTGCCATGTTCAAATTTCTGTATCTTCTCTGATGCTATAAGTGTCTTTCAGTGACTCTGTTCTTCTACAGACACAAAGAACTTAGCCTTGATCACCACAATACTCTCTCACTTTCTAGTTTTGAATCCCTGGTCACCCTTCCTTCCACCCTTGGATACCAGGTCTCTCTTAAACACATATTGTTATGTTACTGGGGAGATTATTTAAATACAGGATGATTGGCAGGGGGTGAGTGGGAGAGTCAATCCCTGACATTCCCACCTCTAAGACATAGGAGTTTTTTATTCTCCTTGTGGACTTTAGTTTTCTGTGTTTTAAAATGGAGACAATAAGGGTCAACAGGTGATGTGGTGGTTAAAGTGCTGGATTTCCACAGGGGTGAAACGTGTCTAGTCCTGGACCTGGAAGCTTGCTTTCTCACTTTTCCTTTCTCTCCATCTGTCTCTGATCAAATTTAAAAGTAGTAATAAATAAAATAAAGTAAAAAATGCCTACAAAAAAAAAAATGAAAATGGAGACCATAATACACATTTGCATGTGTAGACCTCACCTTGGGCTCACCTCTAGTAATAGACCAAGAAACAATCTCTATCTTCTTCCTAGGATGGTAAATTTTCCAGAAACATAGAAAGGAGACTCAGTGTTGTGAGTTATTTCCAACATTGGCGATGTATTGCAGTTTTCAGTGTTCAAGTTTACCCTTTTCTTGTTATAATTATTCCTAAGGGAATAATTGACCTAAGGGGCCAACTCTGTGCAGTTAAGGCACCCAGATCCCACATGGCAGACTGCATAGTTCAATTCCTGTATCTAGCTTGAGAAATATGTGAGCTGTGTATGAAGTCATAGCCAAAATCTCAAAAAAAGCGAGAGGTGGAGGGTAAATGGTTACAGCATGACTATGGTCCAGTTGGGGTGCTTTCTCACTTTCCCCTTTCTTTTCCTCTTCAGTTAAAGAATATGTATTTTGGCAATATTAAAATAATTTAAAAATGTAATTTATTTTAGTATATTTATCTTATATTGTGTTACTTTTCCGAACTTGTTTATTCATACCAATAGTCTGTAGTCAATTCCTAGTGACTTCCTAAAAATCATGTCATGTCATCCACAAATAAAGGTAACTTGATGTATTCCTTCTTAATATAAATGCCTTTTATTTATTTCCATAGTGACTCCTCACAGTAGTTGACCTTTGAAGTTCCTATTGAGCACACACTCATTTTAGAGCCTCTGTAAGGAGGAAAGTGTGCCCTTCTGTGGTGGTAGGGACCATAGGCTTCTTCTCACACTCCCTACTGTGTGCACACATGTCTTAACCATACCACTTTGTCTACCTGTGTGTATATGCTCCAGCCACTGTCTCTGTGTGCTCATGGCACCTCAGAGATGCACATATACAAGCACTGTTGTTTCTCAGGATAGTCTATTTGGCAGTGGATCTGCTTTCAATGTGGCACCACATTGCAGCTGACTGGGGCCCAGATGGTGAAGTGAGCCTATGCATGTTCCTTCTTCAGTTTAGTGCAGCTTTGTGGGCATCAGAAATAGCTTACGTTGGGATGATCAGGAACTTCAGGGCTCTTCTGTAGCTAGGACTGTGGTCCCTGGTGAAAATGGGAACACTAGGGACCTCTCATTCTGTCAATGCACTGGGGTATTTCTAGCATCTCAAACTAAACCAGAGTGCAGACACTAGAGTAAATACCAGCTTTCCAATGTACAAACATCAACACACACACAAGCATGAAGAATAATCAGGAGAATGTGATGTTACCCAATGGACAAAGTAAAGTGCAGGGACTGACAGTAAAGGGAAGATGCACAATCTGCCTGACAGAGATTTCACAGTCATGGTTTTGAGGAACCACAACACACTTAAAAGAAAATACACAGAAACATTTCAACACACTTTTGATGTATATGTGGTAAGGTTCTAGAAGAGCTTTTGGGGTAGGAAATATTGTGTGTCATTGAAATATACAATCTTCTGTGGTTGCTGTTTTAGTATTAACATTTTGAGTTTTACTTGCAGTCATATCTTTATTTAATTATTTTTTCAGCAAGCAATTATTCAGCAGCTCACTGCCTCAGGAATAGTTTCAGTATCTGGATACATATTGGTGAATACGGTAATTTAGACATGGCTGTAGTCCAATAAAAAAGAGACAATCATCTTGACTCTACAGAATACACCTAAGCTCTAACTGTGTTAAAGTCTATAAAGAAAATTGTAGCTTTCTATAAAAGAAAAAAACAGTTGTTCTTAACACCAACCACAGTCTGGGGAGTCTGAAGGATTTACATGGGAAGAGTGACAGTAATGCAAATTATGAGGGAGAAAGAGTATTTGAGGATGATGGAAAATCTTATGCAAAGACCACAGCAGAACAAATTAGGTACAAATATAGAAGGGAAGTAAGGCCCATCAGCACGAAGTATAGTAGAAGAGGGAAAGGGATGTAAAAGAGGGTTGAAAAGGTAGACATGATCTTATTGAATATCTTAGCTTTTACCTCAGAGTAGTGAGGAAGCCTTGAAATTGTTTTAGTAGAAAAAAAATATAATCTAATTCACTTTTTCCAATTGGTCTAACTATTGTGAGGACAATTTATGGGGACAGGCAAAAATAGAATTAGGAAAACCAGGATGGAGGCTGTTGGAGATGTTCAGGAAATAGAAACTGGTGACTTGGACTATGGAGAGATGTGAATTTATGATGAAAAGAATTCATCATAAATTGGATGTGGGATTGGATGTGGGAATGAGACTCTGATATTACCCATTCAAAGATGACTCAAGTATAATTCAACAGTTTCTGGATTGAGTAGCTGGATGTGGTGATGCCATTTTGGTTACAACATGGGGTACACACAGACAAACAAATCATAACTTTAGGTCAGGTCTTGAAGGGGAGGCATAAATGTCCTCTGAAATTCTTCAAGGACCCCATTGCTGGTTTAGAGTAGAGGTAAGTGTATTCAGATGAGGGACAAGGCAGAAGTAGAGAAGAAATGATATCCAGGAAAATAGATGAGTGGATCCAGGGGAAAAAAATTTGTCCGTAATAGAGTACCTATTTCAGGATCCTAGTTCTATAAAGTCAAAATTGATGTGACAGTATCAATGTCATTAAGTCAGTGGCAGTTGAGGGCAGTATACCAGCAAGGACAGCAGGGGAGACAAAGCATGGTAGAATTAAATAGCATAAAAATGTTAAGTCTGATCTCCCTTTGCTTCACTTAAGGAAGGTTAAAGGAAGAGGACAGAAAGAATGCAAGACAGATTACAACAGCCCTTTCAAACAAGATATTCATATGCCTGTCTTCTGCTACAGTACATTGGTTATCAAATGCTTCTGGAAACTTACCAACTAAATCCAATGCCAACTTTGTTTTTCTTTATTATTCTTTGGCATTTGGTAGGTAATCTGTTTTATTTCTGTGGTTACTGTGAGAAAATAAAATCCCCTTTAGTCTTCATACTGACAACAGAAAACTTAACAACAGATTATTTTATTATTATTTACTTAGGACTCACTGGATATTTTAAAAGTGAGAAGAAAGCAAACACCTGGCTCTAGTTTGGAAATCTAGCCCTCAGTAGTTTTTCACATTTATAGTTTCTTTCATTCACTGTGTTTTCCTTTTGGAATGTTTAGTGGTTGTGACTACTCAAAATAACTTTTTTTTTTTTTTTTTGGTTTATGCTTTAGGGCACATGCACTCACCAAAGAGAACAAGATAGTGAGAGGGAAAGTGAGAAATCACCTTCCAGGGGAGAATGCTATGTCACAATCCCTTCTCCTTTATTCTCCTCCTGGGACTTTATACACACACACACACACACACACACACACACACACACGTGCACAGCATGATTTTTAAGCTACCCTGTCCAGGACTTGAACCACAGTCAACCATGTGGTAGCTCAGCACCTTCACCACCACACCACCTGCTAGCCCCAATAGCATCCATTTTTAAAGTTACTTTTGTGCTTTTTCTTCCACACTTGCTTCTGTTTTGTTGGCAATTTTCTTGTTACTAATTTCTAATTAGCCTATTCTCTGATTATTTCATTCATCCCTGCTCCTAGTATTTTTTCCTCTGCATATAATGTAAAAATTTTATTTCCGTTAGTGTCTTATTTTCATGAAATTTCATTTTTTATGTATCATATTAATTTCTTCTTAATTTACATTGGCTTTTTTTGTATGTGCTCAATAGAGAGAGACAGAGACAGAGAAAGAGAGGGAAAATGAGAAATCAATCCTTGGGGGTGATGGCTACACTGCAGTCTTTTCTCTGCCATTCTCCTCTTGAGATTTTGAGCATCTACACACATGCACCCAGCATGATTTTCAAGTCACTGGGTTTGGGACTCCAACCAGAGTCGGCTATGTAGGTTCCAGTGCTTTCACTTTTAAGCCACCTGCTGGCCTGACCTGTTTTGTTTTGTTTATTTCACTGTATCTCATTCTATTTGGACAATATTATTTTCTTTATTTCTTTTTTACTTATAGGAAAACTATCAAAATTATTTTATTTTCAGTGCCAGGAATTTGATATAAAAATTTCCATGGTCTTCAATTGAATTGTATGTCTCTTTTCTTTAGAATGTCCTTTTTTTCATTAAAATAATTCCTAAACCACTCTATGTGCTTGACCTTCTGTCTAACACTTAGATACAGCTTTTTGGAAAGGTCACAAGCCACCAGCTCCATGAAAGACAAATTAGTCCTTGTTTTGGAAAATCCTCTAGGTATTTATAAAGAAATACATGTTCATGAAATTCTGAATGATCATCATCAAAACCTGCTTCATTGGTAATTGGGAACTCCCACAGCTTCCCTTCTTTTGTCCACTGGATCATCTCTTCAAACCCATTCGTAATAAGTTGTTCATTGACTCTGGCAACCTGCTTAGCAAATTCCACATCCCAAAGTGAAGGCGATGTCTATAGTTCAGGTGCTTCTTCAGTAATTGCCTTAGTGTCACAAATATTAAGTCTCTTCCTCTTGAATTTATTTCTTCTAAGATGTTTTCTAAGATCAGCCGTCCTCTCCTGGCCGAGGTCACTGTCCAGTCCTTCATCAAACGGAAACTGATGCTCTGATCTTGTACTAACTCTAGCTGTAACAGATCTGGTAGCTTTCATATCTGATATTATGTTCCTGACACTAATTTTAGATCTCCTTTCGTCTACCTATGCCCTCACAGCTTTCTCATGCTGCCAGAGTTGCCTGAGCAGTTCTGATTTGGTTCTCTGCTTGTTGAAAGGGAGGGATTCTGCAATAGCAGATGGAGCCGCCACCAACTCAGGACTGAGCTGCTACTTTCTCTTCTTTGTTGTATTTTCTGTAGTTTTTGTAAACCTGCCAATTGTAACCTCCAAATTTGCAAGTGGCCTTCTATTAGGTGGCTTTGTTGTTTGTACATTTACAGTACTTAATTCAAATTTCATGGTCTTAATAATATCTAACAAGTTTTTTTTTTTTTTTTTTTGTATTTTTCTTTGACATTGTCTATGCTCTCTGAAGTCTTTTTGGAAATCTCATCAGTTAGAACAGACCACTCATCTTTCTTGCTATAGATAACACTTTTGGTGCCAAAATATTATTTTTTGTCCTGACTGTCGTTCGCGGAGCAGCCAGTAGCACGACCATAGCCACCATTGCCTCCAGGCTTCCAGAAGACAAAGGGTGGTTGGAAAGCAGGCAAAGAGGTAGGAATGCTGAGGCTCTAGGTAACATTGCCAAGAAACACCCTGAATAAAAAAGGTCCTTTATTTCTTTAAGGAATTTAAATATACTTGGTGTAAGTTCATATTGAGATTGCCCTGCTAGTGCTATTTTTTCTAAGTAAACTTATCTACCAAGAGATGATTATTGGGCTTTCCTTTGTACTTAGTGGTGATTATTGAGCTTTCCTTTGTACTTTTCATTTTCTTTATGAAATTTTAATTTACCAAATTAAATTTAAGGCTTTTTCTCCCTCTTTAGTTTTTTTTTCTTCCTCTAGCAGCCTCAGAAATTCCATCCCAAGACTTGGTATTGTATTTAAAATTGTAAATCATATCTGGAGTTACTCAAGACCTCATTTCAAGGCCCAAGGTATTACTTTTCCAATCAGTTGCATTGCTCTGCATTTTCCTCCAGCCCCATATTTATGTCAGAAACCCTGACTCCTCTTCTACACTTATCTATATCCTTGTAAATTAGTCTATATAATCTCGAAGCCAACAGTTAGATTTTTTTTTAGTAAACTGAGACAACCAGAGTTTCCGATACCAAATAAGGAAATGAGAAGAGAAAAATTCAGTACTTACAGAGTTTTCTTGGGTTTATCTTGAACTGTACAAGGACCTATTTTTCTTTTGGTTTAGAGAGATTTTTTGCTATAGGGCATGTGCACTTGCAGAAAGACAGAAAGAGACAGAGAGACAGGAAGCAAGAAACCCCCCCACCTGGGAATAGCCATGCTGCAATTCTTTTTCTTCCATTCTCCTCTTGAGATTATGAGCACACATGCACATGTGACTGGTGTGTTTTAAACCACCAAGTCTGGGACTTGAACCATGGTTGACTACATGAGAGTCCAGTAATGTAACCATTACACCGTTTGCTAATTCCTGGATCTATATTTCTTAAGAGATTAGTGGAAAAGTACCAGAGATGCCTGACCCCAACATCTTTTGAAGGTCCTTCCTCCCACAGTAGGTCTTTTTTTTTTTCTTTTCTTGGAGAGGTTTTAGCCATAGGGTGCGTGCACTCACCAGAGAGACAGAAACAGAAAGCAAGAAATCATGCCCTGGGGGGATGGCCACACCGCAATCCCTTTTCCTCCATTCTCCTCTCTGGATCTTGGGCATGCATGCACACGTGCCCGGCGTGTGTTTAAGCCACCGGGTCTGGAACTCGAACCACAGTCGACTATATGGGAGTCCAGCGACATAGCCATTCTGCTAACTGCAGGTCTCATACATTAGGTCTTTTAATCCCCACAATCTCCAGCAAAATTGTCAATTCCTTGTAACAATATCTCTGATCTCTCAAATATCTCAATGTCTTCCTCAGCTGTACGTGGCAAGGGACATCTGCCCATAGCAAGCAGTTTTTTCTGAAAGCCACTTCTAATTGGAAGGGATCTGTCATATATAGATTTTTCCTAGGGTTACTGTAAGGAAGTACCACCAATTACATGCCTTTAAAAACAGAAATCTTTTATTCCACAGTTCTGGAGGGTTCAAGTGTGAAATCGAGGCTTCAGCAGGGCCAGGCATCCTCTGCAACTGCATAGACTCTGTCCTTGTCTCTTGTCAGCTTCTGGTTTTGGTACTGAATCTTTAGAAGTTTTTGGTTTGCAGCTATATGACTCCAATTTCTGGTTGGTCACAAAGCACGTTTCCATTTTTATAAAGACATTTATCATATCGGGTTCCATACCACCTCAGTGACCTCATGTTAATTAGGTCTGGAATGACTGTATTTCCACAGTCCCAGTTACCAGTAGTAGGTCTTTAACATATCTTCAGGGGGCAGGGAGGGACATTACTGCAGCCTCACCCTACGTCAGAAGCAGCAAAGGAGTGAGGGAGGCCATAAGGATATGTGACAGTCACAAGACATAGAACTCCTGCCTTGTTCATACTCTCATTTGTGTGTGTGGTGGGTATACCTTGCAATCACTGAGTTTGACACCATAAGAACCCTGAAGTTTGGAAAAATTTTATTGTTTTATTCAAACTAAGTACTTCCATGACAACACATATTCAGTATAAAGATTATAGAAGTGCTATACACTCATTTATTATACAAAATCTTTTAAACCCATTGCATATTTTACACTTGAGGTACATCTCTATTGAGATCAGACATGTTTTAGATGATCAAGTTAAGAAAATATTTTTCTTAAAATTGATTGGCTAGGGGCCAGCAGATGGCATAGTGGTAAACGTGCTGGACTCCCACATAATTGACCCTGGTTTGAGTCCCAGACCTAGTGGCTTGAGAAGCATACCAGCACATGTGGTGTGTCCCCAAGATCCCAAAGAAGAATGGAGAAGGGATTGCAGTATGGCCATCTTCCCTGTGGGGTGATTTATCATTTTCCTTTTCATTGTCTCTGTCTCTCTCCAGTGGGTGCATGTGCCCTATGACAAAAAACTTGGAGAAAAATTTGATGGGATATATTTTTAGAGAAATGCTTAATTAACAAAAAAAATTAGCAGTAGTTTGTTACTCAGCCCTACTGCACAGACCTCTGCCCTCCCTTGGCACCCTCTCACAGCCTGGTGCAGTGCCAGTGCCAGTTCTCTGTAGGAAGGGACACACCAGCAGTGAATGGTGTGGCAGGAGAAGCTTGGCCATGGCACTTCTGGAGGGCCATGAGTTGAGTACCTGATGAAGGAACATTCAGTGACCATTGCTGCTTCCATGGTTCTAGAAGTGGGAATGGGATACTTAGGCTTCATCTTCAGTCCCACCTGGAGATCTTGGCTCCTCAGGCAGTGCCATGGCACCACATTTCCCCAGCCACCCATGCCACCCCACTTGATTAAGCAGCAATGACTTCTACCTGCACAATGGCCAGCATTTTTGAGGTTCAGGCACCACTGCTACAGCTTCCCTGCATGCTCATATTCATATCTCTCAGCAAACATCAAGGTCACATTCACTCCTTATGCAGCCAGAACAGAGAGAAGTGAGAGATGCCTGAGCCCCTGAGAAGTTAGTGCAGCCGCTTTCTGACCATGGGCATTCCAGATACCACAGCCACCACAGATACATCAGACACCGCAGCCCACCCCACAGCTCATGCCACCACAGCCCTCCCTGAATGAGCCATTGGGACTGCAAACTTCTGTCCATCCATTTCCCAGGAACAGGGTCTTCATGGTGCAAAAATGGACTGTGATATCACCTGACTTCAATTTAACATCACAATGTGTAGCCGCTAAATGAGAAGAAAACTTCAGGTGGAGACAGCACAAAGGAAAATTAGAAGCCACCTCGTTTTTGTGCAGAATTGTAGGAGCAATCACATTGGCTGCTAAAAACAATCCATACTCCAAGACAGTGGACAAAGCTGGCTGAGATCAGTCTGCCACTGTCTCTCTGAATTATTATTTCATCCCAGCATCACTTTACTGTCAGATCCGCCAACAGTGAACAGTTTCTGAGTTGGGAGGTGAGGATTAAAGAAAGACAAGAAGACAGGATAGAAACGGGAGGACTGCCAGTCAATACTGGTCAGCCCCAAATGTTTTTTATTGCTAGTATTTATACACACTCCAGAGACTTCTGTGATGTAAGGGTTTAAGTCCTTACTGAATTTATCAGGTTGTTATAACAATACTTTGGAACATTCTGTTCAAAACAATCCCAAGACATTCTGCTCATAACAATCCAGCCACCAAAGGCAATGCCCGGATAAAGACCCTGGTCTTATTCTGGTGGTCACGTCCTGCACATCCCTCATGTCTCCTCTTTGGCTCCCCACACTTTACCAGGGAGAACTAGACAAAGGTTCATCAGGAGGATTGATCCTCTGTGTGAAAGCAAATTAAAGAGCAGGCTTTTAGGAAAAGACAGGCTGGGGCTGCCTTGTGTTAGTGACACTGTGGGACTGCTCTTTTCTGGGAGTGCCAGGCCTCTCCCAACCATGTGGATGCTATATGCTTGTTCTAGTGGAGCCTGGACTTCAGAGAGCCTGTTCAGGTAAGGCCACTGTCATCTGAGCCTGAGCCTGTCACCTCACAGCCCAGACATGCCTTCACACATGAAGACAGATTGCCCAGAGCAATCATGGTCTCCTTGTCTACACACTCCATATTTTTTAAAAAACAATTATTTAGTTAATTTTATTTATCATCATCATCATTATTATTTTAATTCACCAGGAAGCAACAGAGAGAGCATGGGAAAGTGAGAAAGCAAACCTCCAGATGACTGAAACCATGGGAGAGTCCCACGCCTCAACCACCATACCACCTGTCGACCTCTACCTCTATGCCATCTTAATCACCACTCCACAGCAACTACCATGGGGATTAAGCCTATCATCTGCACTGTTGTGCAACTAGCCAGGTGTCTGGGACTTCCCAAGACCACCTTGTGCACATGGTAACCACAGTGCAACAGGTGAACACCAGCTACTGATAAGAACTATACCACAGAACAGAACTTGTATGGCCTCATTCCCACTGTGACTCATAGCCTGGTGAACAATGCAGCAGTGGGTCTTTCATACTTGGGCAACTCAGGTGTCATAGGTGGTGTCCTTGCCCACAAAGCACCAGGACCCACCTAGTCAAAGCAGCTGGAACCTAAGCAGATCAAGATGAAAGACTAGGAGAGTGTCATTCTCTCACTGAGCATGGGCCCACCACTAGCCACTAGGAGGGAAAGGGATCCCAAACTTGCTCCAGGAGAGCTTTTTTCACATCAGACTCAGACTTTTTGCTGCTGAAAAAAGATGTCACTACTCACCTCAATGGTGTTTAAGCACATCTTCTCTTTTCAGGAAAAAGTGACTTAAAGTGATTCTTTAAGTCACTTTTAAACAAAAACCACACCCAATAAACCTGGTTCCTAAGAAGATGGTTCACAGGCTTTATAGCTTTCTTAGCAACAAATTAAAAGTAAAAGTATATAAATAAAAGTAGATAGTACAATATTCCCTCCACTGCTATCAGATGGATGCCCCTGTATAAAGTCCTCCAAGGAACTGCTTTGAACTGTTTTCCAGCATGGCACAGAAGGAGTTCCCAGTTTACTACTTTCAGGTTCAGTTTTGAATTAAAATATAAACTCAAGGTCCTACTTCAGGGACTAATGTCTCCAGGTGTGGATAGTGTGGTCCATACCTGAAGCAGACAGATCTCCCAGAACTAGGTTCCTGGAGGGACCCACAGGGGACATACCACTGCCCCAAAAGGACCTAATTTTTAATTGGCCTTGAAATTTAAAGAAAGTTTTAGATATAGAACCAATAAAAGCTAGTTTTCTAGGGAACATAAGCTAATTCCTACACAGAAATCTATGAGCATGGTTTATCACACTGACAGATAGAACGTCAGTACTATCCTCTATCTTTTTTTTAAATGTGTGGTTGTACTGACACTTTTGATTTCTATCTTCCATATTCATGTTTTTAACATTTCCAAAGATCTAGTAAAGTGTAATTAACTAGCACATGATCAATGGAGCATGGAAAGAACACAGAAGAACATTCCAAATGTACTTGGCTATCTTGATGATTATCCTTCAAGCATTTTATATTTTCCCACCTTTCTAACTGGTCTCCATAAAAAGAAAAGTGATTATAAAGCACTAAGCAAATAATTAATTTAAATGGTCTTTAAAAATTTTTCTGGAGGGTTCATGAGAGAGAGAAAAAGAGAGGAACCCTCCTCCGAGGATGATCACACTACAATCCCTTCTCCATTTCTCCTTTTGGGAATTGGGCACATATGTATGCACACACACACACACACACACACTTTGTTTTCCAAACTGCCAGGTACTTCAGAGAAATGTAGTCATGGTTCACAGGGTGTATAGCTTCCTTAGCAACCAATGAAAAGTGAAATCATGGAAATAAAAGTAATACAGTGCCGGGGACCAGCCTCGGCGTGGGTGGGTTATCTCGATGGAGGCAGCGCAGGTGAACAGAAGACACAGGCCTCGATGCCTTTTCACGCATGTCCTATGCCGGACACTCCTCAAAGATCGCTCTCTGAGGAGTGACAACTGCTAGGAATCATTGTACCTTTTTATTGAAAATGTGTTACATGAAAGTAAATGGGAGAGGGGCTACGTGCTTCAATTATCAGCTCATAAAGGTTTTAACAAAAGGGAACATAGATTCTATTCAGGGTTGGATTAAGGGTGGGTGTCGTGCATTTCCGCAATTGTAGGTGGGTCTCCATAGAATGCAGTTTCAGGGAGGTGGTTCCGGTAAGCAGCAGCGCAGCAGCCATCTTGTGATTACTAGGAATGGCTCTGAGAAAAGAAAATCTCAAGAATAGATATTAGTTCCTATGGATCTTAATAAAGAATGATACTTTTATAGTTTTATAGAGATCTAAAACTTGATTTGAGGAGTCCTAAAATATTTATCTATTTTGCTTGGTGAGGGCAGGGGGTGGTCCTGGGCCAGTTTTGGCCTAATCCTATTTTACATAAAGAAAGGATTAAGTTTACCTTAAATGTATTATAAAGGGCCTTCCAAAGACCATTTCACCTAGATAGAACTTCAGCCCACCCTCTACTGTGACCATGGAGATAAAGCATTGTAATTAATAGTAGGTGATAATAGCAAAGGGGAGTGGTCGGGGGAGTTCCTGGAAAATTTTATCATATACTCAGGATGTATAAGAGAGCTATGCAATTCTTTTATAGTAGTAAATTGGGGAGCCAGAGGGGGGTCGCTTCCCAGCAAGGCTACCAGTTTTCTGGAGCAAATAGCAAGCAGTTGCTGACATGCTAATTGACCCAAGCTTTGTTCCAAGGTCAGGGGGGTACACAATAGTGGCCTTGCCAGCATGTTGATCTGACCAGAAGCAGAGCTCAAAGGTCTGGGGGGGCTCAGACAGATCCTGGGGCCTCGCCGGGTCGGACTCCTCCATTTCCCCCTTTTTTATTTTGAAGTTTGGAGAGGTGAATTTCAGTTTCTATAGATGATATGGCAGAACGGAGTTGTTTGATGATAACTGGAAAGCAAAACAAACATAGGAAGCTAAGTCCAAAAAGTCCTCCGACCGAATAAAGTAACATAGAGTATGAGTGTTTGGAATTGGTGAATGCACCAAGTAAGGAGGTCACAATACCATTGGCCACATCAGAGGGTGTTATGGAGTCCAAATGGAATTTGGAAATTTTCATAATATCAGCCTGTAATTTCTGTAACTCTACAGTGAGAGAGTGGTTGAAGGCCCCTCTGAGGTGAGATTGAATTTGTTCCCAGGTAATCTGTGTGTGATTATAAGGTAAAGGAGTAACACAGATCCATTTATAATCAGCATGACAGGCAGTAGTTAACCGAACCTTAATATTTTGAATTTTTTGTCCTAGAAATAAAACTGCTTCTTCTAGGGCATTAATTCTATCTACCAATTGTTGATCGATTTTTTCTTGTTCAAACATAGCAGTAGAGATATTTAAAGCTAAATTATTGACATGGTCAACAGTATGAACCTGTTGAACCAGGGCAGTAGCTGAGGCAGCAACAGAGCCTATGATAGAAATTAATGCAGTAATTCCTAATAAAAGTGCAGCAATGAAACGTCTCAGGCAGGAGAACTGGGAATTTATAACTTGTAGAGAGTATAAGCTAGGGTCAGAATACCAAGGTTGTGAAAGATTGACGGGAGAATCACGTGTGATGGCCTGCGGAGCAAAAAGAAATGGGAAAAGGTCGTTGAAGAAGAGTCAAGGCAATTGGTAATTATACAGTTAGAGCAATGTAAAGAAAGCAAACCGTAATGATGAGAGAAGGAGACTCGATCTGGGGAACGGACAGCTAAAATAGCATATGGAGCTCGTAGACAGGAACGGAGGAAATATTTCTGAGGGCCAGAAAGACGATGTAAGATAACAGGACCTAAAGTTGCAAGAAGTCTATAAATGTGAGACTGGTAGGTTTTAAAGTTGGATGACATGTTGTTAGAATAAAAAATCCGCCATCTCGTTTGTACTCTGTTAAAACTTAACTTTTTGCTTTTTCTGCTTCTGTACAAAAGCTTGAGCAATTCTTATGGTAAACAACCCAAAACCCCCTACCGGATACCCTTCCTCCCTGAGCTGACTTTGTTGCCACCTCTGCAAAATGTTCTTATGAGCGGTTTGCAAAATGATCTTGCAGGTGGTTTTATAAAATGTTTTTTGTAAGCGGTTAGCAGTTTCAAGGCTGCTGCAACCCAAACTGTAAAAAGTCCCTTATCTGACTTCCTCATTCCAGACCCCCAAACCCCCCCCCTTCCCAGGCTTTATAATGCCAAAGGCTCCCTTGCTGGGGGCTTCTGCTCGCAAGTCCGACAAGACTGTGAGTGAGGCCCTGGCATGCCAGCAGTAAAACCTCTTGTGCTTTACATCAAGAACCGACTGTTGTGGTTGTTTGGGGCTGTCGTGAACTGATCGGACTTTAGGTGGTCTGGCAATGTGCTGTTCGGTCTAACAATGTAAGCGGGTGTAATCCATCCGACGGAAGACCAGCGGTGAAGAGGAAGAGTTTTCCATTGTGGACCTAAGAGGGTGGCTTCACGGGATGGTATGTCCCAATCGAACTTATCAGAATTAGAGAAAAAATAGGGGGAAAAATCATAAGTGGGACCTACAACCGACCAATCAAATAGAGAAAATGTGGAACCATTAAGGGTGTAACGCACTGTATGATTAGCATATACACAGGATAACCAAACAGGAAAGCCAATATGAGGAGAAATACCATTCCAAAGCAGATCATCCGTAGAAGGACAAGGCTGTAAAAAGGAAGGGGGTTTAACTGCAGGCGCAACACGAAGATCTGATGCGTCGGGGTTAACTAGAGAGTTAAATACGAGGAGCCATGTTTGCCTGAGAATAGGAGGGTCTCGAGGAGAACATGTGGGAGGGTTGCGCGGTGAGTCCGAGACCATAGCAATTAAAGAGACAGCAGCACAAAAGGGTAATGGCTTAACTTCAGGTGCTGAAAAGCAAAGAGGAAGTGAACTAGCAGTGGCTTCAAAGTTGATCAAAACAGAACGGGGTTTTTCTGACCCCAATGGGTCTCCTCCCATGAGTTTGGACTGATTAGATCTAACAATAATGTCAGGATCATCCCAGTTTGCTAAATGAAAAATTGGCGGGTTAGGTACATAAGACCAATAAGCAGGCGCAGAATTGGCAGTGCTTACCTGGAGAGAAAGAGGGAGGCAATAGCCAAAAACACTGCTTCAGGAGTAACAGGAGAACGGCAGGATTCAAGCATGGAAAAGGCAGCAGCAATGAGAGCTTTTATTTGTCCCCAGGTAGGCAGGGGAGACTCACGGGTAGATGAGGAACAGCGGAATTCTCTGGTTAAAGAGAGATTTGATATTTGTGAAGTAAGATGGTCAATCGTCAGCAAGGTTGGTGGGACATGTGGAGGGGTCCATCGGCGACGAGGACGAGACAATGTCCTGGAGCGGCGAGACCTTTTCGGGGGATTCATAATGTCGGATGAGATGATCAGGAATCCACACAGGAGCAGTTGAATCCTGGGGAAACACGCAAGCATAACCTCTGCCGCTAGTCAACAGGACATCAGGGCCCCTCCACAATCCTGAAAGCAGATCCTTCCATTTGACCAGGGGCAGGGGGGAGTGGGTGTGTTGATAATGACGTTGAGCAGCTGAAGTTCCTTGAGAATCAAGTTGTAAATGGTTAAGCACAAAAGGAGAGTGAGACAATATATGATGAGGTGAAGAATATTTAAACTCTGAGGCCTGCAACTTGGCAATCTGGTTTTTTAAATTTTGATGTGAGCGATCAATTATAGCCTGGCCTTGGGGGTTGTAGGGAATGCCTGTAAGATGTTCTATGCCAAATGTTCGGCAGAGGTTTTTAAAACTTTTAGAAGAATAAGCAGGGGCATTGTCTGTTTTGATAGCCGCCGGCATTCCCAGCACTGAAAAGCAAGTCATTAGACGTTGAGAGACATACTTAAACGCCTCTCCATTATGAGCAGTAGACCAAAGAAAATGAGAATAAGTAGCAATACAGGAGTGAACATAACACATTTTTCCAAAGGAGGATACATGGGTAACATCCATTTGCCAAAGGGAGTTAGGTTTTAGTCCTCTGGGGTTAACTCCCATTGGTTGAGAAGGAATATGAGTGGGACAAATAGAACACGAGCACACAATGTGTCTAGCCGTTTCTCTAGTTAGCCCAAATTGATGTTGGAGAGATTTAGAATTTTGATGATGAAGCGCATGGCTAGACTGCGCAGCCTCAAGGGCAGTACATACTTTTCTAGTTAATAAGTCGGCCTGATGGTTCCCGTGACTCAATGGGCCTGGTAAGGCAGAATGAGCACGGATATGTCCCACAAAAAATGGGAAAGTGCGAGTAAAAATAAGATTTTGTAATTCCTGTAAAAGGGAAATAATTGAGGACTTTCCCTCAGGCAAAGGAGCAAATTACAGGGAATAATTTTGCAACATACATTGAATCAGTATATAAATTAAAAGGTGAATCTTTTAGAAGGGAAAACACCTTTAGGACTGCATGAAGTTCTACCTTTTGAGCTGAGGTTTCTGAAGTAAGAAAAGTGATGGGCTCATTCTCAATAATTAATGCAGCGGTACCATTAGAAGAGCCATCGGTAAATACCATTTTTGCAGGAGGGGGGTAAAGG
The DNA here is from genome assembly GCA_026018925.1 of Tupaia tana. Classification (NCBI taxonomy): domain Eukaryota; kingdom Metazoa; phylum Chordata; class Mammalia; order Scandentia; family Tupaiidae; genus Tupaia; species Tupaia tana. Next base: position 6,582,078 of record JAKSZU010000029.1, read on the forward strand.
AGAAGCAGAGGTTTTTTGTTTAAATATAACTGGGTGATGTTTAATAAAATGAAGGATGGGATTAGCAGGCAAATGGAATGAAACCATGCCTGTGAAAGTAAGGCATGCTATTTGCCAGTCAGGACTCTCCTGAAGAAGCGCTTCATACTGCGCACCAGTATAAGGGATAACAATCTCAGAAGGCTCCCTGCCAAGAAGTTCTCTTGAATGACGCCGGCCCTTTAATAGTAAAAGAGCCACAAGAGTGGCATAAGCAGTTAAAATGCGTTTTTGAGTGGCAGGTAAATGTAACCATTCAAGAGGGGCCCCTTGCCATAAGACTCCTGTGGGGGTATATTAGGTATCTAAGATAATTAAAGAAAAGGGCTCACTGTCACAAATCCGAGTAAGCCTGGCTGATGAAATTTGATCTTGGACGAGCTGCAGAGCTTTAGCTGCTTCCTTAGTCATAGTTCTAGGGGAATTTGGCTGTCTATCTCCTTGAAGGAGAGAGAAAAGAGGTTTTAAATCTGCTGTTGTTAATTTTAAAAAAGGCCAGATCCAATTAATATCCCCTAACAGTTTCTGAAAATCATTCAGTGTTTTAAGCCTATTAGTTCTAATTTGTACAGTCTGGGGAGTGACATATGAAGTATGAATTACTCTCCCCAAGTAGTTTAATGGGGGGTTCGTTTGAATTTTTTCAGGGGCAACTTTAAGTCCCCAAGTCTCAAGGGATTCAAGTAAGTCTTTAGTAGCAGCCTGAAGAGTCTCAAGATTTTTGTGAGCCAATAAAATATCGTCCATATAATGAACGAGATAGAGAGTAGGATATTGAGTCCTTATAGGTAACAAAGCTTTATCAACAAATTTTTGGCACACAGTAGGGCTATTTCTCATTCCCTGAGGTAAAAATTTCCACTGGAATCTTTGAAAGGGTCTTTGCAAATTTATTAATGGTACACTAAAAGCAAATCTCTGTCTATCTGCCTCGTATAGGGGAATTGTGAAAAAACAGTCTTGTAAATCAATAACCATTAGGGAGTAATCCATAGGAATGGCAGTGGGGGATGGTAAACCTGGCTGAAGAGCCCCCATTGTTTCCATAGTTTCATTAATTTTTCTAAGATCTTGCAAGAGTCGCCATTTCCCCGATTTTTTCTTAATAACAAAAATAGGTGTATTACAGGGACTATTAGAAGGCTCAATGTGACCTTTGTTTAATTGTTCTTGAACCAGGTCTCTTACGGCCAAGAGCTTTTCAGAAGTAAGGGGCCACTGTTCCACCCAAACAGGGTCATTGTTTTTCCATATTATGGGATCGGCTGTTGGAACAGTGACCCTTATGGAAAATTTGAATACCCCAGACCTGCGTAAGAACTGTGTGGCTGAGGCTGAATAGGCTCTTTTATTCCTTGTTGATTTTTTCCAAGTCCCTTATGGGGATCAAAATTCATACGCATCATCTGATTTATAACTTGAGAAGAGGGGCTAACAAGCATTAATCCCATTTTTTCCAATACATCTCTTTCCCAAATATTAATGGGCAGGGATGCAACCACATAAGGAGTAAAATGGCCGGAATTTTCCCTGTCTCGCCAGGTGAGGATAGCAGAGGACTGAACCACATTATTAGCATGGCCAAGACCGACTAAATTAGAGTGTGTTACATGTGTCGGCCAAGATGCAGGCCAAGAGTTGGCCGAGATGCAGGACACATCTGCCCCTGTGTCTAGCAATCCCTCAAATACTTTGCCTTGCATAGTTAATTTACGTGTGGGTCTTTTAGCTGTAAGTTTTTGTACCCAACAAAAGAGGTCAGAAGAGCCAAAGCCTTTGTCCCCTCTAGAAGTTGAACAAGTAATGTGGCCATGGTGAGAGGTCAAAGGGAGCAAAATTAATTGTGCTATTCTTTGACCTACATGTATCACAAAAATTTCTCGTGGAGGTCCAACCATGATTTTAATTTCTCCCTCATAATCAGAATCAATAATGCCAGGTAAAACTTGTAATCCTTTTAAAGTAGTAGAGCTTCTCCCTAAAATTAAGCCCATAGTACCTTTAGGCAATGGTCCATAAACTCCTGTAGAGATTACAGTGGGGGTCATGTCAGGAGTTAATATTGCTGAGGTGGCGGCACTGAGGTCCAGTCCTGCACTACCTGAGGTTGCCCTGTAAAGGTCTGAGATGTAGCTTCTGGATTGGGGGGGTTGTTGGAACCCTGGATTGTCCCTGTTGTTTGATACCGGGCCTGGGAGGGGCCCCACTGTCCGTTTCCCTGCTGCTGGAAAGACCCCGCAATGCTGTTGTTTGGAGGTAGGGGAGTACCGTCCTGATGGTATTTTGAACGGCATAAATGTGCTGGGTGAGCCCCCTTAGCGCAGCGGGTGCAGAGCTGCACAGGTGGAGAGAAATTAGTCATTGGTGCCGCCATGGCCTTGGGATTAGAATTCATAGGGCAGTTGTGGCTAAAATGTCCTAACTGATGACAGGAGTAGCACTTTACATTGGCCGGAGCAGTACTTTTTATTGCTTGAATATTTTTTTGTCTGTTTTGTAACAAGGACTGAGGACCTATTTGTCCTTGAAGGGCAGCAGCTATTGTCAGACCTTGTATAAATGAAGGAGTGCCCTCCGAACAGGCTTTAATATAGTCAGACACTGAGCCGTTTTTGCAGACAGGTCACAGTAATGCCTGGCAGGTAGGGTTTGCATTTTCAAAGGCCAATTGTTTTAAAATTATATCGCCTGTCCCTTCTCCTGGTAATAATCAAGAGACAGCCGTTTGAAGCCTGTCAATAAAATTTTGGAAGGGCTCTTCTGGTCCTTGTCGGATAGTGGCAATACCAGGGTCTTTGTGCCCTAAAGGTGGTAATTTTTTCCAAGCAGCTACAGCCAAAGTAGAAATGGTTGTTAAGTGTTGCTTAGGAAGCTGCATTTGTGCCCATGTGGAATTGTAAGGACCATTGCCTAAGGCCATGCCCATAGTAAAGGGAATTTGCTCAGGGGGTCATCCCTTTCCCCTTGCATTGAGGTCAGATAGCAATCTATTGTGAGGCTTTTCAATTTTAGATTTAACTAATTCCTCAAATTCCATTTTCCAGAGGAGGTAGTCACCTCCGGGCAGACAGGCCTTAGCTAATTGTTGCCAATCATATGGTATTAACCACTGACTCGTTAGACTCTCCAGTAAAGTCTGTGTATAAGGGGAGGTTGGCCCAAAATCTTTAACGGCTTGTCTAATTTCTTTCAGTAATTTATAAGAAACGGGCTCCCATTCAGGATCACCATCATCATTAATTGATATTGGAAGGCAAAAGGTGGGGTAGCCAGCTTGTAAGGCCTGTCTTGCCGCTCCCTGGATTCCAATGGCACTCAGGCGCTTTTTAAATTTAGAAAATTTTTTAGGTTTATTTAAAGAAAGTCTAGCCAGCCAATCATGATGAAATTGGGCAGCGGCTGTTTCTAGATCTTCCAAATTAGCAGAGTCTAGGTGATCATCAGACTCCGATTCCTCTCTGGAATCTCCCTCGACTGGTACAGTCATGGGGGGGCACGAGGGCTTAGCCTTCGGTGCCGTGGCCGAGCCTTTGGTGGAAGGAGCCTGGGGGACCTACGGAACAACCTCACTAGGTTGGTGTTTTTCCTGAGTAGAGGTAGCGTAAGAAGGAGGGCGTGCAAGTTCACTGCTCAAGAACATGGCATGTTTAATAATACCCCAAAGTGAGAAAGAAAAAATAGGCATGGTAGCTCCTCCATTCCTACGGTACCAATCGGTCATATTAGTACCTACTCGTTCCCAGGTTTCAAGATCTAGAGTTCCTTCGTTAGGGAACCATAGGCTAATTTCCCTTACCAAGTCTAGAAAAGTGGACAATTGATTTTTGCTGGCTCGGATGCCTTTTTGTTTTAGCGTTTGTTTTAAAATGTCCACATATAAAGCCCTATCCTTAGATGCTGTGTTTCCCATGGCTACAAGCACCTAGGCACTAATTCTTCCATATAGTTTTGATTCTTAGGTGTAGCAATACCCCTGACTGCTTGCACCTAGGTAGTAGGTTATCTTTTATGGTTTTAATTCTTAGGTGCAGTACTACCCCTGGCAGCTTGCACCTAGGCAATAAAGCATCTCTACGGTTCTGATTCTTAGATGCAATACTACCCCTGGCAGTTTGCACCTAGGCAGTAAACTTCTCAAAAAGTTCTGAGGTGGCACTTAGTGCTAGCGCTATCCCTGATTGCTAATACACTAAGTAATTCTCCCGTCCTCTAAGCCCGGCCTATCTCTACCGGGGGGGTCCTAGGCACCCTATGCAGGAGTTTTGCTGTTTTCTTAATAATAAAATAAAATAAAAATACTTACCAACACCTTCTCACCTCCCTGTTCGAGCAATCCACGTTGTGGCACCAATCTGCCAGGGACCAGCCTCGGCGTGGGTGGGTTATCTCGATGGAGGCGGCGCAGGTGAACAGAAGACACAGGCCTCGATGCCTTTTCACACACATCCTATGCGGGACACTCCTCAAAGATCGCTCTCTGAGGAGTGACAACTGCTAGGAATCATCGTGCCTTTTTATTGAAAATGTGTTACATGAAAGTAAATGGGAGAGGGGCTACGTGCTTCAATTATCAGCTCATAAAGGTTTTAACAAAAGGGAACATAGATTCTATTCAGGGTTAGATTAAGGGTGGGTGATGTGCATTTCCGCAATTGTAGGTGGGTCTCCATAGAATGCAGTTTCAGGAAGGTGGTTCCGGTAAGCAGCAGCGCAGCAGCCATCTTGTGATTACTAGGAATGGCTCTGAGAAAAGAAAATCTCACGAATAGATATTAGTTCCTATGGATCTTAATAAAGAATGATACTTATATAGTTTTATAGGGATCTAAAACTTGATTTGAGGAGTCCTAAAATATTTATCTATTTCGCTTGGTGAGGGCAGGGGGTGGTCCTGGGCCAGTTTTGGCCTAATCCTATTTTACATAAAGAAAGGATTAAGTTGGGGACCAGCAGATGGTGTAATGGTTACATTGCTAGACTCCCACATAGTCAACCACAGTTCGAATCCCGGACCTGGTGACTTAAAAAACTCATGTTTGGGCGCATGTGCGTGCGTGCCCAAGATCCTGAGAGGAGAATGGAGGAGAAGGGATTGCGGCGTGACCATCCCCCCTGGGGGGTGATTTCTCACTTTCTGTCTCTCTGTCTGTCTGTCTTCCTGGCGAGCGTACACACCCTATAGCAAAAACCTCTCAAAAAAAATGTATATTGATGAAATGTAAATAATAAATACATAGGGAACCAGCAGTTAGCATAATGGCTATGTCGCTGGACTCAAAAAAAAAAAAAAAAAAAAAAGAAAGGATTAAGTTTACCTTAAGTGTGTTTTAAAGGGCCTTCCAAAGACCATTTCACCTAGATAGAACTTCAGCCCACCCTCTACTGTGACCATGGAGATAAAGCATTGTAATTAATAGTAGGTGATAATAGCAAAGGGGAGTGGTCGGGGGAGTTCCTGGAAAATTTTATCATATACTCAGGATGTATAAGAGAGCCATGCAATTCTTTTATAGTAGTAAATTAGGGAGCCAGAGGGGGGTCGCTTCCCAGCAAGGCTACCAGTTTTCTGGAGCAAATAGCAAGCAGTTGCTGACATGCTAATTGACCCAAGCTTTGTTCCAAGGTCAGGGGGGTGCACAACAGTGGCCTTGCCAACATATTGATCTGACCGGAAGCGGAGCTCAAAGGTCTGGGGGGACTCAGACAGGTCCTGGGGCCTCGCCAGGTCAGACTCCTCCAATACAGGATTCCCTTCACTGCTATTGGATGGATGCCCCTGCGTAAAGTCCTTCAATGAATTGCTCTGAGCTGCTTTCCAGCAAGGCATAGCCAGTGTGTTTCCCTATAGTGGGGAGAGCAGCACTAACACTCGCACACTCTGTTGAAGGGTGGACACTTCAGGACTGTGCTAAGGTGTTCAGTATTTGCAGTAGGTTTATCATGTTCTTCATGTGCCCTCAGTGAGCAGGAGACAGTTTAGGAGAAATAAAAGTGAATAAAATAGATGAGGCACTTACCCATATATCACACTCTGTCCTGGAAGACAATGCCAAAGTAATAAATTAAAAAACTGAGAGAGCCACAGGTGGATTCAACTGGGCCAGTTAGACTACTTGAAAAGAAATGTTATTTACTGCTCAGAACTTAACTACTGAAATGATGGAATGAGTGAATGATAGTAAGGTGGACTTCAGAGAGAGTTTCAAGTGCTAAACTAAGCATTCCAATCCACAGACACAGAGCATGAAGTGACAGTCGTCAGTTGTGAAGGTCAGGGATTTGCTAACACAGCACAAAGGTGATAACTCACACTTGATTCACTGCTTTCTATAACAATTTATTTATTTATTTTAAAGAATTATTTCTTTACTTAATTCCATTTGCTATTATTAGTTTTTAACTTGACCAGACAAAGAGAAAGGGTAAGTGAGAAAGCAAGTCACCAGGTCTGGGACTCAAACCATGGTTGGCCATGTGGGAATCCTGAGCCTTTACCCACCACACTACCTGCCAGCCCTCCTATAGCAATTTATTAATAGCAAAATAGCAGGTAGTTGTCATATGTTTTACTTATTGTAGTATTTTCCTATAAGGCCACTGCAGTCTCTGAAGAGAGACATGAGAGAAAAAGTGAGAAATCACTCTCCAGGGGAGATGGCTATACAGCAATCCCTTCTCTTCCACTCTCCTCTCAGGATCTAATTTTAACTGCACAGTTAACCATATGAGATCCCATGCCTTAACCACTTGCTTCCCCAGTTTGTTTGTTTATTTATAGATTTTTGCTGTAGGATGTGTGCATTAACTGCATAGAAAGATAGACAGGGAGAGAGAGGAAAAGTGAGAAATAATTTCCCAGAGCAAATGGCTGCACTGCAATCCCTTCTCAATTCTTTCAGGATTTGGGACACACACGCACATGCATGCGTCCAATATATGTTGGTAGCTCTTCAATATACACCTAAGCAAAGAAGACAACATTAGGAAATCCAATCAAGTCATGTGATTCAGGATAAACAATTCAGCCAAGCCACAAGACATAAAAGTTTAGGCCTAGACAGCGATTCAGAGATTCTCCTGCACTGATACGTGGAGCTGCTGTGAATAATGCTCACCTGAACAGAAGTAACTTTATAGGAAGATCATGAATGTATGGAGAAGACAACAAATATTTTTTGATTCATTCAAATGTTTATTGAGCAGCTATGGCAATACAAAGGTGATTAAAACATGGTCAAAAGGTAAGGCAGATGTGCAAGTAATAGAAAGCAAAGTGTAAGGTTCACTGAATCTCAGCAGTCAAAAGAAAGTGCTTTGGGAGAGAGATTGCTTCCAGCCTGGGAGGAGGTGTGAGTAGTAAATCAGGAAAGGGGATTGAAATTAAAATAGAAGACTTCAGTCTGGATTGTTGATGATACTCAGTATGGACAATATTTTTCTCCTTTTCCTCTCTCCCTATCTTTGGGCTTAATTTACCAGTAGTGCCCAGGACCATTCAGTGCACTTTTTCTATACTTGCTTGCAGTTTTGCTTTAATGTCTTCTACAGAACTAGGTCCTTTTGGTGTTTTAGGTGTTTTTTCCTGTTTCTTGAATGATTCTTGACCTTTTGATCTTGGTGTTGATGGTTTTGAGTCTTTTTTGTTCTGGTTTGATTTCTGAGCATTTTTGCCAGGAGTCTCTCATATAGATTTCTTCACTGGAGCTTTTTCTTTTGTTTCCTTATCTTCAAAATCATCATCATCATCATCACCATCTTCATCATCATCATCTTCATTGTCATCTTCATCAGCAGCAAGTTATACTTTTTTCTGTGGAACCTTGCTACCATCTCCAGGGGCAGATTGCTTTCAGATATACTTAAGAGTTTCACATCCTCTTCCTCTTCTTCTTCTGACTCTGCATCTTCCTCCACAGCTACTAAATGCTGTCTAATAATATGCACAGGACCTGAATCACACTTCAACTTTAAGACCACAGGTGGTGTTATTTCAAAGCTCCCAAAGGAAACTGTTGGCTGCACACACATTTTCAGTGTTGCCAGTGTCACTTTAATTGGACTGCCTTCATAATTCTTTGCCTGTGCTTCAACAATGTGCAATTCATCCTTTGCACCAGCCCCTAAACTGACCATTCTTAAAGATAACTGGTGTTCATTTTCATCATTATCCACTTTAAAGTGATCATCTTTGTTGGCCTTTAGTTCATGACCAAAAAGATAGTTCTGGGGCCTCAAAGGGCTCATGTCCATGTCCATCGAATCTCCCATGGGGTGGTGGCACGTACTTGGGTGGGTGAGAAGGCGTATGAAGTTAAATGACTACAACTCCCAAAAACAGTCGCGCAGGATGGAATCACTCCAGGGGAGAAGACAACAAATATTTTGATGGATGTGAATGAGGAGTGCACACATTCACCATTTTTATACACTTTAAAAATTATATATAGAAAATTAGAGAATATAGATCTATAAAATACATACATACAAATTATATACATAAAATTATAAAATACAAAGCAGTTTTTGGATTTTTAAAGAGAACATGGAACAATTGGACAAAGGCTGTTAACATGTATGTCACCTGGGAACCAGCAGTTAGCGTAATGGCTATGTCGCTGGACTCCCACGTAGTCGACCGCGGTTCGCGTCTCGGACCCGGTGGCTTACAACTCACGCCGGGCGCGTGTGCGTGCGTGCCCAAGATCCCGAGAGGAGAATGGAGGAGAAGGGATTGCGGCGTGACCATCCCCCCTGGGGGGTGATTTCTCGCTTTCTGTCTCTATGTCTCTCTCTGTCTGTCTGGCGAGCGCACGCGCCCTATAGCGAAAAACCTCTCCAAAAAAAAAAAAAAAAAAGAAACATGTATGTCACCTGAAGTATTTCACATTTTCTCTGATGAGAACATAGTATCATACTCTCCTGGCACTATTAGAATGAATGGTACTCAATTGTGACTTACACTCCCCATGCTTATACTACGATTTATAGCCCTTCAAGCATTAGATGTACTTCACATGTCATCTCATTTCTATGTAGGTCCAAAAACCATGATTGAAGCATTTCTTATTTTCCCTATGTTCTGGAACCTTAAAATAGCATCTGGCAGGGCCAGCAGTGGCATGGTATATAAGGCGTTGGATTCTCACATGGTTGGTCATGGTTAAAATCTCAGAACTGTGGCTTGCTTTCTTACTCCCCCACCCCTATCTATCTTGTGAGTGCACATGCCCTGTTGCAAATTATCCACATAATAATAATAAATAAAATTAAATAACAAATTATTTAAAGAGAAATAAATAAATAGCATCTGACTTGTCAGTTTCTTAACCATTTGGCAAATTTCAGGTACCTTTTGGTTGCTTTTCTATAGCTTTATACAGTGCTACATTAACTCTGAAAAAAGTATTTTTAAGTATGTTTTTGTTGACAATTAAACATTAAATTCACATCTTCTAGTCAATTATTGATTACACCTGTGTTCTTACCAATTTACAAATATATTTTTCTCTGCAGTTAACTGGTCTTCATAATTATTTTCTATTTGGAAAGTTTCAGCTTTTAAAAGAATATTACTTAAAACTACGCTTTGAGATTAAAAAAATGTTATTTTTGTTTCTTATTTAGTTAGTGTTATGTATGTCTTTATTATTTCTTCATTCTCTATAGAATTACTCTAGTTTTAGTATCTTAAAACTCAATCTTAATTTAAATATTCAAATGTTCTGATTTTTGTTTTTGAGAAATTTTTGCTTTAGGGTGTGTGGAAGAGAGAGAGACAGAGTGAGAGAGAAAGTGAGAAATCAACTCCCAGAGTGAATGGCCAGGCCACAATCCCATATTCTCCATTATTCTCCCAGGATCTCATGGCATGCAGCCACATGTGCCTGGCATGATTTTAAAGCCACCATGTCCAGGATTTGAACTGCAGCTGGTCATATGGAAGTCCAGTGACATAACTGCTACACTATCTGCTGCTCCCTTGATTAGTTACTTAAGCATGCTAAACCAAATATTTTATGCAATCAGAACTCTACTTTTGTTGACCTTGTTTTTATGTTTTATTGTTACTTTTTTCCTTTTTTGTTTTTGCTATAGGGTGTATGCACTTGCCACAGTGAAACAGAGAGGGAAAGAGAGAGAAAAAGAAAGTGAGATCTAAGCACTTATGGAAATGATCATGCCACAATCCCTTCTCCTCCATTCTGGGGATTATTGGGCATGCAGGCATACCCACCTGGCATGTTTTTCAATCCAGTCAATTCAGAACTCAAACCACATAGTCAGTGTTCTGGGATCCAATTGCCTTAACCTCTATGCTGAGTTGGGAGTTAGAACTCATGGTAGGTACATAGAAAATGAGCTCTGCATATTTTAGTTACTGTGGTTTTGCTTTCTGTGGTCTGGTAAATTTTCACTATGCCCCCACTTCTAGTCTCAGAAAAATTTAAGATTCCCTGTTGGCTGGGCTAAAATCAGACTGAAACCAATTACTGGAGCACAAAGAGTGACTATCAAACCACTGGGCCTGGGACTCAAATGATGACCACATGGGGGTACAGTGTCTTGACCACTATGCCATTTGTTGGCCCTTGCTTTGTAAAAGTATAATCAGACTTCTGAAAGTTCTCCCAGTTCTATCTGCACACTTGTATATACTATATATAAATACATTTGGCCAACATCTCTATTACCTGTAATGTTACCATTTAGTTTTCTATCCAATTACTCTCATCTTGCTCTTTGAGTATAAATTCTTACTTGTTCTTGTTATATTCAGAGTTGAACCTAATATTCCTGAACTACTGCAAAATGTCCTGGCCACATTTCTCAAATATATTTTGAGGCTTTAAAGGGAGCTTTCTTTAGTATGCTTTAAAAGATATTAACTTTGTTGTTAAGGCACTGGATACCCACATGGCTGACCATGGAACAAGTCCTGATCCTGGAAACTTGAAAATTATGCCAGCACAAGTGCATGCATGATTAAAACCCTGAGAGAAGAATGGAGAAGGGATTGTGGTGTGGACATCTTCTGTGGTTTATATATTGTTGCGACCTTTAGACACCCAAGGCTTGTCTACAAAGCACATTTCAATAATCCCCTTATGAGCAGTGAGCACCCAAGGTCAGCTCCTTGATGCTGACATTAACTTCACTTCATAAACTCAGCATCTCAATATGCATGTGGTCCTCACTGTATAGGTCTTGGTTGTAAAAAGGCTGAAGTCCCAATAATTTCACTTATTCTGAGCCTTCCAAACACTGAATATGGGAATAATGGTGATGGAGTGGACAGCAAACCATATTAATTTATCTCTTCTGTCTGAAAAAATGGAGAAACATTAAAAATAATGTGCTGAGAAAGAAACAGCAGGTGGCTTGAGAGTACAGAGAGAAAGTTGAGGCCAAGCTAAGATATACCTACAATGATGCACTGTCTCTTTTGGGAAAGTTCTTGATCCACCATGCTTCCCAGGCAGAGAGTAAAGTCTTCTACTTCAAAGTGAAAGGTGAGTACAACCGTTACTTGGCTGAGGTTGCTGATGGAGATGATAAGAAAGGGATTGAGGTTCAGTCAAAACAACCATAACAAGACACTTCAGAAATGAGGAAAAAGGAAATGCGACCCATACAGCCTATCAGATTGGATCTGGCCCTTGACTTCTCTTTTCTATTATGAGATTTGAACTCTCCAGAGAAAGCCTGCTCTTGGAAAGACAGCTTTTGATGAAGCTGTTGCTGAACTCGATACATTAAGTGAAGAGTCATACAAAGACACCACACTAATAATGCAGTTACTGAGACACAATTTGACATTGTGGACATTGGATACCCAAGGAGACAAAGCTGAAGCAGGATAAAGAGGGGAAATTTAACCAGCCTTCCAACTTCTGTCTGCCTCATTCTAAAATTTTCATAGTAGATCATTTGTCATGCATCCATTTCTCCCACAAATAGTTTATTGTTTACAATTTATGATACGCTTATTTTACTCATATTTGAATTTATTTCCCTGTGGTTTTTATGCTTGATATTAGATAATTAAAGTCAGTTACTATTTATAAACTTATCTGTTTTCATCTTGAGGTGGCCAATATGGGAATGTAGACTTTTTTTTGGAGACGTTTTTGCCATAGGGCACGTGTGCTCACCAGACAGACAGAGAGAGACAGAGAGACAGAAAGCGAGAAATCACCCCCAGGGGGGATGGCCACGTCACAATCCCTTCTCCTCCATTCTCCTCTTGGGATCTTGGGCACACACGCACATGCGCCCGGGGTGAGTTTTAAGCCACTGGGTCTGGGACGCGAACCACAGTTGACTACATGTTAGTCCAGTGACATAGCTATTACGCTAACTGCTGGCTCCAGAAATGTAGAATTTTTTGAACAAGTTGCTAATGTTTGACATAGTACATTTGATACTTTGCTGATCTTTGAGTGGAGCACAACCCCATTCCAAAACAGCCATACTAGGAGGAGGAATTGTTTCATGTTCAAGGGACCCTCAGGGAACTTCCTGAGCAGTCTTTGATAACATACACTACTTCAAACAATTGACTCAGAATACATTTAGTCAGGATTTATTTTAGTTTTAGCTACAGGGCATATGCACTTGCCACTGGAGAGAGATGAAGAGAAAGAGAGAAAGAGAAAGCACAACTCCTTCTCCCCCATTTTCTTTGGGATTTTGAGTACACATGAACACATGCCTAGCATGTACTTTAAGCCATCCAGTCAGTGACTTCAACTACTTACTTGACCTTATTGGATTCAGCACCTTCAGCACACCACCCATTGGCACAGCATTGTTGATTTAAAACACACACACACTCACACACACACACACACACACACATTGTTTCAAAGAGGCTAGCAAGTAGCATCATGTTTAAGGTGCTGGCCTCCACATGTCTGGTCATGTTTTGAGTCCTGGACTGATGCCTTGAAAATCACACTGGGAGTGCTTGTGTGTTTGTGTGTGTGTGTCCAAAATCCTGAAAAGAAAATGAAAGAGAAAGGATTGTGGCATAGCTTTTCCCCTTTGGGGGTAATATCTCAGTTTCTGTTTCTGTCTCTTTGGTGAGCACATGTACCTTATGGTGAAAGAGACATGACCCCACCTCAGAGGAGTGCCTCCAAGAGAAGTGGGGAATGAAGCAAGTGTGACTCCATTTGGAAAGGGTGATTACATTTTAGAAACTATGCCTCCTTCTCTCCCTCCCTTGAGTGCAGATAGAATCCAAAGAAGCCCCACTCCCACGGGCCTCAAGAACCTTGTCCGGAACCAGAGAAGCCATTAAAATTTCATTGTAATTAGAACTTACCCTCAAGACTAATTAACATGCTTGCTTTGCTTTTGTAACTGACATTTTTTCCTTTGGAGATAGAAGACCCTACCCGCTATCTCTCCTGAAGCCCCTTTACTTTGTTCCTTTGTCCTTTTAAAACACCTGTTCATTTTTGGCCTATATAAGCCCCTTTCTCCTTTAACTCGGGGCTGAGGGGTTTTGAGAGACATGAGTCCTCCCCACACTCTGCCGGCTTAATTGATAAACTTCAATAAATTTGCCTATGTCTGGATGTCCTCTTATTTCTCGCTGAGTACACTATAACAGTGGTAACCCCTCCCCCCTTAAAAAATAAAACTTTCAAATTTACTTTTTTCATGAGTAAAAGAGAGAAGTAAAATAAGAGAAAGAGATCTATAGATAGAGAAACAGACACTTTTAACAGTGTTTCTACACATTATCTAACCCAGGCTCAGCTAGTCTGAGCTTATGGGTAAAAGTATGCCCAGCACACTCAGGGAGGTCTCCAGAGATGAATTCTAAACCCTCTCTTGTGAGTTAGCCTTGTAGTGTGTCAAGTTTTATCAAGTCATCACCATCCTGCCCCATGTTTATTATTTTTTAGCTTTGATTTATGTTCTGTTGGTAATTAGTGATATTGAGGATTTTTCCACATACTTAACTATTGTATGTCTTCTGAAATGTTTGCTCATGTCTTGACTTAATTTTGTAATCAGGGCTATGTTTTTTCTTATTGCTGTTGAGTTTATTGAGCTTCTTATATACTCTTAATATTAATCCTTCATTAGATGAATACCTTGAAAATAAGTTTACCCTCTCCTGCAGAATGTATCTTCACCCTGTTGATTATTTGCTGTTCAGAAACATTTTAGTTTGCCCCAGGAAGGACATTGGGAGAAGGGATACGGAGGTAGAGCATTGACAGGATGGGGAGGTGTGGTGTTATCGGTCGAAGATATTTTGATCAATGACACTGAGGAGAAATGTTCACATATTGAAATGTTCACATTGTAAGCTACACAATGTGACTGAATGTATATAAAAAAATTTTAAAATAAATTAATTAATAAAAAATTTTTTAGAAAGAAACATTTTAGTTTGGTATACTATCAGTTGTCTCTTTCTGCATTGTTGCCTCTGGTTTTTAGGTCTTCAATAAACCTATGCTCAGACAAATCAATACCTCAGACATTTTCCCTATTTTTTCTTCTATAGTTTTTGCCTTACATTTAAGATTGTAATCTGTTCTTTCTCACATGAATATCCACTATCTCCAGCACCATTTATTGAAGTAATGTTCTTCACCAGTGAATGTTCTTTACATCATTGTTGAAAACCAGGGGCTGGCAGGTAGCATGATGGTTGAGAGCTGGACTTCCATGTGGTTGACTGTAATTTGAGTCCCAGACCTGACAGCTTGCTTTCACACTTTCCTTTTCTCTCTCTGTCTCACTCTAGTCAAATTAAAAATAATAATAATAATAAATAAAGTTAATAAAATAACTCTTTTTAAAAAGGAAATCAGCTGAGTATAAAAAGTGATCATTTCTATTTTTTCTTTTCTGTTAATTTGAGCTTTGTGTCTGTTTCCGTTATTATATTTTTGCCATTCCCATGTTATTTTTGTTCATATAGCTTTGAATTGAACTTAAAGGCTCCTTCAACTTTGATTTGTTTGTTATGTTTCTTTGTCTATTTAGGATTGCCTTGACCATTCAGTATCTTTTGTAAATTTTTTCAAATTTTAGAATTATTTCCTCTATAATTGCAAAGCCAGGCACACAAATGTTATAGGTGTTACTTATATGTGGAGGCTAGAATGTATCTAGTAATAATAGTGGGTTACAGGGCTATCAGGTTGCATGATAGTTAAGGTACTGGAATCTCACAAGGCTGACAGAAGTTCCAGTCCCAGATTTGGGACAGCTTCAGTCCTGGGCCTTGTGGCTTGAAAAATCACTCCTGGTGCATGTACATATGTGCCCAAAATTCTGAGAGGAGAATGGAGGAAAAGGGATTACAGCATCGTCATTCCCTTCAGGGGGTGATTTCTCACCTTCCTTCTCTCTGTCTCTCTCTGGAAAGCATATGTGCCTTATGGCAAAAAGGTAAAAAAAAAAAAAAAAAAACACTACAAAGACACTATAACATATGCCAATTTTAATTGTGAAAAAGTAGAATTAAACTAGTCAACTTCAAGTGAATAGCAAGCATTATAAATTCCCCAGTGCTAAACAAAAACCATAAATGGAAATGAACAAGATATAATGCAAAATATTTTAAAAGTCAGGAAAATTATAATATACTACTGACAGCTTGTAAGAGTTGAAAGAAATAAATTTAAATATTGAATAGCTCTCATATGAAGCATAGTTTATAAAATTTATGAGACAGAAATCGATTATTATCTGTGCTGATAATGTGTATAGTACCCCCAAGTGGACTTGTGTGAAATGTTTTCATGTTGGAAAATTCACTTTACAAGCTAACTGATGTATAGTAATTGAATGTATAAAATATATTTAAATATATTAGATAGCTCTCAACTTAGCATACACAGCATCATTCTGTGCCTTAACTATAAATATTTTTTATTCAAGGCTTTATTAAAAAATAACAAATCCTGACCATTTTTAAACAACAGATACAAATTTTAAGTTTCAAGGGCCAGCAGGTGGCGTACTTCTTAAGGCACTAGACTCACACATGGCAAACAAGTTTGAGTCTTGAATTCAGGGGCTTGAAACTCATACTGAGTGCATTTTGTGCATACGAAAAATCCTGAGAGGAGAATGGAAATGAAACTGGCATGGCCATTCGCCTGGGGGATGATTTCTCAATTTCTGTCTCTCTCTCTGGCAAGCACATATGTCTGATAAGAAAATTCTCTCAAAACAATACTTTTTAAAAATTTTGAATGCAGTAATGTAGTGTTAAAAACTATGTAATATAACTACCTAGTAAAGCACAGTAATTAGTAACATTTTATTAGAGACCATGGAGACAGGTACAGGAACTGGGACAATGAGAGTGTGTGTGAGAGAGTGGACTCAATTCTGAATATAGAATGAACCAGTTTGAATTTAGCACCATGCAGCAAGGTGCTGGTCAATGTATTACACATCACTATGAGCTAACCTTAGGTCTAAGAGGGATTCTGCTCAACCTCACCTACCCTGAATTCATAGAAAATTCCACAAACAGATCTTGGTAAAGTTTAAGAAGCATGACTAGGGACTAGCACTTAGTGTAATGGCTATGTCACTAGATTCCCATGTAGTTGAGAGTGGTTCGCGTCCTGGACCCGGTGGCTTAAAACTCACGCTGGACGCGTGTGCATGCGTGCCCAAGATCCCAAGAGGAGAATGGAGGGGAAGGGATAGTGGCGTGGCCATCCCCCCTGTGGGGTGATTTCTTGCTTTCTGTCTCTCTGTCTCTCTCTGTCTGTCTGGTGAGCGCACGTGCCCTATAGCAAAAACCTCTAAAAAAAAAAGCATGGCTAAATTATGGTCAAGCAGAGAATCATTGTCAATACAAATAGAACTATTTAAACAAAATTATAAATATTTTCGCCAATAGGTGAAAGAGTGGTTAAAGTGCAGGATCCCACATAGCTGATTCTGTGGTTAGAGTTCCAAACCCAACAACCTGAAAAACACTCTGGTTACTTGTGCCCTGAATACTGACTAGAGTGGAGAAAGGACTGCCATCCCCCTTGGACATGATTTCTCATTTTTCCTCTTTCTTTGT
Organism: Tupaia tana; assembly: GCA_026018925.1. NCBI lineage: Eukaryota > Metazoa > Chordata > Mammalia > Scandentia > Tupaiidae > Tupaia > Tupaia tana. The sequence continues at coordinate 6,599,179 of JAKSZU010000029.1, forward strand.
CTCTTCAGCAAGCACACATGACCTATACCAAAAATCTAGAGACAAAAAACATTAAAAATATTTTAATAGTAAAACACCACTATTTCTAAGAGTTTAAGGACTTCCCATGGAGAGGACAGATGGTGGCACAGTGTAAGACACAATGCACCATGATGGTAATGTATGTACATGGAAACATTTCTGAGACTCAAGAGATGGAATGGAGGCCTACTTGAGCACGCTGAGCATATGTGTGCTATGCCCCACAGTTGGCTTAGGTGAGACTGAATCAAGGCCTCAAGATACTCTTGAGGCTGCTGTCTCTCACGGAAGAAAAAAAAACTTAAAAAAAAAACCTTCATTTTATAGAAAAATGAAAAATAAAAATAGAGACAAAAATAAAGTGATCACAAATATTTATATAATTCAAAAGTTAAGACCTTCTGCCTCCCTGGCTGACTGGCAACCAGTCTGAACAACATGTTTTGCACCAAGGTTTCTGGCTGACCTGCTGCGTCAGTGCAGGTACTGCATCTATACTCCAGTGGGTGAAGATGGAGGGTTGGGATAGCACCAACATCGCTGGGGCATGCAGGCCTGCTCATCTGGTACTGCATTTACATCACCTGCATGTGATGGAGTGATCCTAGGCTGTGAGAAAAAAGAAAGAAACTGAAATTTGCCAAAGAGAGAGCTGGCCTTTCTAAGTTACCTGACCTTAAAGATGCTGAAACAGTTCATGCCAGAGACCTATTTTAAGATTTAAGTAAAACAGCTAGAGTTACTTAAATTGTTTTTTGTAAGCTATAGCATTTCTGCCAGTTTTCTGAAACTTGGATCCCATTTTTTTATTTATTTAGCAAACACCTAAAAAAGGCAACAAAGAAGCCAGGGTCTTGTTAACTGATAATCCTCCTGCTTCCTCCTCTGAAGCAGATAATTAACATCTTTAGTTAGAAAAAACTGAGCCCTTCAAATGAAGAGATGATACACTTGCACAGATACTTTATAAAGGAGATTTCTAAATGTTCAATAAATGTATAGAACATGTTTAACATCATTAGTAAATAGAGAAATACAAGATAAGACTGAATAAAATTAAAAAAAACAGCATCAATAAATGTGGAACAACTGTACTCTTAGAATCAAAATTGGAGTATCAGTTACATACATTTTGGAAAACTGAATTCTGAAAACACATAATATAATGGCCCAATCACATGCCAAAAGCATAAACTCAAACAAATGCACACACATTAGTACTATGGTAAGAGCTTACAATAGCATTTACCCAGACATCTGAAACCAAGGAAAGGTGTCAAGAAGAGATCATCAGGAAGAGTTTTGAATGAAATGGTGTAGAGGAAGTCCTTCTAGGGTGAGCCTTATTTTAGATCTTATAGGCCCAATTTAGCAAAAAGTGTAAAACACATCATTAGTTATAATAAGAAGACAGATGTGATATATCTCATTCATTTTTTTAAAATTTGCTATAGGGTATCAGCACCTATCTGAGAAACATAGAAAAAGGAAGAGAAAAAAAGTGGAAAAGCATCCCCCCAGGGGGGCTGATCCACATAGCAGTCCATCCTCTTTCATTTTTCTCAGTATACTGGACATATATGCACATGTTCCCATTGGGTTTCTCAAGTCATCTGGTCTGGAATTTAAACTGTGCTATCAGCCATGTGGGGTCCAGCCACCTTAACCACCACTCTGGTGGCCCTCTACATGTTTCTAAAAGGAAATATGCAGACTATATGAGAAAGTAAAAGTGTATTGAGGGATAGGAAAAGACTTGATATTACATAACATGTACACAGATAAGAAAAATTTATCTCTACAAAATGACCAATTTCCAAAATTCATCTATAAATTTAATGGCATCTCATCAAAATTACAGTATGTTTTATTTTCAAAGAAAAAGGAACCAAAATTATTCTAATGTTTATCTAAACATCAAATATATATACATATAGAATTAACCAAACAGTTTATGAATTAAGGCACTGGGAATAACTATCAATAATATTACCTGGCAGTAACAAATATTATGAAACTGTAATATAGCAATAATAGACAAATATCATGGAACCACAATATAAGCAAATTACACAGATAAATTTATATTGAAATGGAACTTGCTGTAGAAGATGAAAAATATTTTTTTCTTGAGACAGCTATATTTTGTTGCTTTTCATAAACAAAAAGAGGGGCCAACAGCTGACTTGGTGGTTAAGGCACTGGACTTTCACATGGCTGACTATGGTTTTAGTCCTGGACTTGTGGCTTGCTTACTCACTATTCCTCTCTCTCTCTTTGTCTCTCCTTGGTCAAATTAAAAAATAACAAATATAAATAAATAACTATTTAAATATAAAAAAAGCTTCCTAGACATTTTAAAAGAACAGTTTATTTCATTCATTTATTTTTTAAAACAGAGACAGAGAAAGGAAAAGTGAGAAAGCAAGCTGTCAAGTCCACTACTATAATATTATAGCCAGTAGACCATTGTGGTGTTAAGGCACTGAATTACCACATGGCCAACCGTGATTTGAGTGCTTGACTGACAACTTGAAAATCACACTAGGTGTGTGCTAGCCCAAAGTCCTGAGAAGAGAATAGAGGAGAAGGGATTGCAGCATTGACATTCCCTCTGAGGGATGATTTCTTACTTTTCTTTTATCTCTTTCAGGTGAGTGTACAAACCCTATGGCAAAAACCTAAAATAAATAAGTAAAGTAATAATAATTATCAACATTACAAAGACAACTTCACTGCTCAAGTACTGCCCATCCATAAGCTACAGTACTGCAGAGACTACAACAACTGGGAAGTACACATTCATCAACAGAGGGAACAGTAATGCTCTATGAGAGCTGGTCCCCAATATCACCACAAATATGCCTTAGTGAGGCAAGGGACCATCTAACCAATGCATAACATGCTTCTGTTTTCCCACTTAATTAGCATCCTGCCATAGCCACACAGACATTTTGCTGTGTTATTTGGGATTCCATAAACTTCTAGGAAGAATTTGTGAGTTTGAAAACATGGTCAGATAGTTACAAAGTGCACAATGTTCAAGACACAGAGTACAAAAACATTGTAAATGGATGGGACAAAAAGTTCTAGCAAAAGTCTAGTTATCTTCCTTTAATAAGACTTTCTAATGCTAAATATTTTCATAGAAAACACAGCTGATATATACATTTCCATGAACACAAGTCTAACTTTAGGCATCCTATAAAGTAGCACCTAGCTGGGGCTATCTATATATCTTACTGCAGGCATTGAATAGATATTTTTTTTCTGAAACTTTGTTTTTTGAAACTTAATTTACATTCTTTCCTGAAGCATCATCACAGCATAAAAAATGTGATTTCCCATCCAGAATATACTGCATAGTGACTTAATCATGCTTATTATTATCAAAAATTTTCCATTTCTAGTTCCTAGAATTATTTTTACCCCTCTTTCTGACCCTCTGTCCTTTCCCACCCTCTTCTCACACTATCTCTGGTGTCTACAATTGTCTTCCATTCTTTTCCCAGCCACATTGTACTGATCACACAATTTCTTACATAATATAACTACTTTCAATACTGAGTTCACTTGTAACTATTAAGAAAACCAGTTTTAACTTAAATCAAAGAAATGCCAAGGAACTTTGCTTAAAGCCAGGAAACAGAGTAAGATTCTGTTCAGGGAACCAGCAGTTAACGTAATGGCTATGTCTCTGGACTCCAACATAGTCGACCACGGTTTGCGTCCCGGACCTGGTGGCTTAAAACTCATGCCAGGCGCGTGTGCGTGCGTGCCCAAGATCCCGAGAGGAGAATGGAGAAGGGATTGCGGTGTGACCATCCTGGGGGGTGATTTCTCGCTTTCTGTCTCTATGTCTCTCTCTGTCTGTCTGGCGAGTGCACACGCCCTATAGTGAAAACCTCTCCAAAAAAAAAAAAAAAAGATTCTGTTCAAATGGTAGGTGCATGAGCCTATCAGTCTCATGTACTTTTATCTTCTGTTCAGGTTCAGTTTTCCTGATTAAATTCTGGGATATAATATTCAACTCCAGACTTGTCTCTATGATTAAGTTGGCCACTTTCTTAGTTTTTGAACTCTTATTTCCGTGTGTCTGTATTTAATTTTCCTGAGATAGCACACCCTTGAGAACTTCTTGGAGATCTAGTCTGGTGCTGGTAAATTCTTTCAGTTTTGTTTATCTGAGAATGTTCTTGTCTTTTCTTCCCACATGAAAGATAATCTTGCCAGGTACAGTATTCTTGGCTAAAATTGCTTCTCTCTTAACACTTCAAATGTATTTTCCCATTCTTTCCTTGCTCATATTGTTTCTGATGAGAGATCTGCTGTTAGCCTGATGGGATGTCCTTTGTAGGTAACTTGATGTTTTTCTCTTGCCAATCTTAGTATCTTGTCTTTGTCTGTGGTTTTGGTCAACCTGGCTATAGTATGTCTTGGAGAAGATCTTCTTGGGTTGATTCTATTTGGGGTCTTTCGTATTTCTTAGGACTGGATCTTCAAATGCCTCTCTAGGTTTGGAAAGTTTTCTTGCAGGATTTCATGAAATAGATTATCAATGCCCTTATGGGCCTCTTCACCTTCTGGAATGCCAATTATCCAGATGTTTGGACGTTTGATGGTACCTAGTACTTCTCGCATATTATTCTCAAATTTTGGGGCCATTTTCTCAGTCTTCATGGTGGATTTTTCTAGGTCAGCCATGTTTTCTTCTACGTCTGAGATTCTATTTTCTGAATCATCTAGTCTGCTTTTAATACTTTCAGGGGAGATTTTGACTTCCTGCATTTTAGACTTCGTCTCTAACAGTTCCGTTTGAGTCTTTTTTTTTTTTTTTTTTTGGAGAGGTTTTTGCTATAGGGCGCGTGCGCTCGCCAGACAGACAGAGAGAGACAGAGAGATAGAAAGCAGGAAATCACCCCCCAGGGGGGATGGCCACGCCGCAATCCCTTCTCCTCCATTCTCCTCTCGGGATCTTGGGCACGCACGCACACGCGCCCGGCGTGAGTTTAAGCCACCGGGTCCGGGACTTGAACCGCGGTCGACTACGTGGGAGTCCAGTGACATAGCCATTACGCTAACTGCTGGTCCCCCGTTTGAGTCTTTTGTAAAGTGTGTAATTCCTCTTTTAGATCTTGCAAGAATTTCCTCATCTCCTGGAACTCATCAACTTCTTTTTCCTTTATCTTTAGCAGTTCATTGTCTCTCTTCTCTTCCATCTCTGTTAGCTTCGATATTATGAGTGCTCTAAATTCCTTATCAGACATTTCCATGATTTTCACTGAACTGCTTGTGGATGAAGAAGAGTTACTCTTTTCCCTTGGAGGAGAGGTATTTTCTTGCTTTCCCATATTTCTTGTGATCTGGTGGTTATTTCTTGCCATCTGATGGATGGTGTGTTTCTTTCAAATTCTTGAAGTTCCATCTGAATGTTCACAAGCAAGCAGACAGAGGTGATCTAGAATCTTTTTGCTGTTCTGTTGTGATCACTAGTTCACAGGAGCCATGAGGAAACTTCTTCTCAAGGCCTGACCTCTCCTGCCACACTAGCTTGTTTGCTGGAGGCTGAATTATCAGTAGAAAATCTTCATTTCTTGTGAGCCCTGAAATACCTAGTTTACAGGAGTCATGAGGAATCTTCTTCTGAAGGCTTGGCCTCTCCTGCCACGCTAGATTGTTTGCTGGAGGCTGAATTATCAGTAGAAAATCTTCATTTCTTGTGTGCCCTGCAAATACCTAGTTCACTGGAGCCATGAGTTCTCTTTGAAGTTTCTGAACTTGAGCAGCATATTCAGAAAGTCCATGTTGTACTGCCAGAGGGAAAATGTTCAAGATAAATTTAGAAAACAGAGTTGGAGTCATCAGAACTGATTCTGGTGTGAGAGTATACAGGCCTTCATGATATTTACCATAGTAGAAGATGTGACCTGAGATGGTGTTGTCTGGGTTTCTAAAAACAAAGCCATTCTGCTGTAAATGTGCTTTTCTCAACATGTTCCATGAACAGCTTTATAAGGCCACCTTTTACATTTTGTTAAGCTGGTTTCAATGTAAAGCTTTTTCATATATAGGAAAAGAGGCACAATGCTCTGTGATGCTCCCATGTATTGTCTAAGAGCTATATTAACTCTTTCAGTATAGAGATCTGCAGGACTGGCATGCAACTCTTTTGAGATGCTATGTGATAAATATTTTTTTTAAGAGAGGTTTTGGCTATAGGGCACATGCTCTAACTGGAAAGACAGAGAGAGACAGAAAGACAGCAAGAAGTCACCCACAGATGTGATGGCCATGCCTCAGTTCCTTCTCCTCCAATTTCTTAGGATCTCAGGCAGGCATGAATATATGCTCTGTGTGAGTTTAAGCCACTGAGTCTGGGACTTGAACCATAGTAGACTACATGGGAGTTCAGCAACGTAACCATTACACCATTTGTTGGTCCCTCTAAGTGATTAATCTTTTAAATCAGATCACTATACATCTGTTCCAGTGCTGCTGGCTTACACACTCATACACACAGCTGTATACCTATTCACAGGGTATAGGGATATAGTCATCTGGATTCTGTATTAAAGGTTCATCTGTGACGCTATCCAATTTTGTCCAGAATTTGTTTTTAGAGAGGAATTTTTCCTATAGAGCATATTTAATTGCCAGAGAGAGAAAAAAGATAGACACAGAAAGTGAGAAATCACCCTCTGTAGGAGATGGCCATGTTGCAATTTCTTCACTTTTATTCTATTCTCAAGATTTTGGGCAAACATGCACATGTGTGGGGCATGAATTTCAACCTCCTGTGTCTGGTACTTGAACCACAGTCAATCATATAAACATCCAGTGCCTAACCACTAAGGGACCTGAAGCCCCTAGTATATGCTCCTGTCATCTTTAATAGTGATATTCATTAAGAGCTTGGAGGTGGAGGTGTTGAAGTTGATGGTAGAGATGGGGTGGGGGTTACCTTGGCTGCATCCAGATGGCAGCTCTTTAACATCATCATCACCCACTTGGCCTCCAGTGGTGGTGGGGATTCCATTAAGGGCCCCTCCTTTGTGCCTTTCCTATCCACAGAGACAGCTGACACCACCAGCAATGCCATCTGAAAATACTCAGGCAGGAACTAAAATCAACAAAGTGGGTGGTGGATGTGGCAGTAACTGCAGAAAACCTTACAAGGCCACCTCCTCATTGTAGTTCTGGTCATCCATCATCACTCATAGCTGTCCCCCTCCTCTTCTATGCTTTCCTCCATCCTTCTCCCTCTGCCTCCTCCCTGCACTAGCCTGTCTGAAAGGAACCTGCTGCCTCACACACCCCCGGGGCCAGAAGGCACAGCCACCTCCTGGAGCTCATGTTGCCAGGGGCAGAAATAAGCTGGTGGTGAAGGCTGTGCTGTATCAGGTGTCTTGCTCTCCCCTGGCCTGCACTCTTGGAGATGCTGAGGATGGTGGCGAGTGCTCAGGAGCTCTCCTACTGGGACCAGCAGTCATAGCGCAGTAGCACCCTTCAGGACACTTTACCTGTATTAATTTTATTTTTAATATCTGAGAGCAAATGGGGAGAAATGATCTCTCAGAAACTTTAATATGCAATTTTCATAAACACGTTTCTACACAGTTTTTGAATTTATGCAAAAACTGTTCTGTATTAAAAAAAAAAAATGGCATTTAGGACCAGTAGGTTACATGGTGGTTAAGGCACTGGAGTCCCACATGGTAGAGAGCAGTTCTAGTCCCAGACATGGTGGCTTGCTTTCTCACACTCTCTCTCTCTCTCACTCTCTCTCTCTCTGATGAATGTGCATGTCCTACAGAAAATTTTTAAAAAATAACAATAATAAATAAAATAATTATTAAAAAAGCTCTTTTTACCTGTCCCTCCCTTTTTGGGGGGCAAATATTTCATATTATATGTATATTTTAATTGCTTGTTTTAGAAATAAAATAAACCCATGGTATCTTAGTAACTCATGAATGTACTTATAAAGTGAGACGTTTTCTATCAAAATACATTTTTTACTGGGAAAATGAAGAAAACAGACAAATAGATCTACACAAAATAAACAATATCTTTGGTAGATTTCAGCACAGGACAGTCCTATAATAAGTATATTTCCCCTTATTCTCTAGAGCTGCTCAACTTCCAAGTTCAGAATTTTTAAAATATAATTAATTGTATTTTATTATTTTGATATTTATGTCTCACTCCACATCATTTTCAGTCAAGCTCTGAACACATAAAATACTCTGATGGTAGCCAGCAGACAGCAGAGCTATTACCTTGTTGGACTCCCACATGGCCAACTATGGTACGAGTCCCAGACCTGGTGGCTTGAAACCCATGCAAGATTCAAATATGTTCATGCCCAAGATCCAGGAGTAGAATGGAAGAGAAGGATTGTGGCATGCATGGGTATTTGTGCTGGGAGGTGATTTCTCACTTTTTTCTCACTGTCTCCATCTCTCTCTCTCTCTCTCTCTCTTTCTCTCTGTCTGTCTCCAGTGAGTGCAGGAACCCTATGGGAAAAAATTGCTTTAAAAAATTCTACAATTTGTTGTTGGGAGATTGGTCAGCAGCATCTGTAACATGGGAGGTGGCAGCGTCTGCTACAGCACCTGAGGCAACTGTCGTGGGTGTCCACTCACAGCGATGGCATTAGTCAGACAGTCCACCATCTTCTCTTACTCACCTTGGGCTAGCAACTCTTCAACAAGCTGAATTTCTTCAGGGAAGAGTCTGAACTTCTTCAGCATCTTTAAGGTCAGGTAACTTGGAAAGCCTTCTCCTTGGCAAACTTCTGTTTCTTTCTTCATTGTTGCAGCGTGTTCTAGAAGTTGAGGTCACTCTATTGCTTTCAATCAAAGTAAATGCAGTACCAGATGAACAGGACCTGGCACACTCCAGGGGTGGCGGTGGTGCTGTTCTAGCCCACCATCTTTGCCATACTGAGTACAAAGGTGGTGCCACTCACACCCATTGCCAGCTGGCCATGGAGGCATAAGGCTTTAACTCTTTAATTATATAAATATTTTTATTTAATTATATAAATATTTTTATTTTTCTAGAGGATTTAGTTTTTATTACAAGAAGTTTTTTCTTACATGAGAGAGATAGCACCCTCAACAGATTCTTGGTATCATGATTAATTCTCACACTCAGCCAGCCTTGAACCACAGCACACATATGCTCAGCATATCCAAGTAGGTCTCTAGCCATAAACCCTAGAAATATTTCCAGGTAAGTCATCTTCATGGAGCATTCTGTTTTAGTCCTGTCCACCATCTGTACCCCAAATGTAATATTTCTAAACAGCCCACATATGGTGTTGTTTTTACTATTAAGATATTTTAATTTTTTAAAAGTTTTTGCTATAGGCATGTATGTTTACTTAAGAGACACAGTGAGGGAAAATGAGAAATCACTCCCCAAAGAGAATAGCCATCCCTATTCTCCTCAGGACTTTGGGCATGCATGCAGAGGCACCCAGTGTGATTTATAAGCTGCTGAGTCTCAAACTTAAACTACAGGGTTAGCTGCAGGATTGTTTTAAAATAGTTTTAAATAGCTGTGTGTGAGAGAGAATGGACTCAATTAGTTTTAAATCATTTTTAAATCTTGTTTAAATAATTATTATTTTCTTTTCAAATAATTATTTATTAAATTTATTTATTTATTATTATTATTATTTTTAATTTGACCAGAGAGAAAGAGAGAGTGAAGAAATGTGAGAAACCAAGCCATTAGGTTCAGAACTCAAACAATGGTTGGCCATTTGGGAGTCCAGCACATTAACCACCATACCACCTGCAGGCCCATTGTTTAAATAATTCTGTCTGTATTGACAAAGATTCTCTGCTTGACCAAAATTTAATCAGGCTTCCCAAACTTTACCGAGGTCTGTTTGTTTTCTATGAAATCAAGGTAGGTGGATTTGAGCAAAATCCCTCTTAACCCTAAAGTTACCTAATGTAATTTTCTATCTACTGACCTCCACCCTGTTACATGGTACTAAGTTCAAACTTGACTATTCTATATTCAGAGTTGAGTTCATTCTCTCTCACACACTATCTCATTGTCCCAGTCCCTATACATGTCTCCATGATCTCTATTAAAATATTATCTACTGTGCTATCTAAGTAGATATATTAACTAATTTTAATGCTACATTATAATTTTGTAATTACACATATTTTAAAGGATATTTTTGCTATAGGGTGGGTGTGTTCACCAGAGAGAAAGAGACAGAGAGACAGAAAATGAGATATCACCCCCGCCAGGGGTAATGGTCATGGCACCATCCCTTCTCAATTCTCCTCTTGGAATTTTGGGCATGTGTTCTGTGTGAGTTTCAAGCTGCTAAATCTAGGTGTCAAACCCCAGTGTGCCATGTGGAAGTCCAGCATCTTAACCACTACACCACCTGCTGGCCCTTGGAATTTAAAACTTCTATCTGTTGCCTAAAGATGGTCTAATTTTGTTACCCTATTTTTTGCAGTTTTTGCCTTAGGGTGAGTGTGCTCCCTTGAGAGAGAGGAAGACAGAGACTGTGAGAAAGTGAGAAATCACCCAATCTGGGAGATGGCCATACTGCAATCTCTTTTCTTCCATTTTCCTCCCAAAGTCTTGGGCACATACAGATGTGTCCATTGTGATTCTTTTTCCTCTATTCTCCTCTCAAGGTTTTGGACACACACACACACACACACACACACTGTGTGTGATTTTCAAGCAAGCAGGTCCAGGACTCAAACCAGTTGGCCATGTGGTAGTCTAGTGCCTTAATCAGCATGGCATCTCCTGGCCCCATGTGTAATTTTTTTTTGTTATGTTTTTTGTCATAAGGCACATGCACTCACTGGAGAGAAAGAGTAGCTCTGAAAGAGAAAGTGAGAAATCACCACCACAGGGAATGGTCATGCTGCAGTCCCTTCTCCTCACTTCTTCTATATTGATTTTGGACACACACACATATTCTTGACATGAGCTTCAAGCCACCGGGTCAGGACTCAAATGTGGTTGACCGTGTGGGAGTCCAGTGCCTTATACGTTATGCCACCTGCTGGCCCTGTACTACTTTATATATCTTAAGATGAAAAACAAGAAAAGTAATAATACACAAAGTTATATAAAACTAAAATGATTCTGTCCAACAAATTAAATAAACACATATTTGAAGAACTGCATAATGATTGACATGATAGTTATATATTACATAAAAAGTTAATATTCAAAATGAATTAAAAACTTAATATTCAGAAAACAAATAACTGAGGGGCAAAAGTACAAAAGACTTGGATAGATTTTTCAGAAGAAAGTATACAAATGGCCAATAGGTATATGAATAAACTCTTGACATCACTAATCATTAGGAAAATAATAAAAACAATTGTTTGTTGTTTTTATTTTCTAGTGTGACCAGAGAGAGAGAGAAAAAGAAAGTGAGAAAGCAAACCACCAGTTCCAGGACTCAAGCCAGAGTCAGCCATGTGGGAGTCCAGTGCCTCAACAATCACACTACCTGCCAGCCCCCACTTCACAGCTCTTAAGATAGCTATTCTTAAAAATATACAATTCAATAAAAACAAGAAGAAAAGAGAACTATTGAACATTGTTGGTAAAAATATAAATTGGTTAAACACAATGGAAAATAGTTTTCTAAGGTTTTTCACAAAATTAAAAATAGTACTACCATGTGACTTAAGAATTATATAATTGGTTATGTGTAAAAACTATAATATTAATATATCAAAATTATATTCTTGCTTCCACATTCATTGCACATTTATTCATACTAGTCATGATAAAACATTAACATAACTATTACACACAAGTGGATTAAAACATGTTACAGGGATCAGCAAGTGCGGTGGTGTTTGAGATGCTGGACCCACATTGTTGATCACAGTTCAAGTCCCAGACCTTTCAGCTTGCTCCTTCACTTTCCTTCTCTTTCTTGCTATCTGTTTCTAGTGAGCCTATGTCCAATAGAAAATTAAATAAAAATAATGATAAATTAAATAAATATTTTTAGGAAAACCTTTTATATATGTATACAATAGAATATTATCCAGCCTTGAAAATAAAATTCTGCAAACCAGCTTCATAGCCTAATGTTTAAAAGATCAGAGTTCCAGGGGGGCCAGCAGTTAGTTTAATGGCTATGTAGCTGAACTCCCATGTAGTCGACCGCAGTTCGCGTCCCGGACCTGGTGGCTTAAACTCATGCTGGGCACGTGTGCGTGCATCCCCAAGATCCTGAGAGGAAAATGGAGGAGAAGGGATTGCGGCATGGCCATCCCACCTGGGGGGTGATTTCTCACTTTCTTTCTCTCTGTCTCTCTCTGTCTGTCTGGCGAGTACACACGCCCTATAGCAAAAACCTCTTCAAAAAAAAAAAAAATCAGAGTTCCACATAAGTGACCATGACTTGAATCCAATTTTTGTTGGTTTAAAAACCACACTATGTATATGTGTGTGCATTCCTGAAATCCTGACAGAATGGAGAAATGGAGAAGGGATTGAAGCATGATAAAGCTCCATTGGGAAGTGTTTCTCTCTCCCTTAGTCTCTGGTGATCACATGTACCCTAAAAGTAACAAAACATATTATGTTATTACAACAACAGGGATGAACTTGGAGGACATTAAGCTGATTGAAATAACTCAGGTACACAATAACATACACCTCGTCATCTTACATGTAAGTAGAGTATTAAAAACTAAAATTCACAGAAGCAGAGAAAAATATGACAGCTACTACTGTTTGAGGGTAGCCAGGTTTTAAAAATGTTGGTAGAGAAAGCAGATGATGGTTAGGTTGCTGGGCTCCCAGGTAGACCACAAATTAGTCCTGCACCTAGTAGCTTAAAACTCATGCCAGACACATGTGTATGTTTGCCCAAAATCCCAAGAGGAGAACAGAGGAGAGGGATTGCAGTGTGACCATCCTCCTGGGGTTGCTTTCTTGATTTGTGTCTGTCTGTGTCTCTCCAGTAAACACATATGCCCTATAGCAAAATTCTCTCTTTTTTAATTAATTAATTTACTTATTTATACACATTCAATCACATTGTTTAGCTTACAAAGTGAACATTTCAATATGTGAACATTTCTCCCCTGTCCAGTTGATCAAAATATCTTCAACATAGAACACCACACCTGCCCATCCTGTCAATGCTCTGCCTCTGTATCCCTCCTCCAAATGTCCTTCCCTAGGCCCCACCCCTCCACACACACCACATCTGGCATTCACACCCATCTCTTGTGTTTGTATATCTTTTAGCAAAATTCTCTCTAAAAATAAATTAAATTTAAATTTTGTTCAAAAAAACATAGCATTTCAGTTAGACAAGAGGAATAAGTTCAAATGTTCTAATGTACATCATATCAGTGTAATTAATTACTTTGTATTGTATACCTGAATAATTCTCTGAAGAAGATATTGTGATCTTACTTCAGAAACAAGTTGTGAGGTAATACGTATGTTGCTTTTACTTAATTATTTTATTTAATTTTATTTATTACTATGATCTATTAATTTTGACCAAATTGAGAGAGGGAAATTGAGAAAGCAAGCTGCCAAGTCTGAAACTCAAATTGCAGTCAGCCATGTGGAAGTACAGCTTCACCATCACACCACCTGCCAACCCTGTTAATAATGCTAAATGGCTCAATTAAGCCATCACTCAAAGTTTACATTAGTTAAAATATCTTTCTGCATTTCATAGTTTTATAAAAAAATCAAAAAATAGAAGTACAAAAATAAATGAATAAACAAGTCATGAAATTTTTTTAAGAATATTTTTTATAAAGACTGGTAAGAGAAAAAATGTAACAGATAAATGTTGGGTGAAGAATAGAGTTCTTTTTAGTTAATACATATTAAGTCATATAATGAGCACTTGACACCTGAATTATCAGTGGATAGAGCAGAGAATATCATTCTTAGGGGTATGTGGATTAATTTTATGGAACATTGGAATTTAAAGATAATCTAATCTTTTCTGGAAAGTATCCTACTTCTTTGTAAGTTATAAGGCTCATTTGTGCCATGATGGTGTTGCAGACCTGAGAGTGATATTGGACATAGCAGTGAAATGCTTTCTGTACACTAGTGAGGAAGCCACCAATGACTGACATTATTCATTCCCCTTCTTTTCAAAGTTTCCTACAGAATTAGGTAATTGTGGATTTATTTATTTATTTTTTTATTTAGAGAGATGCTTTTGCTATAGGACACTTGTGATTGCCAGAGAGAGAGAGAAAAAGTGAAAAATCACCCCCTAAGGGAATGGTTACACCACAATTTCTTCTCCATTTTCTTCCATTCCAGGATTTTTGGTATGCATGTACAAGTGCTCAGCATGAGTTTTAAACTCCAGGATCCAGGGTTCAAGCAATAGTCAGTCATGTGGGAGTCCAGTTTGTTAACTACTATGCCACTAGCTACTCCAACTTTTTTTTTTTTTTTTTTGAGAGGTTTTTGCTATACAGTGTGTGCACTCGCCAGACAGAGACAGAAAGTGAGAAATCACCCCACAGGAGGGATGGCCACGCCACAATCCCTTCTCCTCCGTTATCCTCTTGGGATCTTGGGCATGCATGCACACACGCCTGGCGTGAGTTTTAAGCCACCAGATCTGGGACGCGAACCATGGTCGACTACATGGGAATCGAGCGACATAGCCATTACCAGCTAACTGCTGGTCCCCCAACTTTTTTTATATTTTAACACCATTTTTAAAAGTCCAAATTATAACAGCAGTTGTGTGATACAGATACTTTGGCCTCTCTTACTCACAAAATTACAAAACTTGTTGTCTCATGATAGGATGGTCCCCAAAGCCTTACCTGGCCATTATGAAATCATAAAGTCTGGGGGAGAAAAACAGTGCAAAACATGTTTTTCCCAAATTGTTTTTCACTAAAATGGAAGGTGGCAGGTGCAGAGCTCCAGGACAGAGATATCCTCAGAGTCTCAGGATGGGACTTAAGTAAAACAATAAAAAGACAGTGAAACCAGAGCTGCTCAGATAAAGCACAAGTATCAGCATCATGGCTTCTGTAGAAATGCCTTTTTTTAAAAGTTCTAGTTATGTCCCTGTCTGTCATGCCAGTCTGGAACACATTTATACAGGTGGAAGACAGACTGTAGAAGTGAGAATTCTCTGTGCCCTCCACAGAGTTCACTCTCCCAGCAGAGGGCTGAGCCTGCAGACACAATCCAGTTCCATCTCCTCCTCTGCTCTCACACATACGGCTTTTTATCTGTTTTGGGCCAGCTCAGATATGTCATTACCTTTGATTAGTGTCATGCTACTTATGCAGCCTTTACAAATGGCATGTGAGATGAAAAATTTTACCTGTTATACATACTGGAAGCCAAGTGTCTACAAGGATGGGGACCTGGTACTGGATGGGTTTTTACCTCTTGACATCATGGAAGAGAACGAAACTGTAAGCCAACTATATTTTCTGATAAAGCCACCTCAAGAAGTGTCAAAACCTCTGTAAGTTGTTGGTTATATGTAAGTGTAAATGTGTTTATATCTGTGTAATAATGTAGTTGGCATATGTGTGTGTGTGATTAATCCCATTGAGAATAATCAAGTGAGCACAGAAATGAAAGAAGAGCACAGTTGTGAACTCAGGATGCCTTTTATCATTTTATCATCTTTCTTCTTCTCATATTTAGTATTTCTTCATTTCTTTCAAGACAGAAGAGAGAATTTATATAGCTTGTTGTCCACTCCATCAGCACTATCTTCATATTTAGTGGGAGGCTCAGAATGAGTGAGATTGTTGGTACCTTTGCACTTTTCCCACCAAAATTCATGTAGTGAGGCCTGCATGCATATTGTGACACTGAGCTCCTGACATGAAGTTAATGTTACAATCAAGGTGCTGACTCTGGGTGCTCGCTACTGACTAGGGAATGGTAAAAGTGTGCTTTGTAGAGAAGCCATAGGTATCTGAAGGCTGCCACCATATACAAACAAGTGATGATATCTACACTCCAATTTCTGCTCTATTCTCCTCTCAGGATTTTGGGCATGCATGCACAAGTTCCTGTCATAATTTTCAAGCTTCCAGGCCCAAGGCATGTATTGTGGTCAGCCATGTGAGAATCCAGTACCTTAACTACCATGCCACTTCCTGATCCCTTCATGATATCTTATACAGCACAGTAAAGAAAGCTTCCTTTAAAGTCTCAAAACATACAGAAGAAATGTGGCCATGAGATTTTGCAGTAGTTCAAGAATATTAGGTTCAAATCTGAATATATCGAGGATAAATAAAATTTGTACCCAAAGAGCAAGGTGGGAATAATTGTATAGAAAATTACTAAGTAGCAACATTAGAGGTAATAGAGATTCTGGCCAAATCCACTTGTATGAATTATATACGAGTTTGCAGATAGACCTGGGAGAATTTTCAGACGTCTGATTAAAGCTTTATCTAGCAAAAGCCAGCAAGTATATTAGTGGTTGAGGAGTTGTACTCTGATGTCATCATGATTTTAGTTGCAGACCCAGAGGCTTGAATCTCACAATTTATGCTCCACACAGTGATTGATTTCAGTCTGATTTTAGACCACCTAATGGGGAATCATAAATTCCTCTGAAACTAGTAATGGGGGCATAGTGAACATTCACCAGACCACAGAAAGAAAACCACAGTAACTACTTTATGCCGAGTTCTTCTCCTGTCTGCCTAGAGTGGGGTCTAACTCCCAATTCAGCATAGAGCTTAAGGCAGCTGCTTCCCACATGGCTGATTACATGGTTGGGGTCCTGAATTGAGTTGTTTGAAAAACATGAGATGTGGGGGTATGCCTGCATGTACAATAATCCCAAGAGCAGAATGGAAGATAGAGGAGGATGGCACTGGGGAGGTCTGGATGGATCTGGTTTGTGTAGGAGTTCCCTGTAGATAAATTACTGATCCCCAACTACTATCCCCAGTATGTAATGGCTGAATTAATATGTAATCAACTGCATTGTATCTAAAGCCTTAGAACTAGTCAGGTGCTCCCCCCACCCAATACCATTTCTTACCCTCTAATCCTACCTGATCTTTAACAAAGCATTAATAATTCTAAGGATAATCTCTATTTTGTTGTGCTTTTTTGTAACTGTTTTAAATAAATCAATTTGTACTGTATATTTGTACTTTTGTGAGATCCTTTTTGCTGTTTTACCATTTTAAGTCTCTGTACTTGGCTACACACAGATTGTATTTTTATTGTTAATGCTCTTCTTATGGATACCTGCATTTAACTTGTGGACTATGTAAACACAATATATATATATCAATATCTATATATCTATATATCTATCTATATAAACTACTAGCTTTTCAAAAAAAAAAAAAAAAGATCTCGGGGCGCCCGGCTGGGGGGCGCTGGGTGTGGGGCGGCTGGGGATGGCGGAGGCCGCTGTTGCGGAGGCTCCAGGACCAGCGGGAGGAGCCTGGGGAGCGCTGTGAGATGGGCCGGCTCCCAAGTCAGCCGGGAGGACACTTAAAACAACTGCTCAAAACCACCACTGGAAGCTCAGATGTGGGCACCCCAGCCAGCAGCAGAGAGGGGTGCAGGGAAGCCACAGAGAAGCCCCTTCTGATGCCCCAAGGAGCAAGTCGATCCCCTCCAGGCTCCAGGAACACCACAAAGCAATATGAAACCTGTTCATGAGAGGAGTCAGGAATGCCTTCCACCAAAGAAACGAGACCTCCCCGTGACCAGCGAGGATATGGGGAGAACTACCAGCTGCTCCACCAACCACACACCCTCCAGTGATGCCTCTGAGTGGTCCCGAGGGGTTGTGGTGGCTGGGCAGAGCCAGGCAGGAGCCAGAGTCAGCCTGGGAGGCGATGGAGCAGAGGCCATCACTGGCCTGACGGTGGACCAGTATGGCATGCTATATAAGGTGGCTGTGCCACCTGCCACCTTCTCACCAACTGGCCTCCCATCTGTGGTGAACATGAGCCCCTTGCCCCCCACGTTTAATGTAGCGTCTTCACTGATTCAACATCCAGGAATCCACTATCCCCCCATCCACTATGCTCAGCTCCCATCCACCTCGCTGCAGTTTATCGGGTCTCCTTACAGCCTTCCCTATGCTGTGCCACCTAATTTCTTTTCTTTTCTTTTTTTTTTAATTATTTATTTTATTTATTTATTCATTCATTGATTTTTTTTTTTTTTTTTTAATTTGACCAGAGCGAGACAGAGGGTGAGAGTGAGAGAGAGAGGAAGTGAGAAAGCAAGCCACCAGGTCCAGGACTCGAACCCAGGTTGGCCATGTGGGAGTGTCCAGCGCCTTAACCACCACGCCACCTGCTGGTCCCCCACCTAATTTCTTACCAAGTCCCCTCCTTTCTCCTTCTGCCAATCTCGCCACCTCTCACCTTCCACACTTTGTGCCATACGCCTCACTCCTGGCAGAAGGAGCCACTCCTCCCCCCCCCAGGCTTCCTCCCCAGCTCACTCATTTAACAAGGTCCCCCCTGCCTCATCCCCACCTGGGCACTTGCCACATCATTCAAGTACTCAGCCACTGGACCTCGCTCCTGGCCGGATGCCCATTTATTATCAGATGTCCAGGCTACCTGCTGGGTATACCCTGCATGAAACCCCTCCAGCAGGTGCCAGCCCCGTTCTTACCCCTCAGGAGGGCCAGTCTGCTCTGGAAGCAGCTGCTGCCAATGGAGGACAGAAACAACTAGAGCGACACTTACTAAGACGGGAAAGTGAAGCCCTTGACTCTCCCAACAGCAAGGGTGAAGGCCAGGGACTGGTGCCTGTGGTGGAATGTGTGGTGGATGGACAGTTGTTTTCAGGTTCTCAGACTCCATGGGTGGAGGTGGAGGCACCGGCACACCGAGGGACCCCAGACACTGACCTCGAGGTCCAGCGGGTGGTTGGCGCTTTAGCTTCTCAGGACTATCGCATGGTGGCAGCTCAGAGAAAAGAAGAACCCAGCCCCCTCAACTTATCCCATCATACCCCTGACCAGCAGGGTGAGGGGCGAGGGTCAGCCAGGAACCCTGCAGAGCTGGCAGAGAAAAATCAGGTCCGTGGATTCTACCCTCAGTCCCATCAGGAACGGGTAAAACATAGACCTTTACCCAAAGCAATGGTTGTAGCTAATGGCAACCTGGTGCCCTCTGGAACTGACCCAGGCCTGCTGCCTGTGGGTTCAGAGATCCTGATGGCATCGAGTCTGGACACGCAGGCCAGAGCCACCTTCTCAGACAAGGAGCCAACCCCACCCCCTGTTACCTCCTCCCACTTGCCCTCCCATTTCATGAAAGGCGCCATCATCCAGCTGGCTACGGGGGAGCTGAAGCGGATGGAGGACCTCCAGACCCAGGATTTTGTGCGCAGTGCCGAAGTGAGTGGAGGGCTGAAGATTGACTCTAGCACGGTCGTAGACATTCAGGAGAGCCAGTGGCCTGGATTTGTCATGCTACATTTCGTGGTTGGTGAGCAGCAGAGTAAAGTGAGCATCGAGGTGCCCCCTGAGCACCCCTTCTTTGTATATGGCCAGGGTTGGTCCTCCTGCAGCCCTGGGCGGACTGCACAACTCTTCTCTCTACCCTGCCATCGGCTACAAGTGGGAGATGTCTGCATCTCTATCAGTTTACAGAGCTTGAACAATAACTCAGTTTCTCAGGCCAGCTGTGCTCCCCCAGGCCAGCTGGGTCCCCCCCGAGAACGGCCTGAGAGGACGGTCTTGGGACCCAGAGAGCTGTGTGACAGTGAGGGGAAGAGCCAGCCTGCAGGAGAGGGCTCCCGTGTGGTCGAGTCCCCTCAGCCTGAGCCTGGTGCTCAGGCCTGCTGGCCATCCCCGAACTTCCAAAGATACAGCGTGCAAGGGGAAGAGGCACGGGCTGCACTGCTCCGTCCCTCTTTCATTCCACAGGAGGTCAAGCTGTCTATCGAAGGGCGTTCCAACGCGGGAAAATGAACCTCTTTCCCAGACCAGAACTGGGGCTTTACCCCAGAGCTGAGCCTCACCGTGAGCAAGCAGAGGATTTGCACACGCCGAGCAGGGAATGGCTCTCTTGGCAGTGAGATTTGGAGTTGAGGGAGGCATGAAGGCAGCCTCCCAAGGCAGGATCTCTTGCTTAGCACCCTGTGGCACCCTTTCAAGACAGCCCCAGAGGGTGCTGTGATGGGGAGCAGCAGGCCTGGGGCAAGGAAGGAAGGAAGGGGGTGCACACAGGATAAGAAACATTCCAAAATCAGGGCCTCCTTGTTCTTTCCTCCCCATCCCTAGCTCCTGCAATGGGAAGTCCAGGCTTTGGGAGCAGGTGGCAGAGGGTGGGAGCAAAGAAAGAGCCAAAAATGATGATCCACAGTCATCATGGCATGACTTTCTCCCCAGGGAATGAACTCACACACTCTAGATGATGGAGCATTAAGTCATTGAACTCCCGCTTGGCTGATTGCAGTTTGAATCCTGAACTTGATGTCTTCAAAATTATGCTGGGAACATGTAAATGTGGCCCAAAAGGAAAATGAAGGAGAAAGTATTGCAGCATGGCCATACCTTCTTGGGGGATGATTTCTCACTTTTTCTCTCATGGTCTCTCTCTCTAAAGTACACTCACTATGACAACAACCTTTCAAAGAAAAAGAGAAAAAAACACTTTGAATGTTTAAAGAAATGTTAAATGTAAGAAATTAACACCAGAATAATTACACAGAAAACAGAGAAACAAAGACAATATATAACATTAATTTAATAGCCAAAACATGAGATTTTTTATCATTATTTTTGTAATTTCATTTTTTTCATACATTCAATCACATTATATTTGGCTTACAAAATGGATATTTCAACAGGTAAGCATTTCTCCTTAGTACAGTTGATAATACTACAAAATATCTTTAACAGATAATACTGTTGGGGGTCGATAAACGACTCTGGAAACCGAGATCTCTTCCGTGATGTTTATTGTTACAGGTTCAGTTGCTTCTCCCCTGAGGCTTCCGCGCACGCGCCTTAAATCCCCTACGGATCCGCCCAACCCCCTGAGTACATGATCGTGTTGGGTTCTGATAGGCTGATTCTCCGCGTTATCCTAATATGGAGTTGTTTTGCGTCCTAGGTGTCTAGCTCAGACGCCATAATGGGGCGGCGTCCAGCAAGGGCTTCCACATCTCCCCCTTTTTGTTTTCTTTAGAGAGGAGAAGGTAGAGGTCTCGGACCCCCAGAGAAGGGGACTTATTTACCACCCTGTGTGGGCAGCCAGGGATACCCACTCAGAATAGCCTGTCCACTGTCTTTTGTGGGGGATGGGATGATTGTGACAGTAACCCATATGCACCCGGACATGCCTTCCTACTGATCCCAATTAGGGTCTCAGTAGTGCAGTGTTGTGCCTCGCATCCTCTCAATTACTGTAGGGGTCGGTTGTCGCTGGAGGTTGTCAAAGCCGCTGTTCCAGTTATCTGTTATATAGGAAGAAAGCTCTCGGGAAAGGTTAGCAGATGTGGAAAAGTTGTCATATGGGATGGAGGTGACACAGAGACCTGGGGCATGCCACTCACAGCCCAAACGTGCAAGTCTCCAAAGCATGTCTACTCTTTCATCAACGAGATCTAGCCATTGATTTAGAATCATGATTCCACCGGCTAGGTGACTATTAAGGGCTCTTTGGTGGTCTAAGGCCGTGGCCACGGTGGAAGAGAGGTTATTTAAAGTGTGTGCAGTTTGTACTGAGGTGTACATGGACACTGCTGCGGTGGCTGCAGCACCAACAGCCAAAGCCACAGCAGTGACAATAGCTGTGGTGATACCAAAGTCCCGTTTAGGTTGAATGAGAGAAAGCGCCGAGGGTGGAACAACGGGGACAGGTAGGTGTTCTGGAAGGCGGAGAATTATAGCCAGTGGGAAAGCGGTAGCGTTCCAGCATAAAGATAAGAAGCAGATGTTACTATTACAGTTGATAGTATGATTGAACTCAGAGCCGTTATAAACAAGGAATAAGAAAGGAGGAGCTACACAAACAGGAGTTGGTGGAACTATGGCAGATCGGAAGGTGTGGTTGGATGTGACTGACTTTTCGAAAAGGTCAGTTGATGACCATGTGAGGTTTGCATAGCCAACTCGGCCAGACCTGAACTGGCTGTGATCAATTAGTTGTAAACACCACTGCACTCGGACCAGCCCCCAATAACATGGACATAGGGGAAAGGTCTGTACAACTTCCGTTGATTCTGCAAGGAAGCCAGATATCAAAAGGGTTTGAGGCCACTGATTGTGTAGGGTTTTGAAATGTCCAATTATATCCGGGCCAGGTGGAATTTGGAGCTGTGGAGATTTTAGGTGTGAAGGAGAAAAAGGGATGTATAGTCCAAGTAGGGTGCCAAGCTTGGCAACCCGTCCAGGGCCAGTCTACATCGCCTCTGGTGCCTCTACAAAAACAGGAAATGCTCGGAAGGGTCCAAGCTGTCTGGCCTCCCGCCAAGCGTCGGGGCAGAAAGAAGCTCCGCCTCCCGCTCCTCCCTGCTGTTGCGCAGCTGGATTATAAGGGGGAGGACGGGCGGAAGGAGGAGGCTGGTCCTCCTCCTTCTCACTTTCAATGTCCCACCCTTTCACTTCCTCTACCAGTTGTTGTTATCATCCTTGTCCGCCATTTTAGCGCCTCCGTCTCCATCTTGTGACTGCATTTCTCGGACCGTTTTTAATGCTTCCTGACTTTCCCGCACGATTTTCACACAGCGCTGATCCTCCAAACAGGCTCGGATCAGTCTCCATAGGGGTTTTACTCCGCCTGAGAGTCTATCTTCCTCTGCCGCCAAGTCTAAATCCCTACCTAGTTTGTCCCAACAAACTGTCGTGAGCCGCCCTGAGTGGAGAAACCAGGGGGCCGCAGCATCTACCTGCTCAATGAAGTGCTGAATGGTCTTATCTCTTAACTTAAGGTCTTTTAACTTAAGCAGCGCTTTTAGTGCTCCTACTATGGGCTGAGAGGGTCCCACGCCCATGGCTGTACACACTTCCCCTCTCCAAGGAGGTCCCCCGTTTACCCTTTACCGGTGCTTCCCGGGGATATTTTCCTGTCCTGGGCTTTCTCCCACTTATGGAGCACCCGCTATCAATTCCCGTCTCCCTTCCGAGACTACTGCTTCCTGTCCCGGGCTTTCTCCCAATCACGGAGCGCCCACTATCAGTTCCCGTCTCCCTTCCGAGACCACTGTTTACCGCCTCTTATTCCGAGGCTTTTAACTTACCGTCTCTGCGTCCGAGACTTTCCAGCCGGCTGCCACGGTTCTGAGCCTTCGGTTCCACAAGACCTTCGTTCCCCGTACGGGCCACCACTTGTTGGGGTCGGAGGAACGACTCTGGAAACCGAGATCTCTTCCGTGATGTTTATTGTTACAGGTTCAGTTGCTTCTCCCCTGAGGCTTCCGCGCACGCGCCTTAAATCCCCTACGGATCCACCCAACCCCCTGAGTACATGATCGTGTTGGGTTCTGATAGGCTGATTCTCCGCGTTATCCTAATATGTAGTTGTTTTGCGTCCTAGGTGTCTAGCTCGGACGCCATAATGGGGCGGCGTCCAGCAAGGGCTTCCACATAATACCACATTTTTTGCACCATTAATGCTTTGCCTTCCTATTTTTCTTCTAAATGTCCTTCCTCAGACCCCCCTCTTTCACACACACTATATCTGGTATTTACAACTATATACTGTGTTTCTATATCCTTTAGTCAATTAGATTCAGTCATGAGCTATTTTTAAAACTCAAAACATACTTTTACCAAATATTCTTTTAAAAGCTGAGAGTTTCTAAGAGGAAAATGAACAATTATGAAGACCAACTAACTACAGAGATTTTTTTTTTTTTTTTTTTTTTTTTTACAAATTTGTAAAACAACTTGATGCTGCCAGTAATTGACTAGAAGATTTAAAGTAAATGTTCCTTTTTGGACAAAAACATATTTAAAAACAGTTTTTTTAGAATTAACATTATAGTGTATAAAATATAGAAAAAGCTCAAATGTCCTTGAAATATGCCAGGTAGTTGAAAAACTGGCAAGCCAGATACTATTTATACTTTCTCTATTTCTTTTTTTTTAAATTTTATATTATCAGCATATTCTTCTTTATATTACATTGAATTACATATAACTTTACAGTGTATTACATTGCTTTTTCAAAAGGGAATGCCATGCATGTCAGTCAGTACAGAGACATTAATCTCCCCGCTTCAACATTCAATATCTTTTCTATGTTTTCCCCAATCATTATTATCATTATTCTAATTATTTTTAAAACAGTCAATTGCTATTTCTCATTTTGCTTGTACAAATACTTTGCCCATCATGAAATACTTCTCAGACAAATCCAGTTGAGAATACTATACATGTCAACATCAACAGTTAATAAGCCATATCTGTTTCTCACTAACGTCCTGCCTCTCTATTGTTCACTTGTTATCTTTCTCTATCCTCTTCTCTTCACTTCCCCCATTCCACACTGTCCTATTCTCATTAAGTACCTTCACTGCTTTTATGTCCTCCAATTTTTTGCTATCATAGAGTGCTGATAGTCGGTATATATTGAGTGGATACATACAATATCTTTCTTTCATAGCCTGGCTTACTTCACTCAGCAATATATCCTCCGTATCTGATCACTTTCTTTCAAATTCCATAGAGTATATATACCACACTTTCCCAATCCATTCATCAGTTTGTGGACATTTAGGTTGGTTCCAGGTCTTGGCATTTGTGAATAATGCTGCAATAAACATTGATGTGCAAGCACTTTTCTGACTGAGCGTTCTCCTGTCTTTTGGGTAAATACCCAGAAGTGGAATTGCTGGATCAAATGGTAGTTCTATTTGTAGATCTTTGAGGAACCTCCATATTGTTCTCCACAGTGGTTGAACTAGTTTACATTCCCACCCACAGTGTAGGAGGGTTCCCTTTCACCACATCCCCGCCAACACTTATCACTTTTTATATTCTTAATCTTTGCCATTCTGACAGGGGTTAGGTGGTATCTCATTGTAGTTTTTATCTGCATCTCCCTTATGATGAGGGATGTTGAGCATTTCCTCATATGCTTTTTGGCTGTTCGTATGTCTTCCTTAGAGAGACTTTTGTTCAGCTCATTTTCCCATCTTTTAATTGGGTTCATCATTTTTTTTTCGCATAAGGCACTTGAGTTCCCTATGTATTCTGGTTATCAGTCCCTTGTCTGAGGCATATTTAACAAAAATATTTTCCCATTCTGAGGGCTGTCGGTTCACACTTGTTACTGTGTCCTTTGCTGTGCAGAAACTTCTTAGTCTAATATAGTCCCACTTGTCTATTTTAGGGATTATTGCCTGTGCTTTGGGAGTCTTATTTAAGAAGTCTTTGTCTACTCCAATGTCTCCCAGAATTTCCCCAGCATTTTCCACCAGTAGTTTTATTGTTTGAGGTCTTAGGTTCAGATCTTTGATCCATTTTGAGTTGACTGTTGTTAATGGTGAAAGATGGGGGTTCAGTTTCATCTTTCTGCAAGTGGATACCCAGTTTTTCCAGCACCATTTACTAAAGAGGTTTGCCTTTTCCCAATGGATTGACTGATATCCTTTGTCAAAGATCAGTTGGCTGTAATCTTTGAGGGTTATTTCTGGGGTCTCTATTCTCTTCCATTGGTCCACATGTCTGTTTTTATGCCAATACCATGCTGTTTTGATGACCACAGCTTTATAGTATATCTTGGGATCAGGGAGTGATATGCCTCCTACTCCATTCTTCTTGCGCAGGATTGGTTTTGCAGAAAAGGCAATCGTAGAATTTGTCTGGAACCATAAAAGACTTTCTCTATTTCTTTAAATAATTATTTATTTAATATTATTTATCATTATTATTTTGTTTTTCATTTGCAACAGGCATGTGTGCTCACCAGAGAGATAGAGAGGAGTGGGGAGAAAGTGAGAAATCAAGCCACCAGGACTGGGATTTGAAATGTGGTTGACCATGTGTGAGTCCAGAGCCTTAAACACCATGCCACCTGCTGGCCCTGCCAGGTATTATTTAACTATTCCAGAATATAGGAAAAATAAGAAATGCTTTAATCATGGTTTCTGGAACTAAATAGAAACAAGGTGACATGTGGGATATACCCAATTCTTGAAGGGTTATGAAGGTGAGTGTATGCATGGTGACTGTAACTCATGATTGAGTACTATTTATTCTAATACTGCCAAAAGTCTTTCCCTCCCACACTCTCTTTACACTTGTCTCTAGTGTTCATTACAATTTTTAATGCTTTTCTGTTCTCTAGTCTTTCAGTCTCTATCATGGAGTGCAGACAGTCGGTATATGTTAAGTGAAGACATACAATGTCTCTCTTGCATAGCCTGATTTGCTTCACTCAGCAAAAAATCTTCCATATTCATCCACTTTCTATCAAGTTCCAGGACCTTGTCATTTTTTAGGGCTGAATAGTATTCCATGGAATATATGCACCATAATTTTTCAATCCATTCATCTGTGGACATTTGGGTTGGTTCCATGATTTAGCAATCATGAGTAATGCTACAATGTAAATAGTTGTGCAAGCGCTTTTCCACTGAGTGCTCTCCTGTTCTTTGGGTAGATACCCAGGAGTGGAATTGCCAGATCATATGGTAGTTCTATTTGCAGGTCGTTGATGAAGCTCCATATCATTCTCCACAGTGGCTGGACCAATTTATATTCCCAGCAACAGTGTAGGAGTGTCCCCCTCTCACCATATTCTCTCCAGCACTTATTATTATATGTTCTTTTTTTTTTTGAGAGGTTTTTGCTATAGGGCGCGTGCACTTGCCAGAGAAACAGAGAGAGACAGAGAGATAGCGAGAAATAACCCCCCGGGGGGATGGCCACGCTGCAATCCCTTCTCCTCCATTCTCTTCTTGGGATCTCGGGCACGCATGCACACACGCCCGGCGTGAGTTTTAAGCCTCTGGGTCTGGGACGCAAACTACGGTCGACTACATGGGAGTCCAGCGACATAGCCATTACGCTAACTGCTGGTCCCTATTATATGTTTTTTTAATCTTCGCCATTATAACTGGGGTTAGGTGGTATCTCATTGTGGTTTTGATCTGCATCTCCCTTACAATGAGGGATGTTGTGCATTCTTTCATATGCTTTTTGGCTGTTCCTGTCTCCCTTGGAGGTTTTTTTTTTTTTTTTTTTTTTTTTTTTTTTTTTTTTTTTTTTTTTTTTTTCAGTTCATTTTCCCATATTTTAATTGAGTTAATCATTTTCTTCTGGGTAAGCTGCTTGAGTTCCCTGTGTATTTTGGTTATCAGTTCCTTATCTGAGGCACAGTTAAAAAAAAAATTCTCCCCCATTCCAAGGTTTGGCGATTCTCACTAATTATGGTGTGCTTGCTGTGCAGAAACCTCTTAATCTTAGGTAATCCCATCTGTTTATTTTGGGGATTATTGCCTGTGCTTTGGGGGTCTTGTTTAACAAGTCTTTCCCTACCCCAATGTCTCCCAGTTTCCCCAGTATTTTTCACCATTAGTTTTATAGTTTGTGGTCTTAGGTTTAGATCATTGATTCACTTTGAGTTAATTTTTATGCAGGTGAATACCCAGTTTTTTAAACACTATTTGCTAAAGACATTTTCCTTGTCCCACTGGATTGACTGGTACCCTTTGTCAAAAATGAGTTAGTTGTTTGTTTTTGGGTTCATTTCTGGAGTTTCTACTCTGTTCTTTTGGTCCTCATGTCTATTTTTGTGCCAATACCATGCTGTTTTGATCAAAGTTTTGTAATATATTTTGGGGTCAGGAAGTGAGACGCCATCCACTCCTGTCTTCTTGTGCAGGATGGCTTTAGCAAAACGGGGTCTTTTATGGTTCCAGACAAAATCTGATTGTCTTTTCTAGGTCTGTGAAAAATGTCTCTTGTAATTTTATAGGGATTGCATTAAACATGTAGATTAATTTGGGTAGAATTGACATTTTGATTATATTGATTCTACCAATCTAGGAACATGGGATATACTTCCACTTTTTAGTGTCCTTTTCAATTTATTTTTTAAGGTTTTCCTTGTAGAGGTCGCTTACTTCCTTGGTTATTTTTATTCCTAAGTATCTTATGCTTCTTGTGGCCATGGCAAATGGAATTACTTTCTTCAGTTCTGTCTCTGCCTGCTTGTTGTTTGTATATAGAAATGCTATAGATTTCTCTAAGTTAATTTTGTATCTTGCCACTTTATTGTATGCATTTATTACTTTGAGAAATGTTTTTGTGGATACAGTTGGGTCTTCTATGTATACAGTCATGTCATCTGCAAACAGAGGTAATTTTAGCTCTTCTTTCCCTATTGGAATGCCTTTTATTTTCTTCTCGTCTGATCACATTGACTGAAACTTCCAGTACTATATTGAATAAGAGCAGAGAAAGTGGGCAACCTTGTCTTCTACCAGTTTTTAGTGGAAAACCTTTCAGCCTTTTCCCATTCGGTATAATATTAGCTGTAGGTTTTTCATAAATGGCTTTTATTATGCACAGGTTATTTATTACTGATTCAGTCTCATTGCTTGTTATAGGTGTAGTTAGGCTTTCTATGTATTCCTGAGTCAATATTGGTAGATTATATGTGTCTAGGAATTTGTCCATCTCATCCAGGTTTTCTTCTATGTTGGCATAGACTCGCTCATAGTATGCTCTAATGATGTTTTGTATTTCTGTTATGTCTATTGTAATGTTGTCTGATTTGTAGTGAATTTGACTTATCTGGCTCTTTTTCTCTTCTTAATTAGTTTGGCTAATGGTGTGTCAATCTCCTTTTTCTTTTCAAAAAAACAGCTTTTGCTTTTATTTATTTTCTGTATAGTTCGCTTATTTTCTATTTCATTTATTTCTGCTCAAATCTTTTTTTTTTTTTTTTGAGAGATTTTTGCTATAGGGCACGTGCACTCGCCAGACAGACAGAGAGAGACATAGAGACAGAAAGCGAGAAATCACCCCCCAGGGGGGATGGTCACGCCGCAATCCCTTCTCCTCCATTACTCCTCTCGGGATCTTAGGCACGCATGCACACGCGCCTGGCGTGAGTTTTAAGCCACCGGGTCCGGGACGTGAATCGTGGTCGACTACGTGAGAGTCCAGTGATATAGCCATTACGCTAACTGCTGGTTCCCTTTCTGCTCAAATCTTTATGATTTCATTTCTCCTGGAGCTTTTTTTTTTTTTTTTTTTTTTTTTTTTTTGCTGTTGCTTTTCCAGTTTTCTGAGGCATGATGTTAGGTGATCCGTCTGCCTTCTTTCCATCTTTTTATGTGCAATAATTTCTATAGACTTCCCTCTTATGACTGCTTTTAAAGTGTCCTAAAGATTACAGAAACTCGTGTCCTCATTGGCATTGGTTTCCATGAATGTTTTGATTTCAGTCTTAATTTCTTCAGTAGTTACATAGTCATTCAGGAGTAGGTTATTTAGTTTCCATGTATTTGTGTATTTTTGAGAATTTCCCATGAAATTAAAATCAAGTTTAATTCCATCATGGTCAGAGAAGATCCTGGAAATAGTTTCTATGCCTTTGAATATGTAGAGTCTTGCTTTATGCCCTATCATATGGTCAATATTCACAAAGGTTCCATGTGGGCATGAGCAAAAGCATATCTAGTGGTTTTTGGGTGGATAGTTCTATTGATGTTTGATAAGTCCATTTTATTTATGGTATCATTTAGATCTTTTACCTCTTTACTTATTTTTTTGTCTAGATGATTTTTTCACTTATTTGGGTGGTCCTGTGTTAAGTACATAGATATTTGTTAGCATTATGTCTTCTTGATGGATTAACCCTTTTACTACAATATAGTGCCATTCTTTGTCTCTTGAACAGTTTTTGTTTTAAAGCCTATCTTGTCAGAAATTAGCATCGCTACTCCAGCTTTCTTTTTTGGTTACCATTTGCATGGAATACCTTTTCCCAACACTTCACTTTTAGTCTATGTGTGTCTTTATCCATGAGATGCATTTCTTATAGACAAAAAATAGAGGGATTCCGGTTTTTTATCTATTCTGCCAGTCTGTGTCTCTTGATAGGACAATTTAATCCATTAACATTTAATGTTATTATTGATATTTCTAGATTTGTCTTTACCTTTAAGTTGGCCATTGTCTTGGTTGTCTTTTATTCCCTTATTTCTGGCTGATCATTCTTAGTTTTTCTGGAACAGGACTCTCTTCAGAGTTTCTTGAAGAGCTGGTCTGGTGTTGGTAAATTCTTTCAGGTTTTCTTTGAGAAGATTTTAATTTTTTTTTCTCATATGAAGGATACTTTTGCTGGATATAATAATCTCGGTTGAAACTGTTTCTCTCTTAACACTTTCAATAAGTTTTCCCATTCTTTCCTTGCTTGCATTGTTTCTCTTGAAAGATCTGGAGTTACCCTGATGAGATAACCTTTGTAAGTCACTTCTCATTTCTCTCTTGCCAATTTTAGTATCTTCTCTTTATCTGTGGTATTGGCCAGTCTACCTAAGATGGACCTTGGGAAGATCTTCTTGGGTTGATTCTACTTCAAGTCGTTTGTATTTCTTGTGTCTGGATGTGTAAATGCTTCTCTAGACTTGGGACATTTTCTTCCATGATTTAATAAAATAGATTTTCCACATCCATATTAGTTTCTTCACCTTCTGGGATACCAATTGTTTGATGTTTGGAAGTTTAATGCAGTCTAATATTTCTTATATATTATCCTCATTTTTTTGTTATTTTTCTCTTTTTGGTGTTTTCTTTTCTAGGTCAGAGGTTTTATCTTCTATGTCAGACATTCAATATTTAGCATAGTCTAATTGACTTTTAATACTTTTGAGAGTGTTTTTGATTTCCTGTATTAGAGACTTCATCTCTAATAGTTCCATCTGATTCTTTCTTAGAGTGTCCATTTCCTTTTTCATATCCTGGAATGACTTTCTAATATCCTTTAGCTCATTGTCCCTTTTCTGTTCCACCTGATAGAATTTTGTCTCCATGAATGTTCTATATTTTTTCTCTCACATTTTAGTAGCATCTGTTTTCTCAAGAGATGGAGGGGAGTTATTGTGTTTCTTTGATGGAGACATATTTCCTGGTTTATTCAGAACTGAGACTCTTCTTCTAATTCTATCCATGGGGAGAGGTATTCACTTTTGGATACCTTTTTGGAAATTTTTTTTTTGACTGGGAACAAAGTGTGCTTCCTCTTTTTGTATTTTAAAATTGTGATTCTGTATCTGTCTAACCCCTTATGGTGCATGTAGGATTGGCAGGAGATGACAATATAGTGTGAGGTGCATGATTTTGACAGGGGTATGGAGATGGAAATGGGTTCTGCTGAAGAGCTGGGGGTAGTCCTGTGGGGTAAAAATAAATGGGAAATTAACAAAAGAAAGAAAAATAGAAGGGGTAAAAAGGTCTACCTTGCTTACAGAGAGAGAGGGTCTGGGGCAAGGAGGCCCTGCCTCACTGTCCCTTAGGCCAGGAGTCTGTAGATGGAAATGGGAGAGCTGGGGGAAGTCCTGTGAGGAAAGGAGAAATGGAGAATTCTTTAGTCATATTCTGAAAGAAATTTGTCACTTTCTCCATATATTAATGATCCTCATTTAAAATAATCTCTGTTCAGACAACAGTGTTATCATTCACCTAAATGACACCTCATCTCACTCACAAAACCTTCAATGCCTCTCTTCCTTGTTTGGACATGATTTGCTTAAGCAGAAGGAAAAACACATTTAAAGTTTTCTCAAACCTTGGGAACATTATTCACACTAGCTCTGTGTACCATCGCAGGAGAATCTCTGAATTGGAACCTGGGCCTATAAAGTTACATCTTTTGGGTTGGCTGAAGAATTTACCCTGAAATGCATGACTTGACAGTATTTCCTAATGCTGTCCCCTCTGTTTAGGTACCAGTGGAAGAACTACAGGTATGTATTGGCCCTTTACTTTGCCATTGAGCAGATCAATAAGAGTACCCATTTTCTCCCCAACCTCTCCCTGGGTTATGATTTCTACAATGCTTTTCCCAGTGACAAAAGAACTTTAGAAAGTGCTCTATTTTTGCTCTCTGGAAGGAATCAGTACTTTGCAAACTACAACTGCCAGGTACAGAAACAACCTGTTGCTATTATTGCAGGAAACATGCCAACATTTTCAGCCCAAGTTGGAACCCTATTGGAGTTCTACAAAAGTCCACAGGTAAGTGGGTTGTCAGGATAAAGAATAAAAGTCAGATACCTCCTAATGTAATTCTCTTACATCTGAGTGAAGAAAACATGGGAGCTGGGTTTACATACCTCTAGAGGCCCTCAGCACTTCTCTTGGTTGTTTGAACACAATTTGCTTAAACAGAGGGAAAAAGGGACAGGTTCTTTCCTGGGTCATGGGACTATTAATGGCACAAGGATTAGAAAGAAAAAGAACTGTAGTAGGCCAGCTGGTGATATGGTGGTTAATATGCCTGGATTTCACTTGGCTGACTGCATGGTTCAAGTCTTGAATTTGGTATCCTGAAGAACACACTGGACATATGTGCTTGCATGCCCCAAATCCCAACATAGAAAGAATATTGGTATGACCATCCCCTATGAGGGGTGATTTCTCACTGTCCCTCTATCTCTCTGTGGCAAATACACATAATTTAATTTGCCCTATGACAAAAATAAAAAAAAAAGTAAAATTTGTTAAGTTCCCTCCATATTTCTTTCCATAGCCATGACATCCAAACCCCAGTAATGGGAATATTGATGGTTGTCTTAATGATGTTTTCTAAAAAGTGCCCACAGTATAGGGAACCATCCGATCTTAGGACAGGACAATATTAGGGGGCTTTCAGAGGACAATTAGGCATAAAAATATAAAAACCTTTGCATTTATCATCACTTTGAACAAGTAAATAATATCCCAGCACTGGAGATCCTCCAAACTCATAAAATGGCTCAGTTCCCCCAGCTGAGATTTACCAGATCCCTCTGCCCTTTCTCACATCCATGCAGGTGGATCTCTTGGAAGCACTTCCAGTTACTCTCAGCATGACAAATCTCTATCTCAGAGGTTCTTCCAGGGAAATTGTCTCATAGAAGTTTCAGGAGACTTTACTTGTAAACACAGCATTAGCATAAAATAATTTTGTTGTAGAAAAAATTATTTTAAAAATATCATAGAGGCTATATGCTTGTGTTTACAAGACAATATGTTTTAAGCTGTCTTGATAAGATACAGTATGAAAAACTCAATACATAATTTTTTCTCAGAGTTTAATATTTTAAACTTGGCATGTAGGGAAGGAAGCCTCTGATCTACATTGTCACATTGGCTCAGGAAGGCAGAATCATTATCATCTTGTTGCACAATCTTTATAAATTTTATGCATAACTCAGTTCTCACTGTAGGCAATAAAGCATGTATTGAAGCTTATAGTTTTTCTTTCATTATTTGGTCTCAAAGTGATATTGTTACCTATACTAGTCATATGTCCTTTCTCAAAAAATAAAAAATTGGAATAATAACAGTATTCTAATGGTCATATTGACAAAATACAATCATTTCCACAACATGCAATCTCTTCACTGAATATTCCATTCTATTGTCCAAACAGGTAGAGAATTAGCTCCTCCCTGATTAAGTGGGAAAATGTTTAAAAATCACACTAAATTCAGAATCACATTATTTTAATTTTTTGCAGATTTCAAAACTCTGTATTTTTCAAAATAAAAATCACATTTTTTAGAGACAATATAAACAAGAATTGAAAAAAATTGCGCTCAGGCATAAGCGTATACAGATGCGTTTATTATACACATGTGACTACAAGTGTGCTTGCAAAAAGTTCATTGGAAATATACACATGGTTATGGGCATGTACACTGTGTAGTGTTACAATTTTATATTCTAACTAGGAAAATCGATGGTATGTTACATTCACTTACAAGTACACAAAACGCAAAATACAATTCATCTTCTTTACAAAGAAGAAGGGCAATTCACACTTTCCAAAGTGAGGGGCTCTGACTGCAAGGAGAACTAGGTCAGAGTAAAATTTTCAATTCTGTTTTGACTGTCACCAAATAGGCAAAACATTTCCTTTTTAAGGATTAAAAAAAAAATTAGTGTGTGAAGTGAATCAACTGAATAACATTTAGAAAGTTGCCCACTGACCTCACTGGCCCACTGGCAAATCCAACCAGCCACCAGAAATGCTCTGGTGCAGTCTGTGATGGGAAAATGACTAATACAGGATGCCTCCCATCTCTAGAAACAGAATCAGATCTCTGCATGGGAAAGCCTTCATAAATTTAAGTTTATTACACATAACATATATTTAAGTTTATTACACATTATTTTTTAATTAACTGATGCCCTACAGTTTTATGGTGTATAAGACGCTTGTACAGAGGTGACTGATGTACTTGGAGGGCCACATATTTTGCTCAATATTGTATCTACATTTCACATGCAGAAACTTCAGGGCAGTTACTTTAATTAA
This sequence comes from Tupaia tana, assembly GCA_026018925.1. Lineage (NCBI taxonomy): Eukaryota > Metazoa > Chordata > Mammalia > Scandentia > Tupaiidae > Tupaia > Tupaia tana. The sequence goes on from JAKSZU010000029.1 coordinate 6,633,687, forward strand.
AAAAAATAAAAAACAGGTCTTTAACTCATTTGCCTTACTGGCAAGTTTTGTAAATAACTTCTCCCCACCTCTTAATTTTAGTAAAAATTGAAAACAAAAAAAGCCCTTAAAAGTCTGAATTTTAGTTAAATGACCCCAATCTGGTATTTAACATTGTTCATTTAAAAATTATGAGGTTTGGGACCAGCAGTTAGCGTAATGGCTATGTTGCTGGACTCCCATGTAGTCGACCATGGTTCACGTACCGAACCCAGTGGCTTAAAACTCAAGCCAGGTGCATGTGTGTGCATGCACAAGATCCCGAGAGGAGAATGGAGAAGGGATTGCGGCATGACCATCCCCCTGGGGGGGTGATTTCTCGCTGTCTCTCTGTCTCTGTCTGTCTGGTGAGTGCACGTGCCCTATAACAACAACCTCTCCAAAAATCCCATCTTTAGTGATAAAGACCAATTTCCATCAGTTTATCAGATGGCCACCAAGGAATGCTCTTTGGCTTATGGAATCATCTGCTTGTTGCTGCATTTTGGCTGGACGTGGGTGGCACTCTATGCATCTGATGACACACAAGGGGAGCAGTTCCTCCAGTATGTAAAGGCAAAGATGACAGAAAAGGATATCTGTGTGGCCTTTACAGAAAAGCTCCCTGCCGCAAAAGGTGTCAGTTTAAATCGTGACTATACTCTTGTGAAGAGGATCAGAGTTTTATCTGCAAATGTGTATATAATACATGGTGATGAATGGAGTATCCTGAGCTTGGGATTAGGACACATCTTGACTTTTATTTTGGGAAAGGTATGGATCATGAGAAATCTCCGCTCCCAGAGTTGGAAGATACGTTGCATATTTTGAGCAACATGCCATACTCTTTCCATGGAAGCCTTTCCCTTTCAAACCAGAAAAGGAATATTCCTGGTTTTAAACAGTTTCTCAAGACCGTCAACCCTTCCCAATACCCAGAAAATTTTTATTTCATTAGACTCTGGGATTATGCTTTTAATTGCTCACTTAGTTGGCCACTGTGTAGTAAACTTGGAAACTGCGCACCAGATTCTTCCATAGAGTTTCTACCATTTAATTTTTACATGTTGACAATATCCTACCCAAGCTTTTTTATATATAATGCTGTGCATGTGGTGGCCCAAGTTCTTTGTAAGATGTTTCTGCAAAAAATAGAAATGGGATCTATAGGAGAAGCAGAACATCCTATTTTTCCCTGGCAGGTAGATATTCTTCATAAACACCTGATAATATTTGGAGGCATTTTCTCTTTTATTTTTTTAAAAATTATTTCTTCCATAGGTCATGTGCTTTCACCAGAGAGACATACTGAGAGAGAAAGAGAAATCATTCCCCAGAGATATGGCTACAATCCCTTCTGCTCCATTCTCTTCCTGTGATTTGGGCACCAGGCATACACTCATGCCTGGCTTCATTTTCCACATTACAGGTCTGAGATTCCAACCATGGTCAGTCATATGAGAGTGCTCTTTAGCAATCAAATCACCTCTGACCCCTGAAGTGTTTTTTTTGTTTTCTTCAATTTTTTTGTATTCAGCTTTTTCCCTTAGGGCATGTGTGCTTACCAGAAAGGAAAAAGAAAGAAGAAAAGTGAAAATCACCTTCTAGAAAAATGACCATGCTGCATAGAGTCTCTTCTCTAGTTTCCTCTCAGGGTTTTGGGCATGCTCACACACATGCCTGGCATGGTTTTCAAGCCTCCAGATACAGAACTCAAACTGTGGTAGGTCATGTGGAAAGTCAGTCACCCTAACCAACAAGCCATCTGCTTAGGTATATTTTTTTGTGGTACTGAAAAAGATTATATGTAGAGAATAAACCTTTTTATCTAAAGGGAGTTCTTCATTAGTTCTGCATGATTGATCCACTCTGTGTTTTCTTTGTGAATTGTCCTTGGAAGTTGGCTTCTTCCCATCACCCTCTTTCTCCTCTGTCCCCTCAACTTCACCATGTCTTTCCTTGTCCTTAATTTTATAAATGATGGGCAGAGAAAGTATGGAAAATAGTCACAATATAACCTTAACATAACTTAGAATAAACAGGGTTAAGATGGAAAAAATACTGGAAGAAATTTTAGAATATTGTAAAGTCAGAATGACCATGTAGGGAGCATCTGAGCAGTTGTGCTCTTTTCCTGGCATGGATGACCTTCAGCTATCTGCAGTTATTTATTGTGCCTGTCTTAATCATAACAGAATTCATTTTAATTTTTCTTATACTGTCTTTAAAAATCATGGAAGAAGAACCAGTGATCCAGTTTTAAAACACTGAACCGCTTTTGATGCCTACAGTCTCGGGATATCCTATTTGGTTTATAAATAAGTTTATATTTTAAAGAAACACTAAATCATGGAACCAGCAGGTGGCATCATGGTTAAGGCACTGGATTCTCACATGGTTGACTGTTTTAAATCCTGGGCCTCTCTCTCTTGTTCTCTGTCTCTCTTTGGTGGTACACACACCATATAAACAAAACTAAAAAATTAATAATAATAGTTAATAAAATAAAATAATTTAAAGAATATAAGCAAGTTCATTATGTATAAAATATCTTTATCAAAAAGAGACAATAAATTAGACAAATTTGGTGAGAAATCATGTAAATATAATATACATACATAAAAATAAAGATCAGAAATTTAGTTTCCATTTGAATTCTACTGTATTAACAATGACATTTTATTTGCTCTTTGAAAAAGTTTGAAGTTGACTCTTGGAAAAGCAAGTAGTTTTGTCAAAGTGGTTACCTAGATTTGTTAAAGATGAGAGTGCTTCCATTCTAAAAATGAAAAACTGGGGACCAGCAGTTGTCATAATGGCTATGTCGCTGGACTCCCATGTAGTTGCCCAGGGTTTGAGTCCCGAACTTGGTGGCTTAAACTCACGCTGGGCGCATGTGTGTGCATGCCCAAGATCCTGAGAGGAGAATGGAGGAGAAGGGACTGCAGCGTGGCTATCCTCCCTGGAGGGTGATTTCTTGGTTTTTGTCTCTCTTTCTTTGTCTTTCTGGCAAGTGCATGTGCCCTATAGCAAAAACCTCTCAATAAAAAAAAAATGTAAAGACTGAAAGAACAGTTGTATATGCAATAAAAGTTAATTATTTTCTGTAAAAGAATGTCATAAATTCGAAATTAAAAGTCTAACATGTTTTATTAAAGATCTTCTTAGAGAGGCCTACAAGTGGTATGGTGGTTAATCTCTGGACTCCCACATGAGTGACTGGTTTGGGTCCTGGACCTGACAGCTTGCTTTCTCATTTTCCTTCTTTGTCTCTCTCTCATCAGCACCCATGCTCTATTGCAAATTAAAAATAATGATAATAAATAAATAAAATAAATAATTCTCCAAGTGCTAACTCTTTAGTGGGATGGATCTATGGTCTATTGAATAAGGTAGCTAAATTCCACATGACCCACTTTCCTCATCTCTCATATTCTATGTCTCTCTGTGAAGTTTACTTGCCCACCAGGAATAAAATCTCTTTAGAATTTAAAAGTTTGGAGACTACAGATCACATAATGGTTATGTCACTGGACTGTCACATAGTTGACCATGGTTCAAATCTCAGACCTGAAGGCTTAAAACTCATTCCAGTGGTGTGTGCATGCATGCACCAAGTCCCAAAAGGAGAATGAGGAGAAGGGATTATGGCATGGCTGTCCCTCCTAAGGGTGATTTCTCACTTATTGTCTCTCTCTTTCTCTCTCTGGAAAGAACACGTGCCCTAAAGCAAAAATCTCTCAAAATAAATAAATAAATAAATAAATAAATAAAGTTTTAAATATATATATTTGTTACAAATTATTTCTTTTTCTGTCACATGACAATAACATTTTTACCAAAAGAAATCCAAAAAAAGAAAAAAAAAAGATAAAGAACCAAAGAGATTTGTTCTTTTTAAAAGTTTTATTGAGGTGCAAATAGTATCCCAAAAGTTGTACATATTTAATGTCCATTTTGGATAAACTAGAAGAACTGTATACTTGTATCCTACCCCTACCAGTGTCAATAATCTAAATCTTTTCATATATATAGTGCCTTTTAAAAGTTTTTCCTACAAGGGACCAGCAGGTGGCATAGTGGTCACAGTGCTGAACTCCCACATGGTGAACTGGTTCAAGTCTAGAACCTGGTCAGTTTCCCTCTCTCTCTGGTCAAATTTTAAAATTAGCAATAATAAAAAAAAATAAATAATTCTTATTTTTTTCTTTCATGTGCATTTGTTAGGGAAAGACACAGAAGGGAAGTGAGAAATCACCACCTATGAGGAATAATCATAATCTAATCCTTTCTCCATCTCTGTTTTTATCTGGAATTTGGACATGAACACACATGTGTCCAGTGTTTGGTTTTCTCTTAAAATAATTATTTTATTTTATTTATTTTTATTTTTTTAAATTTGATCCAAGAGAAACAGAGAGAAAGGAAAAAGGAAAGTCAAAAAGCAAGCCATCATGGGACCAGCAGTTAGCATAATGGCTATGTTGCTGGACTCCCATGTAGTCGACTGCAATTTGAGTCCTGAACCCAGTCGCTTAAACTCATGCTGGGCACATGTGCGTGCGTGCCCAAGATCGTGAGAGGAGAATGGAGGAGAAGGGATTGTGGTGTGGCCATCCCCCCGGGGGGTGATTTCTCACTTTCTGTCTCTCTGTCTCTCTCTGTCTGTCTGGCGAGCACATGTGTCCTATAGCAAAAAAAAAAAAAAAAAAAAAAAAAAAAAAAAAAAAAAAAAAAAAAAAAAAAAAAAAATCAAAATCTCTCCAAAAAAAGATAAAAGAAATAAAAAAGCAAGCCATCAAGTCCAGAAGTTAAACCACAGTCAGCCATGAGATAGTCCAATGCCTTAACCGCCATGACACCTGTTGGCCCCATCCAGTGTGTTTTGTAGGCTGCAGGCACAGGAACAAAGATGCTGGCTTAGTCATGTGTGATTCAGCCATTTTAATCACACCTCTTACTGGGTGGGCCCATGTGTGCCCTTTATAAATGACCAAGTTTAGCCTCTAATTACTCCAAGTCAGTAAATTCTGAGTTTTGTGAAAAGTCCAAGTACAAATCACTTTTTGGGAAACATCCTAGAATTTTTCTTATGAACTACACCACTCCTCCATTGTTTATAGAAAGAAAAAAATAGAGTATATCTCACATGAGTACAGAACTGGTGACAACTCAATTCATATTGAGCCCCTGCAAAAAGGGTAGTGATGACAAAATAGGATTACTTGATAGATATGGACTGTCAGACCTCTATATTTAATGCAGTTCTAATTTGTAAATCCTGCCTTTAATCCAGCTTCATCCATTTCTGAGAAAAAGTCAGCTGACAAACAGTATTGTGTACAACAAGCCCCTGGATGAAAAAAGAAAAATGATACAGTATGATATCCACAATCTTGTGAGATTTTCTAATGGCAGTTTGCTGTTGGTTAAAGTAGGAGACTTTGTCTACAGGAGCACCCAAGATCAAGGTTTGGTCATCAATGAAAAGATAAACTGGCCTGTTAATTTTAAGGAGGTATGATGTAATTTCAATGTTAAATATATACAGAGGTATCTGAACAGAGTCTTGAAATGAAATTGTGTGACTACCCATTTTTTGTGTCTTTTTTTTGGTGTTTGTTTTCCAATATTTAAATTTTTTAATTATTTGTATTTACATTTAATCATATACCTCTTTACAGAGTACAACACGACTTTTCTAAGCATGAGTACAGTGCGTATTAGACAAGACAAAGACATTACCATATACACTGCCATTAGCAAATAGCTTTTTATTTTTGTGTCAGTTATATGTACTTCTTTTTCATCTTTTTTCCTCCTCCCCTGGGGGAGGCTGCACACCAGCGAATATTGCTGGTTTCTCAGAGAGCAAACAATTACACAATGACAGAGGCCATGATTGGCTCCCCTTCAAAACCTCACCTTCAAAATCATACTCTGATTGGCCACTTCTCATAGCAAATAGGTGAGCTTAGAATCCCTCAGATTTGCATATCTGGCACCTCATAATTGGTCCACGAAAGCAACCAATCATAACCTACCTTTTACAATCCTTCATTTAACCAATCACTGCCCACCAACATGTATATAACCACGATCCCTGGCCAACAATCTCCAGACGACCCTGAAGAGTTGTAACACCGCATCATTTCCAGATTACCCTGAAGAGCTGTACCACTGTGTCATCTCCAGATGACCCTGAAGAGTTGTACCACTGTGTCATCTCCAGATGACCCTGAAGAGTTGTAACACTGTGTCGTCTCCATGCTGCCCATAATAAACGGATGACTCTGAAGAGTTGTAATACTGCGTCGTCTCTGCGTTGTAACACTGCACTGTTCCTCCCGTCTCTCACTCCTTCCCTGATGAAACCTGTTAGACTGTCGTGTGGGTCGGGACACTCCCGTAATACAAACCCTCATATTATCTCTATTCTTACTATAGTAGATACTGTAGTATCTACAGTTGCCCTCCCTGCTACTGTACTTTCCAATCTTTCAGTTTCTACTGTAGAGTGCAGACATTCATGCATTTAATTTGTTTTCAATTTCTTTTATACAATAAATCACTATACTTTACCTAGTTGGTAAAGTGAATTTTCCAACATGAATATATTTTGCACCAGTCCAGTTGGGGATGCTATACATATTACATTACCATCAACAGATAACACCAGGTGGCCTGAGGCTGCAGGCCCGACCATCCCGGACCTTCGCACACCCCCACCCCTACTCCTCATTGGATCTCAGGTTGGTTCCATGGGACCTTAAGATGAATTCACACCCCACCCCACCTGCAAACTGGATCGATCTGGCCAGCAGTTCCAGACTCCAGGCAGCCTGAGGCTGTAGGCCCCTCTGCCCAGGACCTGTCACTCATCCTCTGGCCCTTCCCCACTTGTCTTTGGACTCTGAATTTTAATAATTTGAATAGCATGTGGCATGCAATTTCTTTTTGGGTTTTGTTTTCCTTTGCTCTTGAGGTGTTGCTTATTAGGTAAGTTGGAGGCTCACCACTCCTTAGAAATAGGGAAGACTTTGGGCCATCCAGAAGTAGTGGCAACAGTTAATGGTAATGGTGAGCAACAGATAGGCCAATCATAAGAGAAATCGTCAATTTTCTAATCCTGTACAACTTTTAAACCTCAGAGATACCTTAAATAAGTTAGGAAGCAACATACAGATTACCTGATGACTAGGAATAATCGCAGAGGCTCAAGAAGTATGAGCAACCAACAAAAGGCCTCTTCCTCAATGAAAATCCTCAAGCCTACATCACCCACAGTCAATACAATGGACGTCATGACATGTCTGATAAGGAATTCAGAATATTTATAGTGACCAAACTAACTGAGATGGAAGAGAAAAGAGGCAAAGAGCTCCAGGAGATGAGGAAGTCCATTCATGACTTGAAAGAAGAAATGGATACCTTAAACAAGAACCAGATGGAACTTCTAGGGTTGAAGAATGTGATACAGAAAATCAATACCTACCTTGAAAGTATTAAAAGTAGGTTAGATCAGTCAAAAGATAGAATCTCTAACATAGGAGACAAAACATCTGACCTAGAAAAAAGCATCAAGAAGATTGAGAGAGAAAAAAAAAAAAAAAAAACAGGAAAAATGAGTATAATATATGAGGAATGCTGGATACCATCAAACGCCCCAACATCCTTATAATTGGTATCCCAGAAGAGGAAGAAAAAAATAAGGGCCTAGATAATTTATTCCATTAAATCCTGGAAGAAAACTTTCCAAATCTGGAATGACATTCAAATATCCAGACCCAAGTAATACATAGGACCCCGAGTAGAATCAACCCAAGAAGATCCTCTCCAAAACACATCAACAGACAAAGTACTAAAGTTGGCAAGAGGTTGCCCACTTTCTCCACTGCTCTTTAATATAGTACTGAAAGTCTTAGCTAATGCAATCAGAGAAGAGAACAATATAAAAGGCATTTGAATAGGAAAAGAAGAGTTGAAAATATCTTTATTTGCAGATGACATGATGGTATACTTAGAAGGCCCAAAGGTCTACATGAAAAAACTTCTTGAAGTAATAAGTGAATATAGTAAAGTGGCAGGATACAAAATCAACATCCAAAAATCTATAGCATTTCTATATATGAACAAGTTGGACGAAGTAGAGCTGAAGAAAGGAATCCCTTTCACCATACCCACAAGATGTATAAGATACCTAGGGATAAACCTAACTAAGAAAGTCAAACACCTTTATAAAGAAAACTATGAAAATCTTAAAAAAGATATTGAAAGTGAAATAAAAAAGTGGAAGGTCCTGGATTGGAAGAATTAACATAATCAAAATGGGAATTCTACCCAAATTAACCTACATGTCTAATGCAATTCCAATCAAAATATCAGAAATATTCTTCACAGATCTAAAATAGACAATCATAGAACTTATCTGGAATCATAAAAGACCTTGTATTGCAAAAGTAATCCTCCGCAAGAAGAATGGAGTAGGAGACATATCACTCCCTGATCCCAAGATATACTATAAAGCTGTGGTCATCAAAACAGCTTGGTATTGGCATAAAAACAGACATGTGAACCAATGGAATAGAATAGAGATCCCAGAAATAACCCCCAAAGCTTACAGCCAACTGATTTTTGACAAAGGACATCAGTCAATCCATTGGGAAAAGGAAAACCTCTTTAGTAATGGTGTTGGAAAAACTGGGCATCCACCTGCAGAAAGATGAAACTGAACCCACATATTTCACCATTAACAAAAATCAACTCAAAATGGATCAAAGATCTGAACCTAAGACCTCAAACAATAAAACTACTGGTGGAAAATGCTGGGGAAACTCTGGGAGACATTGGAGTAGGCAAAGATTTCTTAAATAAGACTCCCAAAGTACAGGCAATAATCCCTAAAATAGACAAGTGGGACTATATCAGACTCAGATGTTTCTGCACAGCAAAGGACACAGTAACAAGTGTGAACCGACAACCCTCAGAATGGGAAAGTGTTTTTGTTAAATATGCCTCACACAAGGGACTAATAACCAGAATACACAGGGAACTCAAGTGCCTTATGCGAAGAAAAAAATGATTAACCCAATTAAAAGATGGGAAAGTGAGCTGAACAAAAATCTCTCTAAGGAAGACATATGAACAGCCAAAAAGCATATGAGGAAATGCTCAACATCCCTCATCATAAGGGAGATGCAGATAAAAACCACAATGAGATACCACCTAACCCCTGTCAGAATGGCAAAGATTAAGAATATAAAAAGTGATAAGTGTTGGCGGGGATGTGGTGAAAAGGGAACCCTCCTACACTGTTGGTGGGAATGTAAACTGGTTCAACCACTGTGGAGAACAATATGGAGGTTCCTCAAAGATCTACAAATAGAACTACCATTTGACCCAGCAATCCCGCTTCTGGGTATTTACCCAAAAGACAGGAGAACACTCAGTCAGAAAAGTGCTTGCACATCAATGTTTATTGCAACATTATTCACAATTGCCAAGACATGGAACCAACCTAAATGTCCACAAACTGATGAATGGATTGGAAAAGTGTGGCATTTTTACTCTACAAAATACTACTCAGCCATAAAAAATAACAAGACCCTGGCATTTGATAGAAAGTGGTCAGATATGGAGGATCTATTGCTGAGTGAAGTAAGCCAGGCTATGAAAGAAAGATATTGTATGTATACACTTAATATATACCGACTATCCGCACTCAATGGTAGAGAGCAAAATATTGGAAGACATAAATGCAGTGAAAGTACTTAGCGAGAATAAGACTGTGTGGAATGGGGGGGGGGGGGGTAAAGAGAAGAGGATAGAGAAAGATAGCAAGAGAACAAATAGAGAGGCAGGACGTTAGTGGGAAACAGATATGGCTTATTACCTGTTGATGATGACATGTATAGTATTCTCAACTGGATTGGTCTGAGAAGTATTTCATGATGGGTAAAGTCTTTTTACAAGCAAAATGAGAAATAGTGATTGAGTGATTAAAAAATAATTGGAATAATAATGTTTGGGAAAAACAATGAAAAGATATTCAATGATGAAGTGGGAAGATTAATGTCTCTGTATTGACTGACATGCATGGCATTCCCTTTTGAAAAAGCAATGTAATAACACTATAAAGTTATATGCAATCCACTGGAAAGTTATATGCAATCCAAGGTTATGATGATAATTAAAAAAAGAGAAAAAAATAAAAAAAGAGATAATAATCAATTTCTGTGTCTCATTAATGTCTTGCCTTTCTATTTTTCTTCTTAATGTCTTTCCTCACATTCTCCTCCTTCTCCCACCCTCTTCCCACACTAACAGCATTCAGTTTGCTTTTCACGTGCCAGCAGGTGCTGTAGTGGTGAAGGAGCTGAGTTCTCACATGGCCAACCATGGTTTTGTCCTGGATCTGGTGACTTGAAAATTATGCCTGGCATGTGTTTGTGCATGCATGCCCCAAATCCTGAGGATAATGGGGGCAAAGGATTTAAGGAATGACCAACTTCCTAAGGATTAATTTCTCACATATTGTTTTTCTGTTTGTATCTCTCTCTGGTGAAAGCAAATGACCTACAGCAGACACCTAAAGAAAAAGTTTTAAACTCTTGCCTCAGTGAAAATACAAAATATATTCTTAAACCTGCCTTTTATATCCTGACTTTATACTATGTAACTTTGCTTACATACATTCTTACTATAGAAAAACATCTGTTTTTTATATGCTGATTTGTTTTCTTATGTTTGTTCAAGCAGCAGTCCAATTAAAATCAATGCGGTAAAGGATATGCATACATAGCTGAATATTGTTTAATGAGAGAAATGCATTTTTAATTTAATTTAATTTTTATTTTAGATAGCTTTTTGCAGTAGGGCATGCATGCTTGCCAGGGAAACAAAAAGGTAGAGAGCTAGAACTTCCTACTTGGGGAGATGGCCATGCCACAATCCCTTTTCCTCCATTATCTCAAAATTTTGAGTTCACATGCACATTTGCCCAGTAAGATTCAAGCTGCCAGATCTAAGAGTCAAATTGCACTTAGCTTTGAGGGAGTCCAACAACATAAATAGAATGCCAACTGTTGGTCCCCAATAAATGCATTTTTAGGATAGTTTGTCATTGTGTGAACATAATTGATTGCACTTACACAAACCTAGATGATATTGCACATTGCCCAAGAAATTTATATGGACTAACCTATTATTTTATGGGACCACTATCACGTATGCTTTTCGTCATTGACTGAATTGTCTTTTATCTTTATAGAGCACATGGCTCTTTCATATATATGTCTATATGTATGTGATAAACTGGCCTGTTCATTTCAAGAAGCTATGATGTCATTTCAATGTTAAATATATACAGAGGTATCTGAACAGAGTCCTGAAATGAAATTTTGTGACTACCCTTTGTTTGTGTTTGTGTGTGTGTGTGTGTGTGTCTAAGAAAATTCCACTATATATCCTGAAACCCTTTATCATTTGTCAACAAAGTCCTTCTTATATGTTGATATTGTAAAAACACAAGGAGAGTACAGATTAAAATACCATTCACGTTTTTGTAGATACCATTCACATTTGCTCTTATCATATTGCATACCATTTTTTAAAGAAAGCCAGTCAATGGATCCAGGGGTCAAACCATAGTTTGCCATATGAGAATCCAGTGCCTTATCCACCCCACCACCTGCCAGCCTCTTGCATATCATTCTTTGTTGTACTAAACATCTTAAAGGATTATCATTTCAGCCAATTAGATGAGGCAGAAGAATTATAAACAGGTGCCAGCAAATCACGTGGTAGTTACAATGCTGGACTCCCACATGACTGACCACAATTTGAGTCTGGACCTGCTGTCTAGAACCTCATACTGAGTGCATGTGAATGCACGCCCCACATACTGGGAGGAGATAGAGGAGAATGGATTGTGATGTGGCCATTTCCCCTGTGGGCTAACTTCTCACTTTCTCTCTCAATGTCTCTGTTTCTCTCTCTCTCTTTCTCTTTCTCTCTCGTGCACATGCACATGTGCGAGTGCACACACCCTAAGGCAAAAATCTTTCTAAAAAAGATTTATATAACAATCATGCTTCACACAGGTATTGTGTTAATATAGGAAAAGCAGTGCTCTACTAACGTCAGAGTCCAGAAGTGGTTTAACCACATTCTTATTCTGCTGGCACATGAGATTTAAGTTAACTTTTTACTGTGTACCTACATATCACATTTGATATTTAAAAATCTAGAACCAAAAATTTTCTGCACAATCAGATATGAGGACCGACACAAGATTATTTTAGATATGTATGGGGTACAGTAATTAGGTACATTGGAGATATTTGGCAAATAATACATAAAGAGGGCTGGAAGGTGATGTGATGGTTAAAGCACTGGACTCCCACATGGTTGACCACAGTTCTTGTCCTGGACCTGTGGCTTGCTTTCTCACTCTCCCTTTCTCTCTCTCTGTATTTCTGTTCAAATTTTAAAATAATAATAATAATAAATACAGCTAAATAAATAATTTCTACAAAAATGTAAAAATAGTAATAATACATAAAGAACAAACGGAAGCATACTACTTCTTCATTACAAGTCTTTGTAAGGGTGGCCAACAGGTAGCATAGTGGTTAAGTTCTGGACTTCCACATGGCTGACTACAGTTTTGAGTCCTGGAACCAGAGACTTAAAACTCATGTCTGGCATATGTGCATAGTTGTCTCAAACCCTGAGAAGACAATAAAGAACGGATTGCAGTGTGGACATCACCCCAGGAGTGTTTTCTCATTTTTTTCTGTCTCTCTGGTGATTGTATGTACCCTATAGCAAAAATCTCTCTCTAAAACAAAACAATCAAAAGAAAATCTAACTAATATCAATGTGATGAGAGTTTAAATGATACACAGTGTTGAACAATTAAAGGCAATAATTTTCTCCAAAGTGGAGAAAAATAGAGACATCTCATCAAAATAGTTTATAACATATATGATTATGACTAATAATTCTCTTTTCTGCTCAGACTCCTGAATCTGTGTGTAGTCACAACTGTGTTCCTGGATTTCAAAAACTTCCCCAAGAAGGAAGACCTATTTTCTGCTTTATTTGTGTCTTGCGCCCAGAGTCAGACATTTCAAATCAAACAAGTATGAAATATATAACTAGATTCTTAGTCCATACTATTGCTCAATAAAAATAAAACTGTTACTATTAGAAATAAAACTTGGGGGGCAGAAGGTGATGTGGTGGTGAAGGCACTGCCTCATGTGGCTGACTGTGGTTTAATTCCCAATCCTGAATCTTGAATCATGCCAGGTGCATGTGCATGTGTGCCCCAAATCTCCAGAGCAGAAAGTAAAATAAGAGACTGTGCTAAGGCCATCTCCTCTGGAAGGTGATTTCTCACTTTCTGTTGCTCTGCTGAACACACTGGCCCTATAGCAAAACTCTCTCTCTCTCTCTTACACACACACAGAGAGAAAGAGAGAGACAGAGAAAGAGATAGAAATGAATTATAACCGGTGTTCTAAAGTCACATATTCATTGTTTTGGTATATTTATTTTATAAACACTATTACTACCATATTTTGTGTAAGCTGTTATCTGGCCATGCTCATTCAATTAAACTCAACTCTGAAATAATTTCCAATGGACACCCTTGCACTTTAGTGCTAGGTAAGACAGTGTCAATCTTAAATTTCATACTGGAGCACATTTGTCATGAAATGAGAGATGTGTCATGATCAAGGTGACCTGTGTGTGCCCTAAACTTTGACTCTTACTTTTATGCCCAGATGATAAGCACAACATAATAACAGATAAATTATTATGAAATTATTCTAAACCTTTTTTTTTTTTTTTTTTTTTTTTTTTTGCTATAGGGCATATACACTCACCAGAAAGACAGAGAGAAACAGAAAGACAGAAATCGAGAAATCACCCCCAAGAGGGATGGCCATGCTGCAATCCCTTCTACTCCATTCTCCTCTCGAGATCTTGGGCACACATACACACACACCCGGCATGAGTTTAAGCCACCAGGGTCGGGACTCAAAATGCGGTCGACTACATGGGAGACCAGTTAAATAGCCATTATGCTAAAAGCTGGTCTCAAAATATTTTAAACTTTTTCATTCATGCTCAAATACACCTGTGCAATTAAGAACAAAGAATTGAGTAATACCAGAAAATCACACAAGAATTATATTTCAGGAAGAAACAGATACATAGTTTAAAGATTGAAGACTCAACATTCTAATCAATTTCACATTTAGCCACCTCAAAATTTGCTGTCATACAAAATATAAAATCAAACAATTGTCAAAATAAAATGCGGTACTGGCAATTGTAAAATATGGAAAATTATAAGAAATAATGCTTCCATTTTTCCAATATATAAGGAATAAATATGGTTTGAATTATTCCATAATTTTTATTCAATTTCAGACATTCTAACAGTAGAAATTATTTGGATTTTCATTACTACTAAAAATTAATATTTATGTTATGTTAGAATATGCCAAGAAAAAATGTTTAGTTTCTTGTGACTGAATTGCAAAGCCAAATGAATGTGTAAAACAAAAAATAAAAATAGAGGTATGAAGACAGCACATGGCATGGTGGCTAAGGTGTCTGAATCTCACATGACCCAAATTGTGACTTGAGTCCTCAACAGGATAACTTGGAAAATACACCAGGAGTTCAAGTCCCAGAGTCACAGACTTAAAACACAAGCCAGTGTGTGTAAATGTGTGCCCAAGATCCCAAGAGGACAATGGAAAGGAAGGGATTGTGGTGTGGCCATCCCCCCAAGGGGTGGTTTCGTGTTTTCTATCACTCTTTCTCTCTGTCTTTTCAGAGAGCACATATTCCCTATAGTAAAAATCACTCTTTAAAAAAAAATACTTGCCAAAATATGCATGTTACTTCTGTAGTTGGGAAACTCTTAGATCTTATTCATCAGCCATCTGAAACGTTCTCTTTTTTTTTTTTTGGAGAGGTTTTTTTTTTTTTTTTTGCTATAGGGCGCGTGCACTCGCCAGACAGACAGAGAGAGACATAGAGACAGAAAGCAAGAAATCACCCCCCAGGGGGGATGGTCACGCCGCAATCCCTTCTCCTCCATTCTCCTCTCGGGATCTTGGGCACGCACGCACACGCGCCCGGCGTGAGTTGTAAGCCACCGGGTCCGAGACGCGAACCGCGGTCGACTACGTGGGAGTCCAGCGACATAGCCATTACACTAACTGCTGGTTCCCTGAAACGTTCTCTTTTTGTAGACAGATATCATCCCAGAATTTTATGATATCAATAATTTTAACTACTGTGACTTGCTGAATCAAAGCTGATTTTGAAAAACAGTTCAATGTTGTTAACTTCAGAAATCAATTCATATTTCTGAATATTTCAAGGATTTATAACACAGCTTACATTACTGAGGATTTTGACCCATTTGAGTTTACTGATGTATGGTAACCTTTTAATTCTAATAAAAAGATTTCTTCATTTTCACATTCATTTGATTACAGAATGTCTAGCATCTACCAATAACCAGACTCTGGGAAATTCATATCAAAAATTGGGTCCAGCAGTTAGCATAATCGCTATGTTGCTGAACTCCCATAGAGTCGACCACAGTTTGAGTCCCGGACCCAGTGGCTTAAACTCACACCGGGCGCTTGTGCGTGCATGCCCAAGATTCTGAGGACAGCATGAAGGAGAAGGGATTGTGGCGTGGCCATCCCCCCTGGGGGTTGATTTCTCGCTTTCTGTCTCTCTTTGTCTTTTGGGTGAGTGCACACCCCTATAGCAAAAACCTCTCCAAAAAAAAAAACCAAATTCAACATATTTTAATTTTTCTTATAAGGCAGAAATACTTTGGCAAACCATTTGTGAACTACTAGGAAAGCCTATCACGATAAGGAGTGTATCAGCTTGCCTGTAGTTGCCAAATTTGGTGACAGATCAGGTTTAAGTGAGCTCAGACACAGGAAACTCTGATGACAGATTGAAAGAATGGAGTGTCTATCAAGCATTATATACAGACACTCTCAGGATGACAGGTTACAACTCCCCAGGCCACAAGCTTTCTCCAAAAAGTAACATCATTATGGCCTTAACAAAACTACCTATTCCTTCTGAAAGATGGTGCAAACCTCTGAACAGTAACCAGTGCTTCAGGAGAAGGTCATATTATCCAAATTTTGTTCACTCTAGGTAGTAAGATCAACAATTACTTGGGGGCCTGGCGTGCCTGTGCCCTGCCGCCTCCGCCTTGCCCCCTCGCTGTGAGGAGGAGGAGATGGAGGAGGCAGCTCAGGGAGAGCGAGGTGGGAGCTGGGAGGTGGGAGCTGGAACGCAGAGCATGAGTGAAGGAGCCAAGCTGCCAGTCCACCACCTCCTCCCCTCTGTAAGCAGGCGCCCCAGCAGGGCGGCAGGCGCACGCTGCTCCAGCCCCTCCCTCGCCCCAGTTCCTCCCTCATCAGGCGAGGGGGAGGGCGAGCGAGTGAGCTCCCTGAGAGGAGGTGGCCGGACCAAGTGAGCACCCGAGCATGTGGCATGAGGGGAAGCCACCTGACCGCCCCCTTGGCCTTCCCTTCTCTCCCCCTCCCGGATCCCCCTCCTGACCACGGAGCAGCACCATGTCGGCACTGGCGGCCAAAGTCAGCTAAAAGGAGCTCAACTCCAACCACGACGGGGCGACGAGACCTCAGAGAAAGAGCAACAAGAAGCAAGTGAACATATCAATGAAGTACAAAATGAAATAGACAGACTTAATGAACAAGCCAGTGAGGAGATTTTGAAAGTAGAACAGGAATATAATAAACTTCGCCAACCATTTCTTCAGAAGAGGTCAGAATTGATCGCCAAAATCCCAGATTTTTGGGTAACAACTTTTGTCAACCATCCACAAGTGTCTGCACTGCTTGGAGAGGAGGATGAAGAGGCGCTGCATTATTTGACCAGAGTGGAAGTGACAGAATTTGAAGATATTAAATCAGGTTACACAATAGATTTTTATTCTGATGAAAATCCTTACTTCGAAAATAAAGTTCTCTCTAAAGAATTTCATCTGAATGAGAGTGGTGATCCATCTTCAAAGTCCACTGAAATCAAATGGAAATCTGGAAAGGATTTGACAAAACGTTCAAGTCAAACTCAGAATAAAGCCAGCAGGAAGAGGCAGCATGAGGAACCAGAGAGCTTCTTTACTTGGTTTACTGACCATTCTGATGCAGGTGCAGATGAGTTAGGGGAGGTCATCAAAGATTACATGTGACCAAATCCATTCTAGTACTACTTTGTTCCTGATATGGATGATGAAGAAGGAGAAGATGATGATGATGATGATGATGATGAAGAAGAAGAGGGATTGGAAGATATTGATGAAGAAGGAGATGAGAATAAAGGTGAAGAAGATGAAGATGATGAAGAGGGGAGGAAGGAGAGGAGGATGAAGGAGAAGATGTCTGACAGAACCCTGATGGATTCCAATCCTTCTTTTTAAAAAAATTTTCTCCAGTCCCTAGGAGCAAGTTGCAGTCTTTTTTTCTTTTTTCTTTTTCTTTTTTTCTCTTTATTTCCCCCTCTTGTGCTCAGTCACCCTGTACTTGAGGTCTCTTTTCTCTACACCATGGTTCTCAACTTATTTTAGGGGGAAAAAACTTGAAACAATGGGAAAAGAATCTCTACCCTTTTCTGTTCCAAATTCATTTTGATCTCTTCCTGTCTCAACAAAAACTGTTTGGAATCAACACCACTGTGCTCTGTGGAAAAAAGAAAATCCTTCTGCTCCCTTCGCTCTGCTGGAAGCTGGAGGGTGCTAGACCCCTGTGTAGAAGTGCATAGAATTCTAGCTTTTTTCCTCCTTTCTCTGTATATTGGGCTCAGAGATTACACTGTGTCTCTATGTGAATATGGACAGTTAGCATTTACCAACATGTATCTGTCTACTTTCTCTTGTTTAAAAAAAGAAGAAAAAAAAACTTAAAAAAAAAAGGGGTTATAGAAGGTCAGCAAAGGGTGGGTTTGAGATGTTTGGGTGGGTTAAGTGGACATTTTGACAACATGGCTTCTCCTTTGGCATGTTTAATTGTGATGTCTAATGGACATGCTTGCAGTTTAAGATGACACTTTTACAAATAAAATTCTCGCCTAATGATGACTTGAGCCCTGCCACTCAATGGGAGAATCAGCAAAACCTGTAGGATTTTATTTGGAATTGACATTCTCTATTGTAATTTTGTTCCTGTTTATTTTTAAATTTTCTTTTTGTTTCACTGCAAAGGAAAGATGCTCAGTTTTAAACGTTAAAAGTGTACAAGTTACTTTGTTACAATAAAACTAAATGTGTACACAAGGATTTGATGCTTTTCTCTCAGAATAGATAGACTTACTATGACCTTCCAAGTTTGACTTGTATGGATCACTTCACTGTCAAACTGTCACCCAAACTTCGTTATTTTTGATATGCACTTTGCAGGATGACTTCTCAGGGCTATGTGGACTGAGTAAAGGGATTTAAATCAATGTATTAATGCTCCCACAGCTGGGAAACATGGGTACAATTTGCTGTCGATTTATCAATGTTATCATTGGGGATGCAAGAGTGCTCAAAACTGAGTTCTGAATATCTCGTGTTTTTATCTCAAAGTGGCAGTTCTTTAAATGGGTCTTTGTGCCTGTGACCACCATCGGACAAAGTGGTGCTCTACTGCCAAGGTCCACATGGGACAGTTGCTGGCACGTCTTCATTGGCACTTAAAGTGTGGCCAAGAAGACAGGCTCTTGGAGTAAGAAGTCAGGTTTAGAAGTTATGAATACTTTTTTTGGTGCCTGAGTCCCTGTTTTCTAGCATAAAGTTCCCAAACATGACGGACTGTGAATCTTGGTGGGATGATGAGCTCTGCTCAGTGCCACTGTGCAGAGAGGCTACCTACTGCGTGAGCTTTTTAATGATGTGCAGTATAGTGGGACATACCACTTTTTTAGAGATGGATTAATGGGCAGCCTGGTCAAATTAAAGCTTTTTGAAGTATAGAACTTTATAATGGAACTGTTCCATCAATGGACAGAGTGTAACAACCCTGTCTAGATGGACAGTATGTAATTTCTGTGCAGGTCTCTGTTTAGTGAATGCATCACTGTATACCGGTCAGGAATCTTGCTCCAATAAAGGAACATAAAGACTAACAACAACAACAAAATAAAAAGCTATAAAAAACTAAATTTTTCCTTTTCCCAGGCTCTTTTGCCTCTTCTCTGAAAGAAAATGGGACCCTTCACCAGTACTCCAAGCTCCCTAACAGAAAGCACTGTCACTGAATTCTGAATTTGAATTTGTATAAAATTCTTTTTTTTCCTTAGGTTTTTATCAAAGGGTGAGTGTGCTTGCTGGAAAGTGAAAGAAAGAAGGAAGTGGAGGATTTTCTACTGATAATTCAGCCTCCAGCAAACAAGCTAGCATGGCAGGAGAGGCAAGGCCTTCAAAAGAAGATTCCTCATGGCTCCTGTGCACTAGTTACTTCAGGGTACAAGAGAAATAAAGATTTTCTACTGATAATTCAGCCTCCAGCAAACAAGCTAGTGTGAGCAATTGCAACAGAATGGCAAAGAGATTCCAGATCAACTCTTTCAGTTTGCTCCTGAACATTCAGACTGAACTTCAAGAATTAGAAAGAAACACACCATCCATCAGATGACTATAAATCACCACAGGAACACAAGAAATATGGGAAAGCAAAAAAATACCTCTCCTCCAAGGGAAAAGAATAACTCCTCTGCCTCCACAAGCAGTTCAATGGAAATCATGGAAATGTCTGATAAAGAATTTAGATCATTCATAATGGTGAAGCTAACAGAGATGCAAGAGAAGAAAGACAATGAACTGCTAAAGAGAAAGGAGAAGTTGACGAGTTCCAGGAGGTGAGGAAATTCTTACAAGATCTAAAAGAGGAATTACACACTTTAAAAAAGAATCAAATGGAACTGTTAGAGATGAAGTCTCTAATAAAGAAATCAAAATCTCCCTTGAATGTATTCAAAGCAGACTAGATCATACAGAAAATAGAATCTCAAACGTAGAAGAGAAAATACCTGGCCTAGAAAAATCCACCATGAAGACTGAGAAAACAGCCCAAAAATCTGAGAATTATATATGAGAAGTACTAGATACCATCAAACATCTATACATCTGGATAATTGGCATTCCAGAAGATGAAGAGACCCATAAGGGCATTGATAATCTATTCCATGAAATCCTGCAAGAAAACTTTCCAAACCTAGAGAGGCATTCGAAGATCCAGTCCCAAGAAATACAAAGGACCCCAAGTAGAATCAACCCAAGAAGATCTTCTCCAAGACACATTATAGCCTGGTTGACCAAAACCATAGACAAAGACAAGATACTAAGACTGGCAAGAGAAAAACATCAAGTTACCTACAAAGGACATCCCATCAGGCTAACAGAAGATCACTCATTGGAAACAATGCGAGCGAGGAAAGAATGGGAAAATATATTCAAAGTGTTAAGAGATAAGCAATTTCAGCCAAGTATACGGTACCCAGCAAGATTATCTTTCAGGTGGGAAGAAAGGACAAGAACATTCTCAGATAAACAAAACCTGAAAGAATTTACCAGCACCAGACCAGATCTCCAAGAAGTTCTCAAGGGTGTGCTATATCAAGAAAATTAAATACAGACACACAAAAATAAGAGTTCAAAAACTAAGAAAGTGGCCAACTTAATCGTAGGGACAAATCTGGAGTTGAATATTATATCCCAGAATTTAATCAGGAAACTTGAACCAGAACAGAAGGTAAAAGTACATGAGACCGATAGGTTCATGCACCCACCATTTGAACAGAATCCTAACCTGTTTCCTGGCTTTAAGCAAAATTCCTTAGCATTTCTTTGATTTAAGTTAAAAATGGTTTTCTTAATAGTTCCAAGTGAACTTACTATTGAAAGTAGTTAGATTATTTAAGAAATTGTGTGATCAATACAATGTGGGTGGGAAAGGAATGGAAGACAATTGTAGACACCAGAGATAGTGTGAGAAGAGGGTGGGAAAGGACAGAGGGTCAGAAAGAGGGGTAAAAAAAATTCTAGGAACTAGAAATGAAAAATTTTTGATAATAATATGCATGATTAAGTCACTATGCAGTATATTCTGGATGGAAAATCACATTTTGTATGCTGTGATAATTCTTAGGGAAAGAATGTAAATTAAGTTAACAAAAAAGTTTCAGAAAAAAATATCAATTCAATGACTGCTGTAAGATATATAGCCCCAGCTAGGTGCTACTTTATAGGATGCCTAAAGTTAGACTCGTGTTCATGGAAATGTATATGTCAGCTATGTTTGCTATGAAAATATTTAGATTAATTAAGATCTTTAGTAATTCAATAAAATGAGGGGAGGGAAACAGTATAGAAAGCAAAAATAGATACCAGAGACAGTGTGGGAGGAGAGTGGGAGATGGCAGAGAGCAAGAGATAGGGAATCAAGGATGGGGGAAAAAGCAAAACATACAGGAAACAAGGTAAATAGAGAATTATTTGTTGAAAATAACATGCATGTTGATGTGCTTGATTGAGACAATATACAGTGTACTCTGGATTAAAAATCTCATTTTGTATCTGTAATGATGTATAGTGAAAGGATGTAAATAAATAAATTTAAATTTAAAAAAAAAAGAAGGAAGTGGAGTGAGACATCACCCCATAAAGGCAATGGCCACATCATAACCCTTTCTCCTCCATTCTCCTCATGGGATTTTGGACACAAAGGAACATGCACCCAGTGTGATTTTCAAGCTGCTGAGTCTTGGACTTCAGGAAAGGTTACTTCTTCCTTCGGCCAAGTAGGAGAACAAAATCTTACCCACTACACCACCTGATGGCCCCTAAAATTCTTTACATTTATCCAGGAATGGGCCAGTCAGTGGCATTATGGAAAGGCAGCCAGATCCACATAACCAACTCTGTACTTTGATTCCCAGACCCAGTGGACTGAAGATTACATCAGGAGCATATTCATGTGTGCTCAAAATCCCAAGGGAAATGATGAAAAAGGAACTTTGGCATGGTTATCCCATAGGGTGGTGATTTCTCCTTCCTCTCCACCTACCATACCTATCTCTGTATCTCTCAGACAAGCATTTGTGCCCCATAGCAAAAACCTTAAAAAAAATTTACTTACTCAGGAGTGCTTGGTAGGCCAAATAATTGTAGGAGGGGTCCAGAGGTTTCACTCACTTTAAGATCCCAAAGCACCCCACAAAACACAGCTGCCATAATAGGAACACTCTGTCTGCAAAGACTCCACAGTTATTTCTGGGAAACTGGGGGCATTTCACTAGTATTGGAAATAGGCTGGGACCAGCAGTTATCATAATGGCTATGTCGCTGGACTCCCACGTAGTCGACCGCAGTTCGAGACCCAGACCCGGTAGTTTAAACTCACCCCGGGCACGTGTACATTCATGCCCAAGATCCCAAGAGGAGAATGGAGGAGAAGGGATTGCGGAGTGGCCATCCCCCCTGGGGGGTGATTTCTCACTTTCTATCTCTCTGTCTCACTCTGTCTGTCTGGCCAGCGCATGTGCCCTATAGCAAAAACCTCTCAAAAAAAAAAAAAAAAAAAAAAAAAAAAAGGAAATAGGCTTATACTACAGATGGGTAAATTTAAAGAGATACTGAGTACCATCCATGATACAAGTGCTAGCTGTACAGATGCAACACCTGGGCAGGTTCTTGTCTGATGCTCAAGAAGAATTAGAAATGTGGAGAAATGGAGAGAACAGTAAGCAAAGTTTACTAGAAAGGGATCAAAGTTTCCAGATAAGTGAATGGGTTGCCCCCTGGGTGTCAGAATGGCCCAGTTACATGGGCTCTAACAAGGGAAAAAAACAACAAACAAACAATGTAAAAACCAATTTTGTCTAAGGAGATGGGAGAAAAAGACAACTTTCTTTCAAGTGGTATCAGCGGAGGTGTTTTGTGCCACCAAGGAGTCTTAAACTAATCATTGTCCTTGAGTTGACACTTTGCTCAAGACTATAGGCAATCTACCTACTTTTGGCCCAGTCAACAAGTGATCATATATTTTTTTGAAACATTGGAAAAGAGTATATTGTTCAAGGCCTTCCTTCTACTACTCTCTAGACCAAGAGAGACTACACTCACTATTTGGAATGTAGCAATAATATGAACAATGCTACTTTCATCTGTCATTATCTCAAGCAGGCTGCAAGCAGTTTTCTGTGCAAATAAGTAGCAAGAGCTAATAATTGATTTCTACTGAGAGCAGTGAATGATTTTTATGAAAGGCTTGACTCTACTGACTCCATTTGTCTCCTACCCTCCGGTCTGTGGACTCCTCACCCTATCTACCTAACCAGAGATCTTACTCCTCTCTCATCAGGATCCTACAGCAGAGCTGGAAACTGAAGTCCTGGTTGTCAGACCCTCTGGTTCCTCAACCTGAAGAAGGAAAACCTGCATTTTGAACTCTATATTAGAAACTTGTTTCCACCTTTTTGCCTATAGTAAACAGAGAGATTAACATTCCTATTGTCTTTCTAAATAATCCAAAACTCCCTACCTTAAGAAGTTCCTTGGGAATAAACTCTTTGCCTGGAGCCATGAAGATCATTAAGACATCCTCTCCTGGGAACCAGCAGTTAGCGTAATGGCTAGGTCGCTGGACTGCCACGTAGTCAACCGCGGTTCGCGTCCCGGACCCGGTGGCTTGAAAATCACGCCGGGCGCGTGTGTGTGCGTGCCCAGGATCCCGGGAGGAGAACGGAGGAGAGGGGATTGCGGTGTGACCGTACCCCCTGGGGGGGATTTCTCGCTTTCTGTCTCTATGTCTCTCTCTGTCTGTCTGGCGAGCGCACGTGCCCTATAGCGAAAAACCTCTCAAAAAAAAAAAAAAAAAAAAAAAGACATCCTCTCCTTTCTCACTGTTCAAAATATAACAAACTGACCTTGCACCAGCTTGGAATGAATCACCCCATTCCAAAGCTTCTGTGATCACCGTTGTACACCTGAATGCACAAATGGTGAGGTTTTTCTATAGGGCGCATGCACTTGCCAGAGAGAAAGAAAGACAGACAGAAAAAGAGAAATCACCCTGCAGTGCGGATGGCCACAGCACAATCCCTTCTCCTCCATTCTCCTCTCGGGATCTTGGGCATGCACGCACATGTGACCAGCATGAGTTTAAGCCACTGGGTTTGCACCACGGACCACGGTCAACTACATGGAAGTCCAGTGACATAACCATTACACCAACTGCTGGTCCCCTCACAAACCCTCCTTCAGACAAAGCAGTTACTCAAAGCAAAGCCCAGGTCACCTCTTTTCTCACCCCAGACCTGCACAAATTGACGCTCCTGTCGCTCTTCCCACCCAGCCCGGACCAGGGCCTGCTCTTTTCTTCCGGTGCCCCTCCCCCTCCACCCGACTTCCCCCCACATTTATGCTCCCTCTAAGGAAGAGGGGCACCTCTCCACTACTTGGGTCCTCAAAACCCGCAACCCTCATCCTTCACACTCAGACTCACCTCCGTGGACACCGTGTGCGGCAGAGCACAGTCAGCACAGTGGCAGGTTCTCCCCAGCGACCACGCAGAAGGAACTGAGCGCCACAGAAGGAGAGAGAATCTGAAAAAGCCGCCCTCCTGGGCCCGTATTGATGACGCCATCAAAGCAGAGACTACATTTCCCAAAAGGCTCTGTGATCCCAGATTAGGCACTCAAGTGGAGTTTGGTTTGTGTTCATTCACTGGGGAGAGTTACCAAGGGACCAGAACCTGATCAGAGAAGAATGGTCTCTACCCAAGTGAGTGAGAGACAGGATCCTGGCTCTTTATTAAATCCTGGTGTGACATTTCAGGGGTAATGGGGAAATTCCTACGTGGGTCACTTAGTCAATGACATTAATAAGTAACCTAATACTTCTGTTGTTCTGATATGGTTATTCCTGTTATAGAACCACCGACTCTTTTTTGTAATGCTTTCTAATATGTGAAAAATAATGTGTTAATGTTTATTAAGAAACACATTATTAATATGGTAATTGTCTTGAAGTCATTAGAATATTTATCCCCACCCACTAAGCTGATTTTTAAATTTTCAATGGGTATTACAGTTGGAATACTGTCTATCTATAAGATACCAGGATCATAGGGTAGGTGTACTCCATATTCCAAGTGTATTTACATTTCAAGTGTCTAATAATTATTTGCCCCAAATCTCTCATGTTTTATCTAATAATTTTTAGTTATTTGGGGTATGTCTGTTTGTGGAAGATGTTCCTGATTGTTCTTTGATTTGAACCACAAACCAGACTAGGAGGGATTTCATATACATTTTGCTATTACTGAGTTTATTTTCAAACAGAGAACTGCCAGTTTTTTGAAAGGATTATTTTATTTAACTTTATTCTTCTTATTATTTTGGAGAGAACCACTTTAAATTATATTACAGCATGGTAGCATCACATCACACTTAATGTGTGACACAAGGAATTAAGAGATTATGGAAAATTATTAGATTGTTTAACAATAAACAAGTCTAGGGTGCACGGTTGAAGTAGGGCAGATTATTGAGACATTGGATTGCAAAATTATGTTTTATCATGACACAAACTACATCTTCTAGCTCATAGTAAGGCTTTATCACTTTGTTCCACTTCTCAGGTATCAATTTACAAATGACTAGGACACATCTGTACCAAATTAAAAATTATGCCTCAGGATCTCCCCCAACTTCTACATCTAATGATAAACAGCAATATTCCCTGATACTGTATTGCTCTTGCCTGAAATATCCTTGCTATTTCTTCAAAAACCAGATTTAAGCCACTTGTTCCTGCAAAGAAAAACAACTAGATAAAAAAATTTCTTGAACAGGAATACTGTATTGTTCTTAGCATACTCCTATCACTAGGAGTAATTCTTTACTCCTCAGTTGCTTACTTGCCAAGAAGTTGGAAAAAGATAATTAGATTCAGAAAAAGTTTCAAATCAATTGTTGTTTTTTATTATCAACTTTAAAATGTCATATAATGGCCTTAAAATTATCTGGCTGTTACTGTAGCTGGAAAACTCTTAGATCTTGCTCATCAGCCAGCTGAACTCTACCCTTCTCAGAGACATAGATACCATCCAAAAATTTTCTTTTCTTTCTTTTTTTTTTTGAGAGGTTTTGCTATAGGGCACATGCACTCACCTGAAAGACAGAGAGAGACAGAGAGACAGAAAGGAAGAAATCACCCCCCCCAGGGGGGATGGTCACACCACAATCCCTTCTTCTCGATTCTCCTCTTGGGTTCTTGAGCACACACACACACACGTGCCCAGCATGAGTTTAAGCCACTGGGTCTGGGACTCAAACTGCAGTCGACTACATGGAAGTCCAGAGACATAGCCATTCCACTAACTGCTGGTCCCTCGAGAATTTTCTTATATCTTTATTTTTTTATTTATTTTAGAGAGGTTTTGTTTTGTTTTGGTTTTTGGTTTTGTTGTTGTTGTTACAGGGTGTGTGCACTCACCAGAAAGACAGAGAAAGACAGAGAGACAGAAAGCAAGAAATCAACCCCCTCCCCCCCCATAGGGGATGGCCATGTTGCAATCCCTTCTCCTCCTTTCTCCTCTCGGGATCATGAGATATCACCTAATCCAGTCAGAATATCTAAGATTAAAAAAATAATGAAAAATGTTGGCAGGGGTTTGGTGAAAGGGGAACTCTCTTACACTTCTGGTGGGAAAGTAGATTGGTCCAGCCACTGTGGAGAGCAATTTAGAGATTCCTCAAAAATCTACAAATAGAACTTACCATATGATCCAGCAATCCCACTCCTTGGTATCTACCCAAAGGACAGAAGAATTCTTCATTGGAAAAGAGGTTTCTGAGACCAGCAGTTAGCATAATGGCTATGTCACTGAACTCCCATGTAGTTGACCGTGGTTTGAGTCCCAGACCCGGTGGCTTAAAACTCACACTGTGCATGCCCAAGATCCCAAAAGGAGAATGGAGAAGGGATTGTGGCATGGCCATCACCCCTGGGGGTGATTTCTCACTTTCTGTATCTCTCTGTGTGGCGAGCGCAGGTGCCCTATAGCAAAAACCTCTCAAAAATTAAAAAAGAAAAGAAAAATAGAAAAGTGCTTGCACATTGATGTTTATTGAAGCACTATTCACGATTGCTAAGACATGGAACCAAACCAAATGCCCCCAAACAGAAGAATGGATTGAAAAACTGGCACATGGAATACTATTCAGCCATAAAAAAAAACCAACAAAACCCTGGCTTTTGACAGAAAGTGGAAGAATATGGAAGATTTACTGCTGAGTGAAGCAAACCAGGCAATGAAGGAGAGATATTGTATGTCCCAACTTAACATATACCGAATGTTCACACTCTATGACTGAAATGGATTGACTAAAGGATTTACAAAGAAAATAAATGGGTATAAATACCAGATATAGTGTGTGTGGAAGAGTGGGGCCTGAGGAAGGACATTTAGAAGAAAAATAGGAAGGCAAAGCATTAATGGGACAAAGAAATGTGGTATTATATGTTGAAGACATTTTAATCAACTGGACTAGGGAGAAATGTTCACATATTGAAATATTCACTTTGTAAGCTAAATACTGTGATTGAATGTATAAAAAAAGAAAATAAAAAAGCAAAAAAGAGTTACCTGACAGTAGAAAATATTAAGAAACTATAATACAATAATAATAGACAAATTCAAAGGGGCTGAAATATAGACAAATTACACCAACAAATTTATATTGACATAGGATTTGTTGTAAAGAAAAAAATATTTTTCCTTGACATATCTAGTTTTTGTTACCTTTCAAAAACTAGAGGGGCCAATAGGTAGCATGGTGATTAAGGCACTGGACTTTTATATGGCTGATCATGGTTTGAATCCTAGACCTGGTGTCTTATTTTCTCACTTTTCCTCTCTCTCTCTCTCTCTCTGTATCTCTCTCTGATCAATTTTAAAATAACAATAACAAGGGGCCGGTAAGTGACTTGGTGGTTGGGGAACTGGACTACCACATGACTAACTGTGGTTCAAGTCTTGGAACTGGTGGCTTCTTCTCTCATTTTGCCTCTCTCTATCACTTTGTCTCTCTCTGGTGAGAGCAGGTGCTCTATAACAAAATTCAAAATAATAACAATTAATAAAATAAGATAAATAATCCTACATTAAAAAATAAGAAAGAAACCTCAGGTTCTGCAGGTGGTGTGGTGAATGCAGGCACATGGTCCACTGCATGTTTTGATTTGCAGACTTTGCAGCGTGAAAAAAAACATGCTGGGCACATGCACATCTCTTCCCTCCTATCTCCAGTGGTTATTACATGAATCAAATAGGCAACAAACATAAAATATTTTTATAATTTATTATTGAATGTGAAATATTATTAGTATTATTAATTATTCTGTACTTCTAATGAATTCAAATACATTTAATTTAGGGTTTCTATAATTAAGTATAGCCTTTCTATAATTTAAAAAGCTCTTTTTAATAATAGACAAACCATAATTTATTCAATAGAATGCATTCTACACTCTAAAATTATTGGCTCAAAATTCAAAGGTTAATTATATTTTAATGTAAAGAAAATCCTCTTTAGAGAGGTTTTTTTTGTAGTTATATGTAATTATCTAATATTTCTTTCTACACTTGAAAAGAGAAGCTATATTTTCCAGGGGGTAATATATATAATTTTTTCCCCAATGGAGAACTTTACATTTTCCATTTGTCGAATGTTTTCTGCCTTTGCACCTCACACCCCCCCTCTACCACCCACTCTCTGTCACCCACTCTCCCTCCTTACACTCTTTGCCTTCTACAGCCATCCTCGCTACCATCACATTTTTCACATTTCTCAACATGTGCCATAGAGAGCAGACACTCATTACAAATTGCATGAGAATATCCAATGTATATATTTCAGAATCTGGCTCACATTGCTCAATATTAAGTCTTCTATGTTCATCCATTTTGAGTAAGATGATAGGATCTCATTGTTTGTTATAGTTATGTAATATTTCATTGTATATATGTGCCACAGTATTTCAAACTAGTCATCAATATTTAAACACTTAAGTTGGTTCCATGTTTTAGCAATTATGAGTAATGCTGCAATAAACATAAATGTGCTAATGCTTTCTGACTGTTTTCTCTATTCTTTTGATAAATACCAAGTGGGTTTAATGAGTCAGATAGTAATACTATTTGTAGACTTTTGAGAAACCTCCATATTGTTTTCCACAGAGTTTGTACTAATTTAATTTCCACCAACAGTGTAAGAGGGTTTCCTTTTTAAAAATTCAATTGAATTATTTTTAAAACTTTAAGGTTTTTGCCATAGTTCATATGCGCTTCCTGGAAAGAGACAGAAAAGGACACTAAAAGTGAAAAAAGCACCACACAATGGGGATGGCCACGGCACAATACCTTTTTCATCTTCCTCTTAGAATTTTGGGTATGTGCACAGATGTGCCATGTATGATTTACAAGCCACCAGCTCTGGGGCTCCAACAATGATTGGCCATATGGGAGTCCTAACTACTACACCACCTACTGGCCTCTAAGAGGATTTCTTTCCACCACAGCTTCACAAACACTTGTTCTTTAGTTTTTTGATTCTAGGTATTCTAACTGGAGTTAAATGGCATCTCATGTTGTTTTTTTAAAAAAATAGTTATTTATTTAATTTTATTTATTATTGTTATTTTAACTTATCATAGGGCACATGTACTTAACAGAGAGAGAGACAGGTTAAATGAGAAAGTAAAATGTCACTCACTATCGGATTTTGAATCACAGTTGGCCATGTGGGAGTGCAGTGCCCTAACAACCATACCACCTGCTCTCCCCATCACATTGTGTTTGATTTTTTTAGAGATATTTTTTTCTGTATGTTCACTCACCAGAGCTACAGAGAGATAGAGATATAGAAAGGAAAAAAAATCTCTCCCTGAGGGGATGACCACACCATAATCCCAACTCCTTCACTATCCTCTCGAGACTTTGGGCATGCATACACATGCACATGCCCAGTGTGACTTTGAAACCACTGAGTCTGGAAAACTGTGGTCAACCTCTTGGGATTCCAGAGCCTTAACCACTTAGCCCCACACATTGTGGTTTTAAGTTGCATTTTCCTAATGACATGAGAATTTAAAAATTTTTTCATTTGCCTTTTGGCCATTCATTGAAATCATTTGCCCATTTTTTAATTGAGTTACTATAGAGCTCAGAAAGCCTGTGTAGTGATCACAGGTTGTTACATTGAAAAGATACACATGAAGATCAGCAAAGGGAGAGATGCTTAGATTGAAGTCCAGTAGAAACCAGGGCAGGCTTCCAGGTGTCCCCTCCTAGGGGAGTGGCATAGACACTTGTTTAATTTTTCCACCAATAATGATCTTTTTTTTTTGCATTAATTCAATCTTTTTATTGTTTTAGAGAGATTTTTTTAAATGGGCTTAATCCTTATCTTTTTTTTTTAATTACATTTAATCATTGCACCTCTTTACAGTGTACAACATGGTTTTTCCCAGCATGAATACAGTGCACATTAGTCAAGACAATGATTATACCATATACATTATCATCAACAGACAACTTCATTTTTGTGTCTATCAAGTGTGTTGTTTGTTCCTTAATCCCTCCCTTCCGCCCTCAATTACTCATTCCCATTACCTCTCCCATACTGTCTCTAGTATCTGCAGTTGCCATCCCTGCTATTGTATCTTCCAGTTCTTTCAGTTTCTTTTTTTTTTTTTTTTTTTCAATTATCAGCTCATATAGTTTTTAACAATAGGGAGCATAGATTCTACTCAGGGTTGGATTAAGGGTGGGTCTCATGCAGTTCCACAATTGTAGGTGTGTCTCCATGAAATACAGTTTCAGGAAAGCAATTCTGGAAAGCAGAGGTGATTATCAGTTGATGTGGCACATCATCCATCATGTGATTACCAGGAATGGTGTTGTGGGGATCTGCAGCGTAAGTCATCCTCGGGTATCTGACTTCCTTAAGAATCATAGAGTAGTTCTTGTTTTTCCCTGAGGTAATGCAGGGCTGGTAACCATCATCTTCTCACTGTCCATAGGCAGGGAAAATCCTCCTATACAATATATTTCTCAATTGGTTTAAGACAGCTAAAGTTTCTTTCTGTTGCTTGTAGTTGCAAGTTCTTAATCCTAGTTTTCGGCTTCATTTTGCCGCCTGTGGCCGGTTGCCACACGCAAGCGCAGGCCCAGGGGCCACACGCAGGCCCGGGGCCACACGCAGACCCGGCGGCCACGCACAGGTGGGGGGGGGAGGGCAACGAGCGTGGGCCCAGGGCCCACGCGCAGGCCTGCCGCGCAAGGGCATGCGGGGGCGCAGAGCCCCAGCCTGCTGCACTGGCCCGGCCCGCCGCCACGCAGGGGCACACGGGGCGCAGAGCCCTGGCCGCCGTGCCGGCCCGGCCTGCTGCTGTGCCGGGGGCACATGGGGCACAGAGCCCCGGCCCGCCACGCAGGGCTGGCCCGCCGCCGCGCAGGGGGCACGCGGGGCACAGAGCCCTGGCCCGCCGCCGCCCTTGGGGACGCGGGGCACAGGGGCACGCGGGGTGCAGAGCCCCGGCCCACCGCGCCGGCCCGGCCCGCCATGCAGGGGGCACGTGGGGTGCAGAGCCCCGGCCCTCCATGCAGGCCCGGCCCGCTGTGCAGCATTACGCGGGGGCGCAGAGCCCCGGCCCACTGCGTAGGGGCACGTGGGGCACAGAGCCAGGGCCCGCTGCGCCGGCCCGGCCCGCCGCCGCGCAGGGGCATGCGGGACGCAGAGCCCTGGCCTACAGTGTAGGGGCACGTGGGGCACAGAGCCACAGCCTGCTGCGCCGGCCCGGCCCGTCGTTGCGCAGGGCCACGCGGGGTGCAGAGTCCCGGCCCGCCGCACAGGCCCGGCCCGCCACTGCGCAGGGGCACACGGAGCGCAGAGCCCCGGCCCGCTGCGCAGGCCTGGCCCGCTGTGCAGGCCCGCTGATCATTTTTTTTTTTATCATCATCATAATCTTCTTTATATTACATTGAATTACATGTAACTTTACAGTGTATTACATTGATTTTTCAAAAGGGAATGCCGAGAATCAGCAGTTAGCATAATGGCTATGTCACTGGACTCCCACGTAGTCGACCGTGGTTCTCATCCCGGACCCGGTAGCTTAGAACTCACGCCAGGCGTGTGTGCATGCGTGCCCAAGATCCCAAGAGGAGAATGGAGGAGAAGGGATTGCGGCATGACCAACCCCCCTGGGGGGGTGATCTCTCACTTTCTGTCTCTATGTCTCTCTCTGTGTCTGGAGAGCGCACACACCCTATAGCGAAAACCTCTCCATAAAAAAAAAGGGAATGCCATGCATGTCAGTCAATACAGAGACATTAATCTCCCCACTTCATCATTCAATATCTTTTTTATGTCTTTCCCAATCATTATTATTATTATTCTAATTATTTTTTAAAACAGTCAATCACTATTTCTCATTTAGCTTGTAAAAAGACTTTACCCATTGTGGGGGACACGTTTAAGAGAGAGAATCTGAGGTGTGGGGACATGCTCTGAGCAAACACCACATGCTCTTTTGGGGTTTGGCAGAACCTTATAACTTGTCTTTCCTTGACCTTGGCTGCAGACAGAGCAAGGGTGGAAATTGCTAGGGGCGTTCCAACAGACACATGTGATAGACTTCAAGAAACATCTTGGCAAAATCCAATCCCTGCTCTGCATCTGAAAGGTTCCTTAGCCTACTCTGGGTGTGGTGGTGCGAGAAGATCTTTAGCTTCTTCCCCACACCTAACAGCTAGTTCTTTGCATTAGAAAGGAAGATGAGATTTTCTCTTGATGGGATCATCACCAAGGGATATACCTGGCCTGGTGTGACTAAGCCCTTATAGATTTGTTAACTGCTTCTTATTGTCTGTAACCTGGCAACAAATGTATGAAGTGTCGTAAAACATAAATGTGTAATGTCTCCTTGTTCTATAAATAAAGATGTCCAGTTCATCTGGGCGGCACAAGTTGCTTGGGCTACCTAGGCTCAGGCTGCCTGTGTCCGTTTCTACTCTAACTTTTGTCTCATTTTTTTATGCTTCTTCCATAGTAGTGCCGAGCCCGGGGGCGGACGCCGACAACCCATCATGAAATACTTCTCAGACCAATCCAATTGAGAATCATCAACAGGTAATAAGCCATATCTGTTTCTCACTAACGTCCCACCTCTCTATTATTCTCTTGCTATCTTTCTCTATCCTCTTCTCTTCACCCCCCCCCCCCCCATTCCACACTGTCCTATTCTCTTTAAGTACCTTCACTGCTTTTATGGCCTCCAATTTTTCACTCTCTACCATAGAGTGCTGATAGTTGGTATATATTGAGTGGATACATACAATATCTTTCTTTCATAGCCTGGCTTACTTCACTCAGCAATAGAGCTTCCATATCTGACCACTTTCTATCAAATGCCAGGGTCTTGTTATTTTTTTTTATTGCTGAGTAGTATTCCATAGAGTATATATACCACACTTTTCCAATCCATTCATCAATTTGTGGATATTTAGGTTGGTTCCATGTCTTGGCAATTGTGAATAATGCTGCAGTAAACATCGATATGCAAGCACTTTTATGACTGAGCATTCTCCTGTCTTTTGGGTAAATACCCAGAAGTGGGATTGCTGGATCAAATTGTAGTTCTATTTATAGATCTTTGAGGAACCTCCATATTGTTCTCCACAGTGGTTGAACCAGTTTACATGCCCACCCACAGTGTAGGAGGGTTCCCTTTTCACCACATCCCCGCCAACCTTTATCACTTTTTATATTCTTAATCTTTGCCATTAGGGGTTAGGTGGTATCTCATTGTGGTTTTTATCTGCATCTCCCTTATGATGAGGGATGTTGAGCATTTCCTCATATGCTTTTTGGCTGTTCATATGTCTTCCTTACAGAGATTTTTGTTCAGCTCTTTTTCCCATCTTTTAATTGGGAATACACAGGCAACTCAAGTGCCTTATGCGAAAAAAAATGATCATTATTTTTTTTTCAGTGCATGAGCTGCTTGAGATTTTTGTATATTCTGGATATGAATCCCTTGTCTGAGGAATAATTTGCAAGTACTTTCTCCCTTCAGAGGACTGTCTTTTCACTCTAATTATTGTTTACTTTGCTGTGTGGAAGATTTTTAGCTTAATGGTTCCCATTTGTCTATTTTTGGGACTATTGTTTATGCTATATATAGGGTTCTTATTTAAGAAATCTTTTTTTTTTTTTTTTTGAGAGGTTTTTGCTATAGGGCATGTGTGCTCGCCAGAAAGACAGAGAGAGAGACGGAAAGCAAAAAATCACTCCCCCGGGGGGGGGGGGGGAAGGTAGCCATACTGCAATCCCTTCTCCTCCATTCTTCTCTCGGAACCTTGGGCACACATGCACACTTGCCCAGCGTGAGTTTAAGCCAATGGGTCTGGTACCAAACCATAGTCGACTACATGGGAATCCAGTGTCATAGCCATTATGCCAACTGCTGGTCCCATCAAAAAATCTTGCCTAACAATATCTTTAAAGGTTTCCTCTACATTTTCTACTACTAGTTTTGTAGTTTGAGGTTTTGTATTTAAATCTTTGATTTTTGTTAATGGTAGAGATAGCATCCAGTTTCATATTTCTGCAGGTGGATATCCAGTTTTTCCAGCACAATTTGTTGAAAACACTTTCTTTTCTCCACTACATTGTTTTGTACCATTTGTTGGAGATCAAGTGGCTGTATGATTTGGGGTTTCTTTTTAACTGGCATTTTCCTTATGACATTATGTCAAACAACTTTTATATGGTTATTAGAAACCCATTTATGGTAAAGTACCTTTCAAATATTTTGCCTGTTTTAGGGGCCAGTAGGTGGTATGGAGGCTAAGGCACTGGATTCTCACATGGCCAACTGTGGTTCAAGTCCCAGAACTAGTAGCTTGAAAAATCAAACTGGACATGTGTGCATGAGTGACCAAAATCCTAAGAGGAGAAGGAATTGTGGCATGGCCATCCACTCTAGGAGGAGATTTCTGACTTTTCCTCTCTCTGTTTCTCTCTAGCAAGGTCACACACACTATGAAAAAAAAAAAGCCATGAAATGAATAGAGTACATGATATTAGTGGCAGAGATGAGACCTGGCCCCACCTGAAATGTGTCCTGGAAGCTGATTACGAAAAGCACCTCCAGGGAACTTTAACAACTTTCATCCTAAAGTCATAAAGTGGCTGCTGCCTGGGTGTGTGTCTAGGGAATAAAAGTCAGGATAATTAACCATGGGGCCCAGGAGCCAACCAGGTTCCTGAGGCTCTGGCAGTGCTTCCTTGCCTCTCAGAACATTTGCACCGTTTTAAGTTTTATCTGCTTGGAAGATCAAGCAGATATTTAAACCAAAGTACAAAAATAAATTTTTTTTTAAAAAGAAAGAAAATACATGTAACAGAGATTTATTTGCTGGGAGTGGGGCTGGGGGTGGTGTTAGAAGAAATAGAAGTGTTCTGAAGCTTACAGTTGTATAATTATAAACATCACTTCAGGCCAGCAGATGGCATGAAGGTTATGGCAGCTGGATTCCATATGAGCAATACTGGGGCTCAAGTTCTGGACATGGCAGCTTGAGAATCACACCAGGCACATGTGCATGTGTGTCCAAAGCTGAAAAGAGAATGGAGAAGGGACCAGCAGTTAGTGTAATGGCTATGTCGCTGAACTCCCATGTAGTCAACTGCAGTTCACGTCCCAGACCCGGTGGCTTAAAACTCACGCCAGATGCATGTGCGTGTGTGCCCAAGATCCTGAGAGGAGGATGGAGGAGAAGGGATTGTGTGGTGGCCATACCCCCTGGGGGAGTGATTTCTCGCTTTCTGTCTCTCTGTCTCTCTGTCTCTCTCTCTCTCTCTCTCTGTGTCTGGCGAGAGCACATGCCGTATAGCAAAAACCTCTCAAAAAAAAAAAAAAAAAAAAGAGAATGGAGAAGAACAAATTATGGTATGTCTAACCCATGTGAGAGGTGTTTTCTCACTTTCTCTCTCTCGCCTCTGTTTCTCTCTGGTAAAGACAAAAGCCCTAAACAAACAAAAAAATAAACAAACAAAACTTTTTACTATTGTAGTTATAACTCTTGTTTGTAGTTCATTGGTTGGTTGCAGTCATATTTGTTCCTGTTATTGCAGGTTCTCAGAATCTTTGTGGGTGTGAACTAACAAATTCTTTAAAAATAGGAGCCAGAAGTGCCAGAGGCCTCAGGCAGCAGTACAATACCCACATAAGCTCCTCAGGGGCCCTTTTGTGATCAGGGCCCATGGAATACTCAGAGACAGAGAGGGCCCAAAAGAAATCCAAGTGAACACCCAACTCTGTTCCAACTGGCAGGGCAGAGTGATTGCCGAGGGGCAGGATCACATATGGAGCACTTGGAATGCCTAGCATTGCTGTTGCCATCTAAGACCTCATTTTCCTGAGCACCTCCATAAGGCAAAATCAGTACCCCTGCCTATAAAGGGAAACTAAGAAAAAATGGGAGAACCAGAAATTCTGCCACTGGGTGTCATACACGTTGGTATCTGCGTATTCCTGTGTGATTGAGTCACACTGGCCAGTTTGCTTCCTGAAGTGAAGGTGTAGGCACTGTGTGCTGTTGGCCTGCTCTGGTGCCCCTTACCCAGACCAGGAGAGCAATGATGGCTTCCCCATGTGTCTACAGGGCTAATGATGGCCTGGCAGACTCCTTGCTGTTCATCTCCTTCATCACTGTGAGGAAAACACACCCCATCCATGCCACAGAACTGCTGTGACCCTTTTATTCTTACCTGAAGTTTCTCTACTAGTCGCTGGTGGTATGAAAACTCCTAAACAAGATGCTGTCGGTCCACCTTAGAACGGCCATCCTCAAATCAGAAAGCTTGTTGTCAGTCTAGAGCAGTCATAGGACACAGCCATGTGGTGAGTTATGCTCATTTTGCCAATACCACTGGGGATTTTAAGTTTCCCAAGACCATCCCAGGCTGAAACATTTATTAAGACTACAGAGTTCAGGAAGCCTGTGTAGTGATCACAGGTTGTTACAGTAAAAGGATACACTTGAAGGTCAGCAAAGGGAAAGGTGCTTAGACTAAAGTCCAGGAGAAACCAGGGCAAGCTTCCAGGTGTCCCCTCCTAGGGGAGTTGCATATATACGTGTTTGATTTTCCTGCCAACAATGAGTGACAGCACATACAATGTATTGCCAACTCAGGAAACTCACTCAAGTCTCGGTGTCAGGATTTTTGTGAGACCTGGCCTTGGGGTCAGATAAATCCATGGGTCATGCAATGACCTGTGACTGTCTCTAGGTTCCAGAGTCCAAACAGCTACAGTGTGGTCCAGAGCCTCACTGGCAGAATATTCTAAGGACTTGGAGGTAGTCTTCCAGGAACCAGTCTTTCAGAAAACAAGTCTTCATGTACTCTGCCATGAGGGATACAACCACCTTAGCCACCATACCACCTGGCTGGCTTGAAAAGAAATGCTTTTAAAGCTTATTTGTTTATATGCTTTATGGACAAGGAATATTGAGAGACAGAGAAATAGAGAGCTCACCCACATCATGATCTTGATACCACGATTCACCCCATCCCCAACCAGCCTCATATAGGGGGCACACATGAACCCAGTGTGCTCATGGAAGTCTGTGAATATGAATCAAGAACCTCCCATAGGGGTCAGTCTTGCAGAGCATCACATTTGCCACTATGCCAGCATCTGGCCCTGAAAATAAACAATTTATGAGTGATATTGTTCAAGTCAGGCTGGCAGATTCTGAATTAGAAACACAGATAGAAATGTTAGAGCAAGAAAACCCTTTAAAACATAGTATTAAACATCAGCTAGTTCTTTGTGAACTTGTCTGAATTGCTTTGATTTATGTGTTGCAGCTCAGAACCACCCTTTTTCATAGTTTGTTAGCGATGTTTAATGGCCTGGGTCTCAGGGCAAGATAAATCCATGGCTCAAACAAGAAAGTTACCCAAGTATTTATATCTCTCCTATGAAGACTTGTTTATGGTATGTAAAAGTCT
Source organism: Tupaia tana (assembly GCA_026018925.1). NCBI lineage: Eukaryota > Metazoa > Chordata > Mammalia > Scandentia > Tupaiidae > Tupaia > Tupaia tana. The sequence continues at coordinate 6,671,862 of JAKSZU010000029.1, forward strand.
TGCTTATACCCCTGTCCTTCAATAGAACTGAATTTTTTAGCCCTCTTAGATTGACTTAGAAAGACACCCACTCATACAAGATTCTCTGCAAGTTTACTAAAGAATAACTTCAAACAGCATAACTTCAGTGTTGTAAAAATGGCAACATTATGAAACAATTATCTGGTTCAACATTTTCTTTAAGTTTATTTATTAGCTTTATTATAGAGGGAGAGAAGAAAAATAGAGAATGAGAAAGCACTCACACACCACCAACAGCAGGATCTTGTCACTGCAAGATCTCCCCCTGGGTTCCGGGCCAACACAGTAACGGAAGCACCCCAAAAAACACACTACATTCTAAGAACCAGGATTTGAAACTCAGAACTTCCCAGGTTCCCATGTAGTTCCATATCTCACAGTGGTACTCTAGTGACTACATCAATGTGGCTGGATCCACTTCAACTTTTGATTTTATGAGTCAAAAGCAGAATCCTTAAGGGGTTTCGGGACCAGCAGTTAGCATAATGGCTATGTCGCTGGACTCCCACGTAGTCGACCGCGATTCGTGTCCTGGATCTGGTGGCTTAAAACTCACGCTGGGTGCGTGTGCGTGCATGCCCAAGATCCTGAGCGGAGAATGGAGGAGAAGGGATTGCGGCGTGGCCATCCCCCTGGGGGGTGATTTCTTGCTTTCTGTCTCTTTGTCTTTCTGGTGAGCACACACATCCTATAGAAAAAAGAAAACTCTCAAAAAAAAAAAGTTGAAATATTTTTATAATAATTTATCTGTTATTATGTTGTGCTTATCATCTGGGTATAAAAGTCAGATTCAAACTTTAAGGCACCCACAGGTCACCTTGATAATGACACATCTCTCTTTCATGATTAATGTGCTCCAGTATGAGATTTAAGATTGACACTGTCTTACCCAGCGCTAAAGTGCAAGGGTGTCCATTGGAAATCATTTCAGAGTTGAGCCTAATAGAATGAGCATGGCCAGATAACAGCTTACACAAAATAGGGTAGTAATAGTTTATAAAATAAATATACCAAAACAATGAATATGTGAATTAAGAACAGTGGTGCTCTATGATTCATTTCTCTCTCTTTCTGTATGAGTGTGTGTGTGTGTGTGTGTGTGTGTGTGTGAGAGAGAGAGAGAGAGAGAGAGAGAGAGAGAGAGAGAGAGAGGAGAGAGAGAGAGAGAGAGTTTTGCTATAGGGCAAGTGTGTTCAGCAGAGAGATACAAAGTGAGAAATCACCATCCAGAGGAGATGGCCTTGCCAGTCTCTTATTTTACTTTCTGCCCTGGAGATTTGGGGCACACATGCACATGCACCTAGCATGACTCAAGATTCAGGATTGGGAATTAAACCATAGTTGGCCACATCACCTGCTGCCCCCCATGTTTTATTTGTAATAGTAACATTTTTATTTTTATTAACCAATAGTAGGGACTAAGAATCTAGTTATATATTTCATACTTGTTTGATTTGAAATGCCTGACTCTTGGCACAAGGCACAAATAAAGCAGCAAATAGGTTTTCTTTCTTGGGGAAGTCTTTGAAATCCAGGAACACAGCTGTGACTACACACAGATTCAGGAGTCTGAAGAGAAAGAGAATTATTAGTCATAATTATATATGTAATAAACTGTTTTGATGAGATGTCTCTATTTTTCTCCACTTTGAAGAAAATGATTGCCTTTAATGATTCAACACTGTGTATTATTTAATCCTCTATCACATTAATATTAGTTAGCTTTTCTTTTAATTGTTTTGTTTTAGAAAGAGATTTTTGCTATAGGGTACATGCAGTTCTGAGAGAGACAGAGAAAGTGAGAAAACACTCCAGGTGTGATGTCCACACTACAATCCATTCTTTGTTGTCTTCTCAGGGTTTGAGACAACCATGCACATATGCCAGACATGAGTTTTAAGTCTCTGGTTCCAGGACTCAAAACTGCAGTCAGCCATGTCGGAGTCCAGAATTTAACCCATGTGCTACCTGTTGGCCACCCTTACAAAGACTCACAATGAAGAACCAGTATGCTTCCCTTTGTTCTTTATGTCTTATTACTACTTTTAAATTTTTGTAAAAATTATTTATTTAACTGTATTTATTATTATTATTTTAAAATTTGAACAGGAATACAGAGAGAGAGAAAGGAAAAGTGAGAAAGCAAGCCACAGGTCCGGGACAAGAACTGTGGTCAACCGTGTGGGAGTCCAGTGCTTTAACCATCACATCACCTTCCAGCCCTCTTTATGTATTATTTACCAAATATCTCCAATGTACCTAATTACTGTGCACCATACATATCTAAAATAATCCTTTGTGTCATTCTTTTCTCTTATGTAATCACTTTCTTCAAAACAATCTCAATGCACGTTTCACAAGGTAAAAATTCTGAAAAGCTATGTTCCCAAAAATATTTATACTAGGTCCTCATATCTGATTGTGTAGAAAATATTTGGTTCTAGATTTTAAAATATCTAATGTGATATGTAGGTACACAATAAAAAAGTTAACTTAAATCTCATGTGCTAGCAGAATGATAAGAATGTGGTTAATCCCGATATCAAAATGGTCTCATTGTAAGCCAAACAATGTGATTGAAAGTATACACAAATAATAATAATAATAATAATAAAAAGAAAAAGAATGTGGTTAATCCCCTTCTGGACTCTGATGTTAGTAGAGCACTGCTTTTCATATATTAACACATTGTGAAGCATGATTGTTATATAAATCTTTTTTAAAAAGATTTTTGCCTTGGGACACCAGGCGGCCTGTGGCTGCAGTCCCTTCCTCCTAAGATCTTTGCGCACCCACACCCCTACTCATCTCTGGACTTCAGGTTTGTTCCATGGGACTTTAAGATGAACTCACACTGCCCATGCCACCTGCAAACCGGATTGAGCTGGCCAGTTGTTCCAGAAACCAGGCAGCCTGTGACTGCAGGCCCTTCCTCACAGGACCTTCATGCATCCCCACCCCTACTCACATCTGGACTTCAGGTATGTTCTGTGGGACTTTGAAATGAACTCGCACACCCCCCACCCCACCTGCAAACTGGATCAAGCTGGCCAGCAGTTCTGGACATGAGGCGGCCTGGGGCTGCCGGACCTTCTGCCTGGAACTTGTTGTTCATCCTCTGGCTCTTTACCACTTGTCTTTGGACTCTGAATTTTAGTGTTTTAAACAGTTTTTTGTTTTTATTTTTCTTTGTTCTTGAGGTGTTGCTTATTAGGTCAGTTGGAGGTTCACCACTCCTTAGAATGAGGGAGGACTTTGGGACACCCAGGACCAGTGACAACAGTACATGGTACTGGTGAGCAACAGGTAGGCCAACCATAAGAGAAATAATTAATTTTCTAATCCAGTACACCTTTCAACACTCAGAGCTACCTTAAATAAATTAGAAAGCAACATATAGATCATCTGATGACTAGGAACAATCGCAGAGGCTCAAGAAGTATTGGTGTGCTCGTTCAGTGAGGACCTGGTACCTCTTCTGTGAAGCAGCAGCTGAGGAGACTCCAGTGCTCGCCATGGCCAACGAAAATCCCAAGGAAGGAGTCAAGACTGAGAACAACGATCATATTAATTTGAAGGTGGCGGAGCAGGATGGTTCTGTGGTGCAGTTTAAGATTAAGAGGCATACACCACTTAGTAAACTAATTAAAGCCTATTGTGAATGACAGGGTTTGTCAATGAGGCAGATCAGATTCTGATTTGATGGGCAGCCTATCAATGAAACAGACACACCTGCACAGTTGGAAATGAAGGATGAAGATACAATTGATGTGTTCCAACAGCAGACAGGAGGTGTCTACTAAAAAGGGAACCTGCTATTTTACTCCAGAACTCTGTTCTTACAGACCAAGAATGCATTCTCAATTAGAAAACCACAATTTGGTTTCACCACATCCTGACTACTACAGTATAGTTTTCTATATTCTTTCATTTTCCCTTCCCCATTCCCCTATTGTACATAAAATAACTGGTGTATGTGCACAAGCATATTGCATTTTTTTAACTAAATGGCCAGTGGTATGTTTTGATTGACATCAAATGGAGATGGGATGGGGAAAAATGCCGGTTCTGTGAAAATACCCCCTTTCTCCATTAGTGGCATGCTCATTCGGCTCTTATCTTTATATTCCAGTAAGTTATTTTGCTCTCACTGTTTTAACAAAAAGAAAAAGAAAAAGAAAACCCAACAACATAAAAATCCTTGCATACCTTGATTTATTGGAGAATTTTAATGTTTTTCATTTATCATTGTAAAACCAAGGACAATTTTATAACTTTTTTGTACGTAGCTGTTACATGTAGGGCAATCTGTCTTTAAGTAGGGGTGAATTACTCTTAAAGAAAAAAAGGAATCCTAGATAGTTTTCCCTTCAAGTCAAGTGTCTTGTTGTTTAAATAAACTTCTTGTTTAAAATGAAAAAAAAAAGAAGTATAAGCAACCAACAAAAAGCCTCTCCCCCAAGAGAAATCATCAAGTCTACATCACCCACAGTCAATACAATGGGCATCGTGGGTATGTCTGATATGGAATTCAGAATATCTGTAGTGACCAAACTAACTGAGATGGAAGAGAAAAGAGACAAGGAGCTCCAGGAGATGAGGAAGTCCTTTCATGACTTTAAAGAAGAAATAGATACCTTAAACAAGAACCAGATGGAACTTCTAGTGTTGAAGAATGTGATACAGGAAATCAAAATCTCCCTTGAAATGATTAAAAGTAGGTTAGATCAGGCAGAAAATCGAATCTCTAACGTAGAAGACAAAACATCTGACCTAGAAAAAAGTATCAAGAATATTGAGAAAACAACCATGAAAAATGAGGATAATATACAAGGAATACTGGATACCATCAAGCATCCCAACATCCAGATAATTGGTATCCCAGAAGAGGAAGAAAATAATAAGGGCCTGGATAATTTATTCCATGAAATCCTGGAAGAAAACTTTCCAAACCTAGAAAGGCATTCAAATATCCAGACCCAAGAAATACATAGGACCCCAAGTATAATCAAACTAAGAAAATCCTCTCCAAGGCACATCATAGCCAGACTGACAAAAACAACAGACAAAGACAAGATACTAAAGTAGGCAAGAGGGAAATGTCAAGTTACTTACAAAGGTCATCCCATCAGGCTAACATCGGATCTCTTGGCAGAAACAATGTAGGCAAGAAAAGAATGGGGAAATATAGTCAAAGTATTGAATGAAAAACTATGTCAACCAAGAATACTATACCCAGCAAGATTATCTTTCATATGGGAAAAAAGATAAAAACATTCTTGGATAAACAAAATTTGAAGAAATTTGCCAACTCCAGACCAGCTCTTCAAGAGGTTCTGAAGGGAGTACTATACCAGGAAAACTAAAAGCTCAGATAGACAGTTATATGAGAATAAAAAGCAACCAAGAAAATGGCTCACTTAACAATACAAACAGGTACGGACATATTGATAATTACATTGAATGTCAATGGATTAAATTCTCCAATTAAGAGTCATAGACTGGCTGAATGGATAAAAAAACAGAAACCTTTTATCTGTTGCCTACAAAGAACTCACCTTATGGTTCAAGACATACATAGACTAAAAGTAAAGGGCTAGAAAAAGATATTCCATGCAAATGGAAATCAAAAAAGGGCTGGAGTAGCAATATTGATCTCAGACAAAAATAGATTTTAAGACAAAGACTGCAAGAAGAGACAAAGAAGGACATTATATAATAGTAAATGGGTAATTCAGCAAGAAGACATAACGCTTATAAATATCTATGCACCCAATTCAGGGGGACCTAAATATGTGAAGGAAAGACTGCTAGAGCTAAAAGGAGAGATAGTGAGAAATACTATAATTGCTGGCCATTTCAACACCCCATTATCTCTTTTAGACAGATCTTCTAGGCAGAAAATAAATAGAGAGATACAGGACCTAAATGATACTATAAATCAAATGGGCTTGACAGATATCTATAGAACATTCCATCTCATATCCACAACATATACATTTTTCTCACACTGGCATGGGACCTTTTCAAAGACTGATCATGTGTTAGGACACGAATCAAGCCTTTACAGATTCAAAGGCATAGAAATTGTATCCAGCATCTTCTCTGACCATGATGGAATTAAACTCAAGATTAATTTCAAAAAACATCCCTGAAAATACACAAACACACGGAAACTGAACAACCTACTTCTGAATGACTTCTTCACTACTGAAGAAATTAAGGCTGAAATAAAAAAAATTATGGAGGGACCAACAGTTAGCATAATGGCTATGTCACTGGACTCCCACGTACTCGACCGCGGTTTGTGTCCTGGACCCAGTGGCTTAAAACTCATGCTGGGAGAGAAGACTCCACGTGGCTCCTGCAAACTAGGTATTTCAGGGCACATGAGAAATGAAGATTTTCTACTGATAATTCAGCCTCCAGCACACAAGCTAGCGTGGCAGGAGAGACCAGGCCTTCAGAAGAAGACTCTGTATGGCTCCTGCAAACTAGCGATCACAACAGAATGGCAAAGAGATTCTAGATCACCTCTGTCTGCTTGCTCCTGAACATTCAGACTGAACTTCAAGAATTTAAAAGAAACACACCATCCATCAGATGACAAGAAATCACCACCGGATCACAAGAAATATGGGAAAACAAGAAAATAGCTCTCCTCCAAGGGAAAAGAGTAACTCTTCTTCATCCACAAGCAGTTCGGTGAAAATCATGGAAATGTCTGATAAGGAATTTAGAGCATTCATAATGTCAAAGCTAACAGAGATGGAAGAGAAGAGAGATAATGAACTGCTAAAGAGAAAGGAAAAAGAAGTTCATGAGTTCCAGGAGACGAGGAAATTCTTGCAAGGTCTAAAAGAGGAATTATACACTTTACAAAAGACTCAAACATAACTGTTAGAGATGAAATGTATAATACAGGAAGTCAAAATCTCCCTTGAAAGTATTCAAAGCAGACTAGATCGTTCAGAAAATAGAATCTCAGATTTAGAAGAGAAAGTGGTTGATCTAGAAAAATCCACCATGAAGACTGAGAAAATAGCCCCAAAATTTGAGGATAATATACAATAAGTACTAGATACCATAAAACATCCAAACATCTGGATAATTGGCTTCCCAGAAGATGAAGAGACCCATAAGGGCATTGATAATCTATTCCATGAAATCCTGCAAGAAAACTTTCCAAACCTAGAGAGGCATTCGAACATCCAGTACCAAGAAATACAAAAGACCCCAAGTAGAATCAACCCAAGAATATCTTCTCCAAGACACATTATAGCCAGGTTGACCAAAACCACAGACAAAGACAAGATACTAAGATTGGCAAGAGAAAAACATCAAGTTACCTACAAAGGACACCCCATCAGGATAACAGCAGATCTCTCATCGGAAACAATGCAAGCGAGGAAAGAATGGGAAAATATATTCAAAGTGTTAAGAGAAAAGCAATTTCAGCCAAGAGTACTGTATCCAGCAAGATTTCATGTGGGAAGAAAAGACAAGAACATTCTCAGATAAACAAAACCTGAAAGAATTTACCAGCACCAGTCCAGATCTCCAAGAAGTTCTCAAGGGTGTGCTATATCAGGAAAATTAAATACAGACACACAGAATTAAGAGTTCAAAAACTAAGAAAGTGACCAACTTAATCGTAGGGACAAGTTTGGAGTTGAATATTATATCCCAGAATTTAATCAGGAAAATTGAACCAGAACAGAAGATAAAAGTACATGAGACTTATAGGTTCCTGCACCTACCATTTGAACAGAGTCCTAACCTGTTTCCTGGCTTTAAGCAAAGTTCCTTGGCATTTCTTTGATTTAAGTTAAAACTGGTTTTCTTAATAGTAACGAGTGAACTCACCATTGAAAGTAGTTAGATTATGTAAGAAATTGTGTGATCAATACAATGTGGGTGGGAAAGGAATGGAAGACAACTGTAGACACAAGAGATAGTGTGAGAAGAGGGTGGGAAAGATCAGATGGTCAGAAAGAGGGGTAAAAATAATTCTAGGAAGTAGAAATGGAAAATTTTTTATAATATGCATGATTAAGTCACTATGCAGTATATTCTGGATGGGAAATCACATTTTGCATGCTGTGATGATGCTTAGGGAAAGAATGTAAATTAAGTTACAAAAAAAAGTTTCAGGAAAAAAAAATCTATTCAATGACTGCTCTAAGACATATAGCCCCAGCTAGGTGCTACTTTATAAGATGTGTAAAGTTAGACTTATGTTCATGGATGTGTATATATATATATATATATATATATATATATATATATAAAACCTGTGTTTGCTATGAAAATATTTAGATTAATTAACGTCTTTAGTAATTCAATAAAATGTGGGGAGAAAATAGTATAGAAAGCAAACATAGATACCAGAGACTGTGTGGGAGGAAAGTGGGAGATGGCAGAGGGTAAGAGATAGGGAATCAAAGGTGGGGAATAACAAAGGAAAACATACAGAAAACAAGAAATGGAAAATTATTTGCTGACAATAACATGTTTGTTGATGTGCTTGATTGAGATAATATATAGTGTACTCTGGATGGAAAATCTCATTTTTTATGCTGTAATAATGTACAGGGAATGAATGCAAATAAATAAATTGAAATTAAAAAAAAACTCACACGGGGCACGTGTGCGTGCGTGCCCAAGATCCTGAAAGGAGAATGGAGGAGATGGGATTGTGGCATGGCCATTCCCCCTGGGGGGTGATTTCTCGCTGTCTCTCTGTCTCTCTCTGTCTATATGGCGAGCGCAAGCACCCTATGGCAAAAACCTCTCAAAAAATTTATGGAAACAAATGATAATGAGTATACAAGTATTCATAATATATGGGACACAGCAAAAGCAGTCATAAGAGGGAAATTCATAGCAATTAGTGCGCATAAGAAAAGGATGGAAAGATGGCAAATAGATAACCTATCATCATGTCTCAGGGAAATGGAAAAACAACAATAAACAAACCCCAAAAATGCCAGGCAAAAAGAAATAATAAAGGTTCGAGCAGAAATAAATGAAATAGAAAATAAACAAACCATACAGAAAATAAATGAAAGCAAAAGCTGGTTCTTTGAAAAGATTAACAAGATTGACACACCATTGGCTAGACTGATCAAGAAGAAGAAAGAAAGAAACCAGATAAATTGAATACATGATGAAAAAGACAATATTACAACAGACATAGTAGAAATACAAAATATCATTAGAGGATACTATGAGCGACTATATGCCATCAAAGAAGATAACATGGAGGAGATGGACTAATTCCTGGATGCATATAATCTTCCAAGATTGAATCAGGAAGACATAGAGAACCTGAATAGACCCAAAACAAGGCAGGAGATTGAATCAGTAATAAATAACCTCCTGACAAAGAAAAGTCCAGGTCCAGATGGCTTCACTTCTGAATTCTACAAAACTTTTAAGGAAGAGTTAACCCCTAGCCTACTAAAATTATTCCTAAAGCTCCAAAAGGAAGAAAACCTTCCAAATTCATTTAATGAAGCCTCCATCACCCTCATCTCCAAAACAGATAAGGACAGGACAAAAAAGAAATTACAGACCAATATCATTGATGAATATAGATGCAAAAATTCTCAACAAGATACTCTTAAATTGTGTCCAACAACATATAACAAAGATTATTCATCACGACCAGGTAGGCTTTATCTCAGGGATGCAAGGGTGGTTCAACATACGCAAGACCATAAATGTAATACACCACATTAACAGAAAGAAAGATAAAAACCATATGATCATTTCAATTGATGCAGAGAAAGCATTTGATAAAACACAACATCCTTTTATGATTAAGACCCTCAATAAGATTGGTATAGAACAGTCATTTCTCAACACAATAAAAGCCATCTATGAAAAAGCTACAGCTAACATTATACTGAATGGGGAAAAGCTAAAAGCTTTTCCGCTAAAAACAGGCACTAGGCAATGCTGCCCACTTTCTCCACTGCTCTTTAATATAGTACTGGATGTCTTAGCTAATGCAATAAGAGAAGAGAACAATATTAAAGGCATTTGAATAGGCAAAGAAGAGTTGAAAATATCTTTATTCGCAGAAGACATGATTGTATATTTAGAAGACCTAAAGATCTCCATGGAAAAACTTCTGGAAGTAATAAGTGAATACATTAGTGGCAGGATACAAAATCAATATCCAAAAATCTATAGAATTTCTATATATAAATAACAAGTTGAACGAAGTAGAGATGAAGAAAGGAATATCTTTCACCGTAACCACAAGATGTATAAGATACCTAGGGATAAACCTAACTAAGAAAGTCAAACACCTTTATAAAGAAAACTATGAAAATCTATAAAAAGACATTGAAAGTGACATAACAAAAGTGGAAGGATTTCACATGTTCCTGGATTGGAAGAATTAACATAATCAAAATGGCAATTCTACCCAAGTTAATCTACATGTTTAATGCAATTCCAATCAAAATACCAGAAATATTCTTCACAGATCTAGAAAAGACAATCATAGAATTCATCTGGAATTATAAAAGACCTTGTTTTGCAAAAGCAATCCTACACAAGAAGAATGGGGTAGGAAGCATATCACTCCCTGATCCCAAGATATACTATAAAGCTGTGATCATCAAAACAGCATGGTATTGGCACAAAAACAGACATGTGGGACAATGGAATAGAATAGAGACTCCAGAAATAACCCCTAAAGCTTACAGCCAACTGATTTTTGACAAAGTATATCCGTCAATCCATTAAAAAAAGGAAAACCTCTTTAGTAAATGGTGCTGGAAAAACTGGGTATCCTCCTATAGCAGGATGAAACTGAACCCTCATCTTTCACCATTAACAAAAATCAACTCAAAATGGATCAAAGATCTGAACCTAAGATCTCAAACAATAAAATTACTGGTGGAAAATTCTGGAGAAACTCTGGAAGACAATTGAGTAGGCAAAGACTTCTTAAATAAGACTCCTAAAGCACAGGCAATAATCCCTAAAGTAGACAAGTGGAACTATACCAGACTCAGAAGTTTCAGCACAGCAAAGGACACAGTAACAAGTGTGAATCAACAACACTCAGAATGGAAAAATATTTTTGTTAAATATACCTCAGACAAAGGACTGATAACCAGAATACACAGGAAACTCAAGTGCCTTACGCAAAAAAAATGATTAACTTAAAATATTGCTGCTTTTCTTCTAAGCTTTGTTGTCCGGTTTTAAAGGATTTTTGTCCTGTCTTGAGCTGTTGATAGGTTCATGTACCTACTATTTGAACAGAATACTAACCTGTTTCTAGACTTTAAATTTCAAGGAAATATCATTACTAGTTCAAAACTGCTTTTCTTGAAATTTCCAGCCGAACTTGCTATTGAAATTAGTTAGATTACTTATGATATTGTGTGATCAACAAAATGTTGGGGGAAAAGGAATTGAAGCAGAGATGGTGTAATAAGAGAGTGGGAAAAGGCAGAGGGTCAAACATGGGGTAAAAAACATATATATACATATATATGAAAGTAGAAATGGAATATTATTGATGATAACATGCATGATTAAGCCACTATGCAGTTTATTCTAGATGGGAAACCACATTTAGTATGTGATGATGCTCAGGGAATGAATGTTAAGTGATTAAAAAAGAGTTTCAGGAGAAAAAAAACAGTAAAACTGTTCATATAGAAATTAAAAATAAATGCAAATTTGATGACTGCAGTAAGCTATATAGCCCCAGCTAGGTACTACTTTATAGTATGTTCATTCTACTCACTGAGGTTTATTCCTAAAGTCAGACTTGGGTTCATGTATAGGTATATATCAGCTGCGCTAACTATTGGAAATATTTAGACTAATTAAGTTCATCAGCAAATCAATTAAAAGGGGGGAAAGACATAGAAAGCAACCATGGATACCAGAGACAATGTGGGAGGAGGGTGGGACATGGCAGAGGGTGAGGGATAGGGAATCAAGGATGGCAAAACAAAAAAACAAAGTATACAAGACATAAGAAATGGAAATTTATTTGCTGATAACATGTATGTTGATGTGCTTGATTGAGCCAATACGCAGTGTATTTTGGATGGAAAATTAATTTATATGCTGAAATGATGTATAGTGAATTAATGTAAAAAATAAATAAATTTAAAGGAAAAAATATTAAAAAAAGATTAACCCAATTAAAAGTTGGGAAAATGAGCTGAACAAAAATTTCTCTAAGGAAGACATACAAACAGCCAAAAGGCACATGAGGAAATGCTCAACATCCCTCATCATAAGGGAGATGCACATAAAAACCACAATTAGATACCACCTAACCCCTGTCAGAATGGCAAAGATTAAGAATATAAAAAGTGATAAGTGTTGGCGGGGATGAGGAGAAAAGGTAACCCTCCTACACTGTTGGTGGGAATGTAAACTGGTTCAACCATGGTGGAGAACAATATGAAAGTTCCTCAAAGATGTACAAATAGAATTACCATTTGATCCAGCAATTCCACTTCTGGGTATCTACTCTAAGGACAGGAGAATGCTCAGTCGGAAAAGTTCTTGCACATCAATGTTTATTGCAGCATTATTCATGATTGCCAAGACATGGAACCAACCTAATTGTCCACAAACTGATGAATGGATTGTAAAAGTGTGGCATATATACTCTATGGAATACTACTTAGCCATAAAAAATAACAAGACCCTGGCATTTGATAGAAAATGGTCAGATATGGAGGATCTATTGCTGAAATAAGCCAGGCTATGAAAGAAAGATATTGTATGTATCCGCTTAACATATACCGACTATCCGCACTCTATGGTAGAGAGTGAAATATTGGAGGACATAAAAGCAGTGAAAGTACTTAACGAGAATAAGACAGTATAGAATGGGGAGGGTGAAGAGAAGAGGATAGAGAAAGATAGCAAGAGAACAAATAGAGAGGCATGACATTAGTGGGACACAGATATGGCTTATTACCTATTGATGATGACGTGTATAGTATTCTCAACTGGATTGGTCTGAGAAGTATTTCATGATGGGTAAAGTTTTTTTAAAAGCAAAATGAGAAAATGATTGGTTAAAAATAATTGGAATAATAATAATAATGATTGGGAAAACAATGAAAAAATATTGAATGATGAAGTGGGGATTTTAATGTTTCTGTATTGACTGACATACATGGTATTCCCTTTTGAAAAAGGAATATAATACACTGCAAAGTTATATGCAATTTAATGTAATATAAACAAGATTATGATAATAAATAATAATAATAATGAAAAGATTTTTGCCTTAGGGTGTGTGCACTTGAGAGAGAGAAAGAAACAGAGACATTGAGAGAGAAAGAGAAATTAGCCCACAGGGGGAGTGGCCACATCACAATCCATTCTCCTCCATCTCTTCCCAGGATGGGGGCATGCATGCATATGCACTCAGTATGAGGTTCTAGACAGCAGGTCCAAGAGTCAAACTGAGGTCAGTCATGTGGGAGTCCAGCATTGTAACTAGTACGTGATCTGCTGGCCCCTGTTGTATAAATCTTCTGCCTCATCTAATTGGTTGAGATTATAGTCAATGCTTTGAGATGTTTAGTACAACAAAGAATGATATGCAAGAGGCTGGCAGGTGGTGGGGTGGATAAGGCACTGGATTCTCATATGCCAAACTATGGTTTGACCCCTGGATCCATTGACTGGCTTTCAAATTCTGCCTCTCTCTCTCTCTCTCTCTCTCTCTCTCTCTCTCTCTCTCTCTCTCATCAAATTTAAGAAGGCTAATAATAAATAACAAATTAAATAAATAATTCTTAAAAAATGGTATGCAACATGACAAGAGGAAATGTGAATGGTATCTACAAAGACATGAATGGTATTTTAATCTGTACTCTCCTTGTGTTTATAGAATATCAACATATAAGAAGGACTTTGTTGACAAATGTTAAAGGGTTTCAGGATATATAGAGGAATTTTTTTAGACACACACAAGCTCACACACACACACACACACACACACTTTCACATACATATAGACATATATATGAAAGAGTCGTGTGCTCTACAAAGATAGAAGACAATTCAATGACAAAAAGCATACATGATAGTGGTCCCATAAGATAATAGGTTAGACCATATAAATTTCATGTGCAATGTTCAATATAATCTAGGTTTGTGTAATTGCAATCTATAATGTTCACACAGTGACAAACTTTCCTAAAATGCATTTCTTGGGGACCAGAAGATGGAGCACAGTTTGTGTTCTTGGACTCCCAAATGCCTAAGTGTAGTTTGAGTCCCAGATCTGGCAGCTTAAATCTTACTGGGTGAATGTGCATGTGAACTCAAAATTTTGAGAGGAGAATGGAGGAAAAAGGATTGTGGCATCACCATCTCCCCAGGGGTAATTTCTAGACTTTTATCTCTTTTTTTCCTCTGGCAAGCACACATGGCCTACTGCAAAAATCTATCTAAAATAAAAATTAAATAAAAATGCATTTCTCTCACTATACAATGTTCAACTATATATGCATATCCATTACTGCATTGATTTTAACTAGACTGCTGTTTAAACAAACATTAGAAAACAAATCAGCATATAAAAAAAAGATGTTTTCCTATAGTAAGAATGTATGTAAGCAAAGTCACATAGCATAAAGTCAGGATTAAGAAGGCAGATTTAAAAAAAAATAATTAGTATTTTCACTGAGGCATGAGTTTAATTAATTTTTCTTTAGGGTCTGCCATAGGTCATTTGCTTTCACCAGAGAGAGATACGAACAACAACAACAACAAAAATAAGTGAGAAATTAATCCTCAGATGGTTGGTCATGCCTTAAACCCTTTTTCCCCATTATCCTCTCAGGATTTGGGGCATGCATGCACATACACATGCTAGGCATAATTTTCAAGTCGCTGGGTCCAGGACACAAAACCGTGGTTGGCCATGTGAGAACTCAGCTCCTTTACCACTACAGAACCTGCTGGCCCCATGAAAAGCAAACTGAATGCTAAGTTAGTGTGGGAAGTGGGTGGGAGAAGGAAGAGAATGTGAGGAAAGACATTAACGAGAAAAATAGAAAGGCAAGACAGTTATGGGACACAGAAATGGATTATTATTTGTTGTTGATAAGATGTATCATATCCCCAACTGGATTGTTGTGAAATGTATTCAAGATGGAAAGTTCACTTTAAAAATTAAGTATAATGATTTAATGTATAAAAGAAATTAAAAGCAAATAAAATACATGAATGTCTGCATTCTATAGTAGAAACTGAAAGATTGGAAAGTATAGTAGCATGAGGTGCATCTGTAGATACTACAGATAGTAAGGATAAGGATAATATGAGGGTGGGTTTTAGGGGAGGGAGGGAAACAGGAAAAAGAAGTACATATAACTGACACAAAAATAAAAAGCTTTTTGCTGATGATAATGTAGATGGTAATGTCTGTCTTGTCTAATATGCACTGTACTCATGCTGGAAAAAGTCGTGTTGTACAATGTAAAAGGTATAGTGATTAGATGTAAATAAAAATAAAAAATAAAAATATTGGAAAACAAAAACAAAAACAGCACACAAAAAAGGATAGTCACACAATTTCATTTCAGGACTCTGTTCAGATACTTCTGTATATATTTAACATTGAAATGCCATCATACCTCCTTGAAACTAACAGGCCATTTTATCATGTCTTGATTGATGACCAAGCCTTGATCATGGGTGCTCCTGTAGACAAAATCCCCTACTTCAACCAACAGCAAACTGTGATTAGAAAATCTCACAAGATTGTGGATATCATACTGTATTGTTTTTCTTTTTTTATCCAGGGGCTTGTTGTACATAATGCTGTTCATCAACTGGCTTTTCCTCAGAAATGGATGAAGCTGGATTAAAGACAGGATTTACAAAGTAAGTCTTAACTGCATTAAATGTAGAGTTGGACAGTTCATATCTATCAAGTAATCCTTCTATTGTATCATCTCAACCCTTTTTTGTAGGAGCTCAATATGGATTGAGTTGTCACCAGTTCTGTAGTCATGTGAAATGTACTCTTCTTTTTATTTCTAAAAACAATCAAGGAGTAGTTGTAGCTCATAAGAAAAATTCTAGGACGTTTCCCAAACTGATTTGTACATGGACTTTCATAAAACTCAGACTAACAAAGTCTGGCTTGGACTAATTAGAGGCTAAACTTGGTCATTTATAAAGGGCACACGTGGGCCTAGCCAGTGAGTGGTGTGATTAAAGTGGCTTAATCACACATCACTAAGCCAGCATCTTTATTCCTGTATCTGCAGCCAACATAACACACTGGATGGGGCCAACAGGTGGTGTGGTGGTTAAGGCATTGGATTCCTTCATAGCTGACTGTGGTTTAAGTTCTAGACTTGATGACTCACTTTCTGACTCTCCTTTTTTCTTTCTCTTTGTCTCTCTCTGATCAAATTTTTTAAAACAAAATTCAATAAAATAAAATAATTGTTTTAAAAGAAAACAAAACACTGGACACATGTGTGTTCATGTCCCAAATTCCAGATAAAAACAGAGATGGAGAAAGGATTCCATCATGACTATTCCTCATAGATGGTGATTTCTCACTTCCCCTCTGGGTCTTTCCCTAACAAATGTACATGTAGGGAAAAAATAAAAATTATTTAATTTTACTTATTATTGCTATTTTTTAAAATTTGACCAGAGAGAGAGGGAAACTGAGAAAGCAAGCCACCAGGTTCTAGACTGGAACCAGTAAGTCATGTGGGAGTTCAGCACTGTGGTCACTATGCCACCTGCTGACCCCTTGTAGGAAAAATTTTTAAAAGGCACTATACATATGAAAATATTTAGATTCTTAATACTGGTAGGAGTAGTATAAACGTATACAGTTCTTAAAGTTTATCCAAAAATAGACATTAAATATGTGCAATTTTGGGGGTACTATATGCACCTCAATAAAACTTTTAGAAATAACAAACCTGTTTTGTTCTTTATCTTTATTTTGGACTTCTTTGGGTACAAGTGTTATTGTAATGTGACATAAAAAGGAATAATTTGTAACAAATACATAAATTTAAAACTTTTAAATCCTTTTTTATTTAGAGAGATTTTTGCTATAGGGCATGTGGTCTTGCCAGAGAGAGAGAAACAGAGAGACAATAATTGAGAAATTGCCCACAGGAGGGTTAACCATGGATAATCCCTTCCCCTCCATTCTCCTCTTGGGATTTGAGGCATGCATGCACACACCACTGGAATGAGTATTAAGCTTCCAGGTCTGAGATTTGAACCACAGTCAACTACATGAGAGTCCAGTGACAAAAATTATGCCATCTGTGGCCCCAAAACTTTTAAATTCTAAAGAGATTTTTATTCCTGGTGAGCTAGTAAACTTCCCAGAGAGACATAGAGAGAATATGAGAGATGAGAGAAGAAGTGCCCCCATGGGGAATGAGCTGTGATCTCTTCTTCATTTCTCCTTTCTTTTGGGATTTTGGGAATGCATGCATGCACACATGCCTGGCATGTTTTTGAGGCCTCAAGGTTTTGGACTTGGGCCACGTGGAATTTAGCTGCCTTATTCAATAGTCCATAGATCCATCCCACAAAAGAGTTAGTGTTCGAAGAGTTATTTATTTAATTTTATCTATTATCATTATTATTTTTTCTTTTGGAGAGGTTTTTGCTACAGGGCACCTGTGCTTGCCAGACAGACAGAGAGAGACAGAGAGACAGAAAGCGAGAAATCACCCCCCCCCCCCCCGGGGGGGATGGCCAGGCCACAATTCATTGTCCTTCATTCTCCTCTTGGGATCTTGGTTAAGCATGCACACGTGCCCCGTGTGAGTTTAAGCCACTGGGTCCAGCACTCAAACCACGGTCGATTACATGGGAGTTCAGTGACATAGCCATTACAGTAACTGCTGGTCCCTATTATCATTATTTTTTTAATTTTCAATATGGCATTGGTGCTGATGACAGAGAGACAGAGAGAGAGAGAAGGAAATTGAGAAATCAAGTTGTCAGGTCCAGTACTCAAACCACTCGGCCATGTGGGAGTTTAGAGATTTAACCACCACACCACTTGCAGGCCTCACTAAGATTTTTAATAAAACATGTTAGACTTTTATTTTTAGATTTATGATATTCTTTTGCAGAAAATAATTAACTTTTATTGTTTATACAACTGTTCTTTCAGTATTTACATTTTTTTGAGAGTTTTTTGCTGTAGGGTGCGTGTGCTCACCAAAAGACAGAGAGAGACAGAGAGAAAAAAAAATTGAGAACACCCCAGGGGGATGCCATGCCGCAATACCTTCTCCTCCATTCTCCTCTCAGGATCTCAGGCACGCATGCACATTCGCCCAGTGTGAGTTTAATCCATCAGGTTAGGGACTTGAACCCAGGTCTGCTACATGGGAGTCCAGAGACATACCATTTTGCCAACTGCTGGTCCCCAGTCTTTACATTTTTAGAATAGAAGCACTCTCATCTTTAACATATCTAGATAACCATTTTGACAAAACTACTTGCTTGCTTTTCCAAGAGTAAACTTCAAACTTTTTCAAAGAGCAAATAAAATGTTATTGTTAAGAGACTAGAATTCAAATGGAAATTAAATTTCTTTTTTTTTAAGTTTTTTTTTTTTTGAGAGGTTTTTGCTATAGGGCGCCTGCACTCGCCAGACAGACAGAGAGAGACAGAGAGACAGAAAGTGAGAAATCACCCCCCAGAGGGGATGGCCATGCCACAATCCCTTCTCCTCCATTTTCCTCTCAGGATCTTGGGCACGCACGCACATGCGCCTGGCGTGAGTTTAAGCCACCGGGTCCAGGACTTGAACCGCAGTTGACTATGTGGGAGTCCAGCGACATAGCCATTACGCTAACTGCTGGTCCCATGGAAACTAAATTTCTGATCTTTATTTTTATATAGGTATATTATATTTTCTTGTCTTTCTCAACAAATTTAATTTATTGTCTCTTTTTTTTGTGTAGAGGTTTTTGCTATAGGACGCGTGCGCTCGCCAGACAGAAAGAGAAAGACAGAGAGACAGAAAGCGGGAAATCACCCCCCAGGGTGGATGGTCATGCTGCAATCTCTTCTCCTCCATTCTCTTCTCGGGATCTTGGGCACGCACGCACGCACGCACGCCTGGCGTGAGTTTTAAGCCACTGGGTCCGGGACGTGAACCGCGATCGACTACGAGGGAGTCCAGTGACATAGCCATTATGCTAACTGCTGGTCCCTCTTTATTGTCTCTTTTTGATAAAGATGCTTTACACATAATGAACTTTCTTACATCCTTTAAATTATTTATTTTACTTTATTAATTAATATTATTTTTTAGGTATTCTATATAGCATGTGTACCACCAAAGAGAGACAGAGAACAAGAGAGAGAGACCCAGGATTCAAAACATGTGAGAGTCCAGTGCCTTAACCATGATGCCACCTGCTGGTTCCATGATTAATGTTTCTTTAAAATACAAACTTACTTATGAACCAAATATGATATCCTGAGACTATATGCATCAAAAGTGGTTCAGTGTTTTAAAACTGGATCACTGTCCCTCCTTCCATGATTTTTTTTTTTGTTTTTTTGTTTTGAAAGGTTTTTTTTTTTTTGGTATAGGGTGCGTGTGCTCGCCAGACAGAGAGAGACAGACATAGAGACAGAAAGCGAGAAATCACCCCCCGGGGGGATGGTCACGCCGCAATCCCTTCTCCTCCTCCTCCATTCTCCTCTCGGGATCTTGGGCATGCACGCACACACACCCGGCGTGAGTTTAAGCCACCGGGTCCGGGACGTGAACCGCGGTCGATTACATGGGAGTCCAGCGACATAGCCATTATGCTAACTGCTGGTTCCCCCTTCCATGATTTTTGAAGACAATATGAGAAAAAAATTAAATTAATTCTGTTATGATTAAGACAGGCACAATAAATAACGTCAGCCACCTGTAGGTAATCCATGCCAGTAAAAGAGCACAACTGCTCAGATGCTCCCCAAATGGTCATTCTGATTTTACAATATTCTAACATTTCTTCCAATATTTTGACCATCTTAATCTCTTCATTCTAAGTTATGTTAAGGTTATATTGTGACTACTTTCCATACTTTCTCTTCCCATCATTTTATAAAATCAAGGACAGGGCAAGACATGGTGAAGTCAAGGGGACAGAGAAGAGAAAGAGGGTGATGAAGTCAGCTTACAAGGACAATTCACAGAGAAAACACAGAGTGGATCAACCATGTACAACTAATGGAGAACTCCCTTTAGATAAAAAAGTTTGTTCTCTATATATAATCTTTTTCAGTACCACAAAAAAATAAATGCCTAAGCAGATGGCTTGGTGGTTAGGGTGTCCGAGATTTCACATGACCTACCACAGTTTGAGTTCTGGATCTGGAGGTTTGAAAACCATGCCAGGCATGTGTGTGAGCATGCCCAAAATCCCAAGAGGAGTCTAAAGAAGGGACTGTATGCAGCATGGGCATTTCCCTAGAAGGTGATTTTCACTTTTCTCCTGTCTTTCTCCTATCTGGTAAGCACACATGCTCTAAGGGGAAAAGCTAAATACAAAAAATTAAAAAAAAAAAAAACACTTTAGGGTCAGAGGTAATTTGATGGTTAAGGAACACTCCCATATGATTGACCATGGTTTGAATCTCAGATCTGTAATGTGGAAAATCATGCCAGGCACGAGTGTATGCCTAGTGCCCAAATCACAGGAAGAGAATGGAGCATAAGGGATTGTGCTGTGGCCATACTCGCGGGGAATGATTTCTCTTTCTATCTCAATACGTCTCTCTGGTGAAAGCACATGACCTATGACAGAAATATGTTTTAAAAAATAAAAAAAGAAAATGCCTCCCAATATCATCAGGTGTTTGTGAAGAATGTTTACCTGCCAGGGAAGAATAGGCTGGTCAGCTTCTCCTGCAGATCCCATTTCTATTTTTTGCAGAAGTATCTTATAAAGAACTTGGGTCACCACATGCACAGCATGATAGATAAAATAGCTGGGGTCAGACATTGTCATCATGTCAAAACTAGATGGTAGAAACTCTATGGAAGAATTTGGTTGGCAGTCTCTAAGTTTGCTACATAGTGGCCCAGTAAGTGAGCAATTAAAAAAGAGAACCCAGAGTCTACTGAAATAAAAATCTTCTGGGTATTGGAAAGGGTTGACTGTCTTGAGAAATTGTTTAAAGCCAGGAATATTCCTTTTCTGGTTTGAAAGAAAAAGGCTTCCATGGAAAGAGTATGGCATGTAACTTAAAATATGCAAAACATCTTCCAAGTCTGAGGAGCGGAGATTTCTCATGATCCATACCTTTCCCAATATTAAATAAGAGTTTTGTCCGAATCCCAAGCTCAGGATACTCCCTTCATCACCATGTATTGTATACACATTTGCAGATGAAACTCTGATCCTCTTTACAGCAAGGTAGTCACAAGATAAAATGACACCTTTTGTGGCAAGGAGCTTTTCTGTAAAGGCCACATAGATATTCTTTTTGGTCATCTTTGCCTTTACATCCTGGAGGAAGTGCTCTTCTTGCATATCATCAGATACATAGAGCCCCACCCACATCCAGCCAAAATGCAGCAATAAGCAGATGATTCCATAAGCTGGAGAGCTGTCCTTGGTGGCCATCTGATAAACTGATGGAAATTGGTCTTTATCATTAAGGATGGGATCAAAAGGACCATATGTAATCTGAATAAAAAATTAAATAAAAAAACTCATACTTTTTTTTCATAAACAACATTAAATACCAGGTTGGGGTCATTTAGCTAAAATTCAGACTTCTCAGGTTTTTTTGTTTGTTTTCAATTTTTACTAACATTAAGAGGTGGGAAGGGGTTATTTACAAAACTTGACGGTAAGGCAAATGAATTAAAAACCTTTTTTTAAATTAAAAAAAAATTAAACTAACCATCCTGAAGTTTCTGCATGTGAGATGTAGATTCAATATTGAGCAAAATATGTGGTCTCCCAAGTACATCAGTCACCTATGTACAAGTGTCTTGTACACCATAAAACTGCAGGGAATCAGTTGATTAAAAAATAATTAGTATATTTTATGTGTAATAAACTTAAATTTACAAAGGCTTTCCCATGCAGGGATCTGATTCTGTTTCTAGAGAAGGGAGGAATCCTGATTAGCCATTTACCCATCGCAGACTGCACCAGAGCATGTCTGGGGGCTGGTTGGATTTGCCAGTGGGCCAGTGAGGTCAGTGGGCACCTTTCTAAATGTTATTCAGTTGATTCACTTTACACACTAGTCTTTTTTTAAAACGTAAAAATGGAAATGTTTTGACTATTTGGTGACAGTTAAAAGAGAATGCAAAAATTTTACTCTGACCTAGTTCTCCTTGCAGTCAGAGCTCCTCACCTTGGAAAGTGTGAATTGCACTTTTTTTTTGTAAAGAAGATGAACTGTATTTTGCATTTTGTGTACTTGTAAATGAGTGTAACATACCATCAATTTTCCTAG
Organism: Tupaia tana; assembly: GCA_026018925.1. Taxonomy (NCBI): domain Eukaryota; kingdom Metazoa; phylum Chordata; class Mammalia; order Scandentia; family Tupaiidae; genus Tupaia; species Tupaia tana. The sequence goes on from JAKSZU010000029.1 coordinate 6,694,380, forward strand.
TTTGAATATAGAATTGTAACCTTTAAAGATATTGTTAGGCAAGATTTTTTGATGGGACCAGCTGTTGGCATAATGGCTATGTCACTGGATTCCCATGTAGTTGACTATGCTTTGGTACCAGACCTGTTGGCTTAAACTCACGCTAGGTGAGTGTGCATGTGTGCCCAATGTTCCGAGAGGAGAATGGAGGAGAAGGGATTGCGGTATGTCTATCCCTCCTGGGAAGTGATTTCTTGCTTTCTGTCTCTCTGTCTTTCTGGTGAGCAAACATGTCCTATAGCAAAAACCTCTGAAAAAAAAAGATTTCTTGAATAAGAACCCTATATGTAGCATAAACAATAGTCCCAAAAATAGACAAAAGGGAACCACTGAGCTAAAAATCTTCCACAGAGCAAAGGACAGTCCTCTGAAGGGAGAAAGTACTGGCAAATTATTTCCCAGACAAGGGATTCATATCCAGAATATACAAAAAATTCAAGCAGCTCATGCACTAAAAAAATAATGATCATTGTTGATGGAAAAAATTAAACAAGTGTCTATGCAACTCCCTTAGGAGGGGACACCTGGAAGCTTGCTCTTCTTTCTCCTGGACTTCAGTCTAAGCATCTTTCCCTTTTCTGATCTTCATGTGTATCCTTTCAATGTAACAACCTGTGATTACTACCTGGGCTTTCTGAGCTCTATAGTAACCCAACTAAAAAAGGGGCAAATGATTTCAATGAATGTCCAAAAGGCATATAAAAATTTTTAAAATTCTCATGTCATTAGGAAAATGCAACTTAAAACCACAATGAGTGGGGCTAAGTGGTTAAGGCTCTGGAATCCCAAGAGGTTGACTAGTTTCCCAGACTCAGTGGTTTCAAAGTCACACTGTGCATGTGCATGTATATGCATGCCCAAAGTCTTGAGAGGAGAGTGGATGAGTTGGGATTATGGTGTGGTCATCCCCTCAGGGAGTGATTTCTTCCTTTCTATATCTCTATCTCTCTCTCTCTTTCTCTCCAGTGGGCACACATACAGAAAAAAATCTCTCTGAAAAAATCAAACACAATGTGATGAGGTGAGCAGGTGGTATGGTTGTTAGGGCACTGCACTCCCACATGGCCAACTGTGGTTCAAGATCCATACATGGCATTTTACTTTCTCACTTAACCTGTCTCTCTCTCTCTGTTAAGTACATGTGTCCTATGATAAGTTAAAATAATAATAATAAATAAAATTAAATAAATAGCTATTTTTAAAAACAACAACATGACATACCATTTAACTTCAGTTAGAATAGCTAGAATCAAAAAACTAAAGAACAAGTGTTTGTGAGGCTGTGGTGGAAAGAAATCCTCTTAGAGACCAGTATATGGTGTAGTAGTTAAGGCACTGGACTCCCATAGCCCCAGAGCTGGTGGCTTGTAAATCATACATGGCACATTTTTGCACATGCCCAAAATTCTAAGAAGAAGATGAAGAAGAAGGTATTGTGTTATGGCCATCCCCACTAAGTGGTGATTTTCCACCTTAAGTGTCCTTTTCTGTCTTTCTCCAGGAAGCACATGTGAACTATGGCAAAATCCTTAAAGTTCAAAAATAATTAAGTTAAAATTTTAAAAAGGAAACCCTCTTACACTGTTGGTGGAAATTAAATTAGTACAAACTCTGTGGAAAACAATATGGAAGTTTCTCAAAAGTCTACAAGTAGTACTACTATCTGACTCATTAAACCCACTTCTTGGTATTTATCAAAAGAATAGAGAAAACCCTCAATCAGAAAGCACTTGCACATTCATGTTTATTGCAGCATTACTCATAGTTGCTAAAACTTGGAACCAACTTAAGTGTTCAAATATTGATGACTCGTTTGAAAAACTGTGGCACATAGGGAACCAGTAATTAGCATAATGGCTATGTCACTGGACTACCACGTAGTTGACCGTGGTTCGCGTCCTGGACCCAGTGGCTTAAAACTCATGCCGGGCGTGTGTGCGTGTGTGCCCAAGACCCCGAGAGGAGAATGGAGAAGGGATTGCGGTGTGACCATCCCCCCTGGGGGGTGATTTCTCGCTTTCTGTCTCTATGTCTCTGTCTGTCTGGTGTGCGCACATGCCCTATAGTGAAAACCTCTCAAAAAAAAAAAAAAAAACTGTGGCACATAAATACTACGAAATATTACATAGCTATAAGAAACAATGAGATTCTATCATCTTAAAATAGATGAACATAGAAGACTGAATGTTGAGTGTGCCAGATTCTGAAATATATACGTTGGATAGTCCCATGCAATTTGTACTGAGTGTCTGATCTCTATGGCAGATGTTGAGAAATCTGAAAATGTGATGGTGGGGAGGATGGCTGTAGAAGGTAGAGAGTGTAAGAAGGGAGAATGGATGGTAAATAGTAGGTGCTAGAGGGTGGGCATGAGGTGCAAAGGGAGAAAACATTTGACAGATGGGAAATGTAAAGTTTTCCATTGGGGGAAAGTTTTATATGTATATGTGTGTGTGTGTATATATATATATATATATATGTTGCTTTCTGAAAAATATAGCTTCTCTATTCAAGTGTAGAAAGAAATAGTAGATAATTAGATATAACTACAAAAAAAATCCTTTTTTTTTGAGAAGTTTTTGCTATAGGGAACGTGTGCTCATCAGACAGAGAGAGACAGAGAGACAGAAAGTGAGAAATTACCCCCCAGGAGGGATGGCCATGCCGTAATCCCTTCTCCGTTCTCCTCTCAGGATCTTGGGCACGCACGTGCATGTGCCTGGTGTGAGTTTTAAGTCACCAAGTCCAGGACATGAACCATTGTCGACTACGTGGGAGTCCAGCGACATAGCCATTATGCTAACTGCTGGTTCCCATCATTGTTATTATTTTTAATTTTGTTATAGATCACCTGCTCTCACCAGAGACAAAATGAAAGAGAGAGGCAAAGTGAGAGAAGACACCAATTCCGGGACGTGAACCACAGTCAGTCATATGGTAGTTCAGTTCCTCAACCACCAACCCACTTTCAAACCCCTTGTTATTGCTATTTTAAACTTTGATTAGAGATAGACAGAAAGGAAAAGTGAGAAGACACCGGGTCTAATATTCAAACCATGGTCAGCCATGAGAAAGTCCAGTACCTTAATCACCATGCAACCTATTGGCCCCTTTACTTTTTTAAAGGCAACAAAAAAATAGATGTATCAAGGAAAATGTTTTTTTTCTATACAACAAATCCTATTTCAATATAAATTTGTAGGATGTAATTTGTTTATATTATGGTCCCTTGGAATGTGTCTATTATTATTGTATTATAGTTTCATAATATTTGTTACTGCCAGGTAATATTATTGGAAGTTACTCCCATTGCTTTAATTCAGAAATTGTTTGGCTGATTGTATAGAATGTATATTTTATGTTTAGATAAACTTTAGAATATTTTTGGTACTTTTTCTATGAAAATATTGGAATCTTGATGGGTAGACATTAAATTTACAGATGAGTTTTGGGAAATTAGTCATTTGTAAAATGCTTTGTAATTTTTCCTTATCTGTCCATGTTACATACAATCAAGTCTTTTTGTGCCCCCCAATAAATTTTTTTTTCTCTCATATATTTTACATACTTTTTTTTTTTTTAGACACATGTGGAGGGCCAGCCAGGTGGTGTGGTGGTTAAGGTGGCTGAATGCACAATTCAAATCCCTGACTGATGGCTTAAAAAAACACAATGGGGGCATGTGCATATGTGTCCAGTATCCTGATAAAAATAGATAAGAAGAGATTATGGTGTGATCACCTTCTCTGAGAGTGCTTTACTACATTTTCTCTTCTCTCTGTGTTTCCTGGATGGGCATAGGTATCCTACAGCAAATTAAAAAATAAAAAAAAAAACAGGACCAGAAGTTGACATAATGGCTATGTTGCTGGATTCCCATGTAGTTGACTTCAGTTCGAGTCCCGGACACAGTGGCTTAAACTCACGCCGGGCGCATGTGCATGAGTGCCCAAGATTTTGAGAAGAAAATGTAGAAGAGATTCTGGTGTGACCATTCCCCCTGGGGGGAGAATTTTTGCTTTCTGTCTCTCTGTCTCTCTCTGTCTGTCTGGCAAGTGCACGCACCCTATAGCAAAAACCTCTCCCCAAAAAATAAAAAATGAAAATCCCAAAACCAAAATATGAGTGCATGTGATATAACACATATATGCCATCTTCATATAACTTTTGTTGTGTTTTACAGTGTTTCCTAAATTGAACCTATAAAACATAAAATATGGCTCACTCCTAGAAATGTTTTCCCCTACACTTTCTCATTCATCTCATCCTTAATGACCTCTTTTTGCCTCCTTCCCTTAGGTTTCAGATGTTTGGATAAATGTTTCTGTGAGCTCTTACATAGTACTACTGTGTGTGTATTTATTTCAGTTTATGCCTATGGTGTGTGTTTGAGGGGCTATTTTATTATGTGTCTTCAAAAGCCAGTTTCCCAAACTGTAGGAAACTGACACTCCAACGTTGGTTCTAAGAGTACAGTTGTTCAACATGTTGAGTGATGCTGTTTAATGATGTTTATTTGATGTGGTCTTATTTTGTATTGCCCTATTTACTAAAGATGTTTAACATATTTTGTACATTTATTAAACATTTTGAAATTTTCTATATAAAGTGTCTATCCAAGTGTATTACTAATTTTCTTTGGGAGGACTCTATCTTTTCTAACTAGAAAAGTTTAGTAACTACTTCAGAAGAGAAAGCAGGAAGATCATGAGTTAGCAAGACCCTACTTTTGTTGTTTGTTATTTTTTAGGTTTTTGCTATAGGGCAGGTGTTCTCTCCAGAGAGGGAGAGAGAGACAGAAAGAGAGAGAGAGAGAGAGAGAGAGAGAGAGAGAGAGAGAAGGAAAATAAGAAATCATCCCCCAAGGGGGATGGCCATGCAGCATTCTGTTCTCCTCAATTCTTTTCTTGGTATTTGGACACATGACAATATGCATTCAGCATGATTTTCAACCTGCTGAATCTAGGACTTGAACTGCAGACAGCCACATGGGAGTCCACTGCCTTAACCACCAGACCACATGCTGGCCCCATGTAAAAAGATTTCTGTTCAAAGTGTGCTGAGTGCCACACCATGGAAAAGGGAGATAAGCACAAAACTGGCCCTAATCTCAGTGGTCTGTTTGGGCATAAAACAGGTTAGGTTCCTGGATTCTCTTACACAGATGCCAAAAAGAACAAAGGCATTCCTCACCTGGGGAGAGGATATACTAATGGAGTATTTGGAGAATCCCAGGGAGTCAATCAATCCTGGAACAAAAATTATCTTCACTGGCATTAAAAAGAAGTCAGAAAAAGTGGAGTTGAGAGTATATCGCAAAAAAACTACTAATCAGTAATGGTTGGCCACTGCCATGCTAGTAGGTGGCATAGTGGTTAAGGTGCTGGATTTTTACATGGCTGACTGTGCTTTAAGGCCTAGACTTGGAGGCTAGAAAATCATGCTGAGTCATGGGCTTGTGTGCACAAAATCCCAAGAAGAGAATGGAGGAAGAGGGATTTCAGCATGGCCATTTCCCCTGGAGGATTATTTCTCACATTCCCTCTGTCTGTCTCTCTGATGAGCATACATACAATATAGCAAAGATTTCTTAAAAAAAAATACTTGGCCACTGTGATATTTACAATAAAACAGAAATGTCACTTTTTAGAAAGAGTTATTTTTTATTTAATTCCATTTTTTTAAATTTTTATTTGCTTTTATTTGAGAGGTTTTTGCTGTAGGGCGTGTGTGCTTACCAGAAAGATAGAGACAGAGAGATAGAAAGTGAGAAATTGCCTCCCGGGGGGATGGCCATGCTGCAGTCCCTTCTCCTTCATTCTCCTCTAGAGATCTTGGGCATGCATGCACACAGGACTGGTGTGAGTTTAATCCACCAGGTCTGGGACTCAAACCACAATCGACTACATGGGAATTCAGTGACATAGCCATTATGCTAACTGCTGGTCCCTCCACTTGTTATTATTATTATTAATTGACCAGAGAGTCAGAGAGAGAGAAAGGGAACTCTAAAAAAAAAATGCCTCCAGTTCCAGGACTCCAACTGTGTTCAGCAATGTGGGAGTCCAGTGCCTTAACCACCATGCCACTTGCTGGCCCCATGTCTCCTTCTTCGTCTATATAATAATTCTTTTGATAACATTATTGTTTATTGTCATTATTATTATAATACACGATACATAACTGGATCTATTTTGTATGACAGGCACTGCAATAAGTTTGTTTACACCAGTATCACCACAATCACATGAGTAATGTGCCATGGCATCTACAACTACAAAGCTCCACTGTAATCTAAGGGACCAACATCATATACATGGTCTATCATGGCCAAGACATTGTTGTACACACATGACTGCATATAGACGTACAGATTTTTGTAAAATACTACTACAACAGTAACCTCTGTACTCATTTCTCTTCTCAGATATAAACATTGTTGTAAGGGTCTAGAGATCAGTCTAATTGATGGAGACACAGAAAAGACAATGACAATGCAACTGCAAAAGAGGGTTTTATTCTTTTTCCAGCTAGCTGGGGTCTGAGTTTCTGCCCATCACAGTGGGCCTTCAACAAGGACCCCGTACCTAAAATAAAGGGATCTTTTATAGTTCAGGATTTTCCATAGAATGTAACACACACAAAGGAGGGGGTATGAGAAGAAAGGGTCCAGCTGTCACCACCTGCTCAGGTCTAGATAAGGGCTCTCAGCTAAGGGTCTGGATGACCTTGCCTCGGAGGTGCTGGGCCCTCCCGTTTTCTGCTTATCTGAGAGTTCCCAGACTCCTGGTTTCTGTCCTTGAGGCCCTAACAAAATGGGCTCCATCTTTGAAGACTTAACAGGGTAGCAATTAAGCTAACTCGGCCCAGCATTCCCTAACATGGCAGTGATTAAGCTAACTTGGCCTAACATCCCCCCCCCTTTGTGTTGTACATTATGAGGAATCATTCTCATTAATATTGCCAAGCGATTTACAGAAGCAGAGAAGCATCGGCATAGAGTAACAAAATAGTATTTTTTTGTTATTAAAGTTAGGCATAACTTTGTGTCAGAACCATAGCTTGCACAATGTTGAGTTGGTCTCTTATAAATTTTACCAATCTGTTTACGATGCAGGGGCCAAAGGTGAGTAAAAGAAGTAAAATAATCAAGGGACCCATTATAGTGGAGATCAAGGTTGTCATCCAAGGGGATTTATTAAACCAAGTTTCAAAAAAACTCTCATTAAATTTTCATTCTCTCTTTCTTTTTGTTAGAACCTCTCTGACTTTAGACACAGAGTCCCGAACTACACTGGAGTGGTCAGCATAAAAACAGCATTCTTCACCCAGAGCTACACAGAGACTACCCTGTTGTAGGAAAAGGAGATCTAATCCCCTTCTATTTTGTAACACAACTTCAGAGAGTGAGGTTTGAGACTTTTCTAAATGGCTAATAGTGGCTTCAATTCTATCTAGGTCTTCATCAATTGCTATTTGTAGAGATCGAAGCCTTGCAGCCTGGGTGGCAAGGGAGGCTATGCCTGTTCCGGTCCCTGCTAATCCTAGGCTAAACAAAGTGGTCAGGGCGGTGAAACGCTCTGGCTTGGAGCGAAGTGGCTCAAACGAATTCCAGTGTAGGAACATGACTTCCTCAGGGTGATATATGATTCAAGGAAGAACTACAATTAAGACACAATATTCCTGGGCTGCATTAAAGACTAAAAGGGAAAGACACAGATTAAGTCTGTAAGGGTGCTAGCCACCTGGCTCGGCGCGCTTTCTGTCCAGAGGATACGTGACCCCCAATCAACCACAAGAGTCAGTTCTTGATGCAAAATGCAAGAAGTTTTATTTTTCCAGCCGGCTGGGGTCCAAGCAAACACCTGACGCAGCAAGCCCAAGCGAGGACCCCATTTTTAGGGTTATAGGTCTTTTTATAAGCAGGAGAAGGTATGCGGAAGTTTAACGGGTAGTTTATTCTTAGGGGGAAGAGCAGCAGCTCTTGCTACACAGGTGCATGGGTTGTCTTTCTAGTTCCTTGTCCACATTCCATTTGCTCAGCTCCTGGAGGTTTGCATAATTAAGTCTGTCGGGGCAGTTTATCAAAGGGCGTCTGGCAAAAGCAAAGGTTAAATTTTATCTCTACAGAGCAAAAAGGCACAATTTAAATTTATTTTTACAAGTCCAGTTTGTGAGCAAATCCACCAACCACCATGAGGGGGAAGCACCCACTTATTATTCGTGTCTGAGGAGACATTGTTGAGAATGGTGGAACATAGATGTCTTTCGTATGCAGGGACTGTTCCAAGACAGAGTCCTTGGCCACTTACTTGTTGTATGGTTATACCCACTTTACAGTCAGTCCACTGGCAGGTAGGAGAAGAGTCTAACGTAGAGATGTTAATGGGGGCATCAAGCCCTATGCCCTCATAAAAGGGAGGGCGAACATCATAACATAGCCAGCATGGGGAAGTTTTATTGGCATGAGACTGATTGAGGGCCAGGAAAGTGGCTTGAACAAGGCCAAGGAGTAGGTCTAGCCCCAGGGTAGGGGATTTCGTAGTGGGAAACAGTTTCTCAGGAAGGACATGCGTGGTTGTACTTGAGGTTTGTGGAGGGGGTGACCGGGCTGTCAGACATATGGGTAGGATTGTCGGCTTAAAAGGAAGTTTGTGCAGAACCTCATTAGGGCCTACTGGTTGTGTCAGGGGTTTTATAGACAAATTTAATCATCAGGAGTCCGCCTGGATAGGGTCCCATCCAGACAGTGCCACCTGAATAATATTGGATACCCCAGGTGAAACCCGGATTTTGCCATTTTAATATGGGTTGGCTTTTGCTGTTGTTTATAAAACTAGCTTTAACTGAAGGGACTCTGTTACCCAATTCCCGGAAAGAGAAGTGTACAAGATCAGAGTTGTGACCTGCGTTCCATCCACGGTCTCCATCATTGGAGGTGACGCAAGACCAGGCCTTACAATAGAAACTCTTGGCTCCCCGACAAGTACGGAAATTGGCTCTCTGATTACTTGGACAGGCCCAGAGCCCCTTGATTTGATCCCCAGTCATCAATGTTCTTTTCATTAAGACATGGTAAGAGGGTTTCTTAGTACGAGTTTTTTCAAAAAGGTCTCTTAAGTCAAAATAAAGGTCTGGCCACCATGTGCCTAATGGTCCAGTGCGAGTAGTGTCATTTAAATTGTTACCAGTCTCTCCGTCTGTGAGCACCCATGTCTGCTTACATGGCTGATGTAGGCTCATCACAGTGCCCCCACTAGGGAGCAGGCTTATGGCCAGCATCTTTATCATTATCATATTGAGGAAGGAACATTGACTGGTCTGAAGATCTGGACAGTTGGAGTTTTAGAGGATTGTGCGGGTGTTGGTGTACGGTCAACTCCTTTTCGGCTCGTGCATATTCAGGCGATGAGGTTCGACGTATGTGCAAATGGTGAATTCACAGCCCAGTCAGTCAACTTTTAAAGCAGTCAATTCAGTCAACTTTTAAAGCAGTAGGAGTAATCAAAAGATTCACGTAAGGTCCTTTCCATCTAGGTTCCAAAGAGCGCATTCTGTGCCTTTTCATCCAGACCCAATCTCCTGGGACTATACCATGTTCCGGGTTGGAGGAGCCCTTAGCCTCATAGAGTGCTCGGACTAAAGGCCAAATTGTTTCTTGAGCCCGTTGAAGAGCCTGAAGGCTGGTTTTATGATCTACAGTTTCTTCAGGTATCAGAGCGGAGAGGGTATGAATGCGTATGGGGGGTGGTGCCCCATACATGACCTCAAACGGGGTTACTCCATGGACATAAGGGGAGTTATGAACCCGGAACAGGGCAAAAGGTAGGAGGGTCACCCAGTCTTCGCCAGTCTCTAGGGCTAATTTAGATAAGGTCTCCTTTAGAGTTCTATTTATTCTTTCTACTTGCCCAGAATTCTGGGGTTTGTATTCACAATGTAACTTCCAATCAGTTCCCACAGCCTGGGCTAGTCCCTGTGGGGTCCTACTAATGAAAGCCAGGCCAGTGTCTGAGTCTAGCATCTTGGGAACTCCATACCAGGGTATAATTTCCTCTAATAGGGTTTTAGCAACTATTTGAGCCATTTCCCGCTTAGTTGGAAAAGCCTCTACCCACCCCAAGAAAGGATCCACCATAACTAGGAGATATTTATATCCGTATTTTCCCAGTTTTACCTCTGTGAAATCAATTTCCCAGCCTCGTCCTGGAGCCCTCCCCCGGACCCGAATACCTGTGTGGAGTGGCCCCCCTCTGCTCAGCTTCATAGCTTGGCACACTTTGCAGCAGTCTATGAGGCGATGAATGTGTCTTCTTTGGTTCAGAAACTGTAGATGTGCCGCCTGCAGGAGCTGGAGCAGTTTCCTTATGCCGAGATGGGTAGCTGAATGGAAATCTGTGAGATAAGAGAGTCCCAGGACTCTCAGCAGGATTAGACGATGTTCCATGTCTTTTCGCCAGCCCATAGGGTCTGGTGGCGTGCAATTCTTTCTTTGCATCCATTCTTGGTCTCGTGAGGAATAATCTGGATATGCAGGTAAACCTGGGAGTTCCTGCATTGGCAAGTTAAGAGTCAGGGCGGGAGCTACAGATTTAATGGCTGCTTGTTTTGCTGCCTCATCAGCTCGCTTATTGCCAATAGCCTCAGGGGTCCTGGCAGTTTGGTGGCCCGGAACGTGCACTACTGCCATTGCTCAGGGCTTTTGCACCACTGCCAACAGCCGCTGGGTTTTGGGAAGATTGCACACCTTTCCTCCATCCGCGGTAATAAAGCCCCTCTCTCGATAGATTGCACCATGGATATGAACAGTCCCAAAGGCATACCTGCTATTGGTGTAAATAGTAGCACGTTTCCCTTCCTCCCGTTCAAGTGCTTCTGCTAGTGCAATGAGTTCAGCCTTCTGGGCGGAAGTTCCCGCCGGCAGGGAAGTGCTCCAAACTAAGTTCCTGCTCTGGTCCACTATAGCTGCCCCAGCCTTACAGACTCCGTCCTGCATAAAGCTACTCCCATCGGTGTACCAGATTACCTCACTGTTTGGCAGGGCTGAGTTTTGGAGATCATGCCATACGTGGAAGATCTCTGCTAGACTTTCTTGGCAATTATGCACCGGCTTGTCCAGCTCTGGATTAGGCAGCAATGTGGCCAAATTCAAGGAGGTAGGCTCTGAAAAAGTAACTCGCAGGGTATCTAGGAGCAGTACTTGATAATAAGTCAGTCGCGCATTGGACATCCATCGCCCTGGTGGATATTTGACAATACCCTCAATAGCATGGGAAGTTATCACTTTAAGGTGCTGTCCGAATGTTAGCTTGTCAGCGTCTCTGACCAGCATTGCCACAGCGGCTATAATGCACAAGCATGGGGGCCACCCAGCTGCTACAGGATCCAGTCTCTGACAAATAGGCTGCTGGGCGTTTCCATGGCCCTAGATGCTGCATGAGCAACCCTTTTGCAATTTCCCCTTTTTCAGCTACATGTATGGTAAAGGGCTTAAGGGGGTCTGGCAAGGCTAATGCCGGAGCTTCCAACAGAGAGGTCCTGAGTCTTTCTTTTTTTTTTTTATTTGCATTTTGTGCTTCTTTTTAATAAAAATTAAATTAGTCACTTAACGTACATAATGTATTGTTGTGTTCCAGACTAGCAGCTTTTGATGCCTGCGGGTGTCCTGGGAAATGCTCTGCAGTATCACGCTGTGGTGGGATGACTGAACAGGGTCAGCACTACCATGCAGGGCTGGAATTAATCTGCAGCTAACAACACGGAAAGTAACAGAAACACAGACCACAATAGTATCAACATGCATTATTAAGTCAAGATTCAAAGTTAACCCAACCCACACAGGTTTCTTCTAAGCGGGGGACACACATGAAGGGCACGACTTTATCGAGAGCCCTAGCCGTAGTAGAAAGGGTCATCTGGGTGGAATCCGTATGCTGTGGTGGGGCGTCCAAGAACACCAATGGGCTGGTCAAAGCCATCCATTCCAAGGCTGCCAGGAAATTAATGCTGCCCGACTACATCTCCATTTTGAAGGTGATAATCATTGAAGAAATCTGAACTTATGGCTCCTTCAGAGGCAATTAATCCATCTGAGTTGTAGAAGAGGTCAGGTCTTTCAAGAATATCTCCCTCATGGATGTAGGGCTCAATTCAATCATCACCATACAAGTACTGCTCACTCTCATCCATCTGGCGACTCTCTACCATCTCCAGCCACTGAGAGTTATGCCAGCGAAACTTTTCACTCTGAATTTTCTTATCCCATTCTTCATCATATTCCGCTATTATATCTAACATATTATCATAGACCTTTCAGATTTCATTATTTTTGTTATGCATCAGACCTATGAGATATGCTGGATCCTGTGTTTCCTTGATTATTACATCTCTTGTGGCTTGGTGGAAAACCATTTGGTAGAAGACATAACTGATCTGACACACAAATTCATCATCTTTCTGCTGAGCATTTAGTAATTCAATGAATGCAGGGATTTTCCCAGATTTGGCGAGCAATCCATCGACACTGTTCCAATCATTATAACCACTTCTAAAACAAGGTCATCTTCTGCAGAACCTAGCTTTACTTTATCCTTGAGGTACAGAACCAATTTGTACTCCTTAAGAACCAATTCCCAGTCTAAGTCTGGAATGGTCAAATTCGCGAGAGTTCCTGAGCATTCAATAACAAACTCCTCCTTTTCATCATTAGAGATCTGGGCGGCAAGGTCCCCAACATAATCAATAAACAAATTTTTAGTTGGTCCATTATGTTGGGAAATGTTTCTAATCATTTTCATCAGCAGTGGATCCTTGAACTTCAGAGCCCTCTTCATGAGCATCTTCAACCCATTTCCTTCACAGATAAGCTGTACATTCCTCTTGTTAGCAGCAAGATTAATGCAGAAAGAAATGAGTTCCAAGTCAATTCGTTCATCGGAGCATTCAAAGAGCATCTTCATTAACTGTGGTATACAGTGTATGCAAATATTGATTTAAAGCGGTCATCCATGCTTATGTGATAAAGAACACACATTGCAATTTGTTTGTAGTTTTCATTGCCTAAGAGTGCAGTGAGTTTGGGAAGCAGTCCAACTTGTACCATCTTATTCCTCAGTCCTGTGTCAAATGACAGGTTTAATAAAAGTCGAAAGGTGATATTCAGTAGATCTTCATGCTCACAAGGTATCATTTTTACCAGTTTTTCAATGATGTCCATTTCCACCATATCATTTTTATTCTCCATAAAAATGCTGAGTTTCTTCAAGAATGACACCACTAGAATAAGCAGCTCGAAATTGTCTCGGTCAAGAGCCTTCACCAACATGTGAACTATGTTCTTGTTCCTCATTTTCAGTTCTGTACAAGTATCCTCAGTAAGATTCGGAAGCAGGTAAAGAGCAACTCTTAATAGCTGTTCCTGTTTCACCACAAGCCCCTGATACATTTTAAAGGTTTTTTCATAATCCTTTCTCAAGGTTTGGTTTTCAAGGTCTTCATCAACAGCTTTCTTCTTCTTAGAAAGTTCTTCTTGCCAAAGCTCATGTCTTTTTAATTCATGAGCGATGATATTCATACACAGAGCTCCAATTTTATAGTGTGTAATAAGTCCATGAAACTGAGAAAAGCTGGAAAAGCAAAAAAAGATATAGATTATGTTTGTAGCTAACTCAACACTGCTTCCAGTCTTCTCTCAGGACTCTTGCTAATGCACCAAGAGCAGTTTCATTTAACAGTAGTTCTTCCAAGTTATCAGGATTTTGAGCAAGCTGTGGGATTAAAGCAGAACCTCTAACCTTGTCAGGAATATCTTCATATAATAACTCAATGTATTCATCCATGTCATTTATGTTAGAAACTTCATCAATCTCCATTCCTTCAAAAGGAGGTGGGTCTTAGGCTTGTTTGATTTTTCTTTTCCTGACAAAGAATCACACTGGTTCTGTAGATAATATAACAGCTGTTCTACCTCATTTAGTTTTGAGGGGTGAATGAGTCTACTTTTTTTTTTTTTTAGACCACAGATTAGTTTATTTTTAACACTCATCAAGGCATGAATTCATAGGGAATAGGTTCCAATAGCTCAGGCTCCTTTCCATTGGTTCTCACAAAGTGTGCTTCTCTGGGTGGAGCAGGCTGGCACTTTAATTGAACCCAGGTACCTTTTTCTTTGGCTTCTTTCTTTATCTGGTCATTTTCCTTCACACGTTTTAGGAAGCTATCTCTGCTCTTAGACTGTTTAACATGCTCAATACGCACATTGATTCTCTTGGCAAGAATCTTGCCCTTAACTTGTTTGTTCACAACAATGCAACAGCATGCTGGGGAACATTGTAGACTCTTCCAGTTTTGCCATGGTAACATATGTGAAGCATTCCTTTTTGAATAGTACCCATTCCCTTAATGTCTACAATATCACCTTTCTTGTAGATTTGCATATATGTTGCCAAAGGAACAACTCCATGTTTTCTAAAAGGCCTAGAGAACATATATCAGGTGCCTCTCCTCTTTCCCTTTGTGTTCGTCATTTTGGTTAATTACTGGAAGATGGCGGTTCAGGCCAAAAGGCTGAGTTTACATTCTTCAACCATTTTTCATGCCAGGGAAGTAATATCTGTGTTGGCATTGAGACTCTTAAGACGAATGCTCTCTAGGAGATGGGGTCCTGGTCTTGAGAGACTGGAAGTGGGGCGGGGGCAGTGGTGCCCCTGCCTCAGTTTCTCTTGCTGGCCAGGAGCCTAGAGATGGAATGAAACTGCAGTTCTCATTTTTTGACATTCCTTTTGTTCTCCCAACATGGGATCCCCCATTTCTCCAAGAATGATAGCTTCCACTTCATATTGAACAATGAGTACTTTTTCTGATGGAAGTACATCAATATTCCCTCCTTTAACTTTTGAGGTATCTGGTGTCATCCCCTTGCATGGTAGCGGTGGCAGCAGCGTGGGAAGGATGGGGCATCTCAGAAGCCAGCAGCCACTGGGCCCTCACCCCAGAGGCGATGACAGAGCCCAGAGGTCCTGAGTCTTTCAAAGGCAAGTTGTTCAGGTCCCCAAGTCCAGGGCGTTTTTCTTTTGTGGCCTCATACAAGGGTTTGGCTAATTCTGCAAAACCCCATATCCAGAGCCAACAGTAGCCCACAGTGCCCAAGAATTCTCAAACTTCTCTGGCTGTAGTAGGGATTGGCAGTCTCAAAATAGTGTCTTTCATGGCCTCTGTCAGCCCTCTCATTCCTTTATGGAGCTTATACCCCAAGTAGGTAACTGTTTACAAATGTGGGCCTTTTTAGTGCTGGCACAATAGCCCAGCAAGCCCAATTCCTGCAAAAGGTCCTCTGTAGCTCTTTTTCATTCCACTTCAGAAGGAGCGG
This sequence comes from Tupaia tana, assembly GCA_026018925.1. Classification (NCBI taxonomy): domain Eukaryota; kingdom Metazoa; phylum Chordata; class Mammalia; order Scandentia; family Tupaiidae; genus Tupaia; species Tupaia tana. The sequence goes on from JAKSZU010000029.1 coordinate 6,709,786, forward strand.
CTAAGAGAAGGTCATCAACATACTGTAAGAAAGTCACAGAGCCATGGCTTTGACGGAAAGAACACAAGTCCTGATGCAAGGCCTCATTAAACAAAGTTGGGGAGCTCTTGAACCCCTGTGGGAGTCTTGTCCATGTGAGCTATTTTGGGGTTCCTGACGGCCCCTCTTCTTGCCATTCAAAGGCAAAAATTGGCTGGCTAATGCATGCCAAGGCTATGCTGAAGAATGCATCTTTTAAATCCAGTGTTGTATACCAGACATGAGTAGGCGGTAGATGGCTCAAAAGGGTGTATGGGTTGGGAACCATGGGGAGGATATCTTGAGTCTTTTGTTAACCTTTCATAAGTCCTGGACAGGCCTAAAATCATTTCCTCCTGGTTTCCTTACTGGGAGCAATGGAGTGTCCCAACTAGAATGACAAGGTATGAGAATGCTAGCCTGTAGCAAGTGATTTATGTGGGGGGCAATCCCTTGCCTTACCTCAGCTGACATGGGGTATTGGCATACTCGAACAGGTTGGGCTGAGGATTTGAGTTCAATTATTATAGGGGCCCAAAGGGCTATGAAACCCATTCCTGCCACTTCAGCCCATTCTTGGGGAAACTTCTGGACCCAAGAATTTAATTCTGTGGGCCATAAATTGGGCCCCCTTGTGGTTCTGAGCCTGTCTGACCATACAGGAGATATTCATCTGCCAGAACCAAAGTCAGGACATGAAGGGGATGTCCCAAGTTATCAGTGACTCTAATGCCCCCAGGACTGAAGTGGATTTGCGCCTGCACTTTAGTCAATAAGTCGCATCCCAGCAGGGAGGCTGGACATTCTGGAATTACCAAGAAGGAGTGGGTGACCTGATGTTTACCCCAATCCACTTTACACTCAGTTGTCCATTGGTAAGCTTTGGACCCAGTGGCACCTTGAACAATGTTAGTGTTGCCTGAGAGAGGCAAGAAAGGGGTGTTGAGAACTGAATATTGAGCTCCTATATCTACCATAAAATCTACAGGCTTCCCTTCCACTAACACAGTTACCCAAGACTTGGGAAGGGGCTCCAAGTCCTGACTCTCCTAGTCACTGTATGCTCCTGCCATTAAGACTTGGGGGTCCCCTTGTGGATCTGGGCCCTTGGGTCTCTCAGGACAGTCTTTTTTCCAGTGCCCACGCTTTTTACAATAGGCACATTGATTTATGTCAAGTTTAGGTCTCATCTCTTTACCGTGGGGACCCCGTGGCTTCCCTTCTCCCTTAGTATCAGCCAAGAGGATCTTAGCCATTCACTCATTTTGTTTCTGATGAAATTTTCTGTCTTCTTTTCTAACCTTTTGTTGCAATTCCTGATCTTCCTTTCTAAGTCTATCCTCCCGTTATTCTGGAGTTTCTTGAGTATTAAAACCTATATCTGCTGTTTTCATAAGGTCTCTAATTGTCATATCTCCAAGGTCTTCCTGTTTATACAACTTTTTCCTAATATCTGGTGCTGCCTGGTTAATAAAAGACATGATAATAGCTGATTGATTTTCCTCAGTCAAGGGGCCAAGGGGGTAAATTGCCTATAAGCACTATAGAGACATTCTAAGAATGCAGTCAGGCTTTCATTTTCTCCCTGAATAATTGCTTTCATGCTTGCCAAATTAGTGGGACACCTCGCAGCTCCTCGGAGACCCGCCATAAGAGTCTGGTGATAGACTCGGAGATGCTCTCTACCTTCAGCATTCCCAAAGTCCCAGTTAGGTCTGATGAGTGGAAACCCCTCATCAATCAGGTTTGGTAAGGTGGTCAGACGACTGTTTCCAGGTACATTCTTCCATGCTTCAGTGAGGATTTGCTCCCATCCCTTGGTAGTAAATAAAGTTTTGAGAAGCTGCTGGCAATCAAAGTGGGGCTGTGGGTATACAGAATAGACTCAAACAGATCGGTGAGTCCCTGTGGATCTTCTGAGAAAGGAGGATTTTGAGTTTTCCAATTATATAGATCACTACTAGAAAAGGGCCAATACTGATACGTGCACTCTCCTTGAGGACCTGTGCCCTCTAGGGCTCGGACAGGAAAGATGGGAGCCCACTCAGAGGATGAGGGCTCTTCATCCTCCTGGACCCTCCTGGATCTAAGTCCTACAGCAGGTCCTTGTGCCAACACCGGATGTGCTGAGGGTCCCACTGTAGAGTGAGGTAACTGCTGAGGCTGTGCAGAGAGTTCCACCTCTGGTTGGAGGAGTGCTTCTGCCTGAGCCTGAGGAGCTGCTGCTGCAGCATAAGATGGTGGATAAGTTTAAAAGTCTAAATCTGCCGGGGAAAGATAAATCCCAGAATCCCCTTGAAGGACTGGCTTTTTGAGATCCTTTGTAGTTTCCCCCAGCTCTGAGGGATGGGTACCCTCCACAGTCAATATTTTGGGGGTATCTTCATCCTTTTCTGGAATAAAAGGCCTAAGTCAAGAAGGGGGATTTTCTACCAAATCTGGCCACATTATAATATATGGATACTGGTCCGGATGACCCTGAATGCCAGGCTGGTTGATTATTTCTCAGACTCGCTTGATGACTTTCAGCAAAAAGGTCCCCTGTGATGGCCAGCCCACATCAACGGCTGGCCATTCTGAAGAACAAAAGGTATTAAACTTCCTTTCCTTACCTCTAGTCCATAGGTGTGAGCTTTCTCCTGGACTGCCGAGAAGTGATCTAAGATTAAACTCTTAGGAGTTACTTGGGTTTGGCCCATGACAGGAAAGAAAAGGAATAGAGGCCACAACAAAAAGAAGCACAGAATCACAATCACTCCTGCATCCCAACAAACATGCACAGGCGACGACCACACGCGCTGGCTGGTCAGTTCTACCACATGCACCGGATCCACACCAGTCCATATAGGGTCCTTACCAAATGCTAGACCAAATGGCGTCCAACACAGACACTCTTTGATCTCCTGGTTGTCAGGGACGTCTCCCTCGACTTCAGGTGGAGCCTCCATTGTGGCTAACCCAGTTCCTCCACGGAGAATTCTCTACCAGAATCAGACAGGTTTGGGAACAGGCTCCAAGGCCCCCTGCAAGTCCCAAACAGAGACAGCCAACTCTCCTTTCCAGAGCAAGACAGGTCTGAGACAGGCTTTATAGCCCCCTTGCAAGTCCCAGATGGAGGTAATCAATCCTCCTTTCATGGCAAAATGCAGAGCCTCCCTTTGTCCTGTCTAATCTAGTGGCCACCAGGCTGACCTATCCCGGATGAGCCCCCAATGTAAGGGTCCAGAGATCGGTCTAACTGATGGAGATGCAGAAAAGATAATGACAATGCAACTGCAAAGGAGGCTTTTATTCTTTTTCCAGCTAGCTGGGGTCCGAGTTTCTGCCCATCACAGTGGGCCTTAACAAGGACCCCGTACCTAAGATAAAGGGATCTTTTATAGTTCAGGATTCTACATAGAATGTAACACACACAAAGGAGGGGGGTATGGGAAGCAAGGGTCCAGTTGTCACCACCTGGTCAAATTTAGATAAGGGTTTTCAGGTAAGGGTCTGGATGACCTTGCCTCAGAGGTGTTGGGCTCTCCTGTTTTCTGCTTATCTGTGAGTTCCCAGACTTCTGGTCTTCGTCCTTGAGGCCCTAACACAGTGAGCTCTGTCCTTGAACCCTTAACATGGTAGCAATTAAGCTAACTCAGCCCAGCATTCTCTAACATGGTGGTGATTAAGCTAACTTGGCCTAACAGCAGTAGTGGAGAGCACGGGACTCCCACATCATGCACAAGAGCTTGAGTCCTGGATCTGGTGGCTTGCTTTCTCACTCTCCCTCACTCTCTGGTCAAATTAAAATAAATAATAAATAAAGTTAAATAAAGCAAGACACTCCTAGAAAAGAGAGAGAAGATAAAAATCAATAAACCAGATATGAAAGTAAAGACATTATTCCTGACTATATAGAAGTAAAAAGCTTCCTAGGAGAACACAATATATACTAAATAATTAATAAAATGTTGCCGTTGATCAAGTTCCATACTATAAGAAATACCTGTTGCTACTGGGAACTAGATTTTTCAGGGAACAGGAGAAATGAAGATTTTCTACTCATAATTCAGCCTCCAGCAAGCAGAGCTAGTGTGGCAGGAGAGTTGAGCCCTTCTCTGAGCAGACCTCCTCATGGCTACTGGGAACTAGATTTTTCAGGGAACAGGAGAAATGAAGATTTTCTACTCATAATTCAGCCTCCAGCAAGCAGAGCTAGTGTGGCAGGAGAGTTGAGCCCTTCTCTGAGCAGACCTCCTCATGGCTACTGGGAACTAGATTTTTCAGGGAACAGGAGAAATGAAGATTTTCTACTCATAATTCAGCCTCCAGCAAGCAGAGCTAGTGTGGCAGGAGAGTTGAGCCCTTCTCTGAGCAGACCTCCTCATGGCTACTGGGAACTAGATTTTTCAGGGAACAGGAGAAATGAAGATTTTCTACTCATAATTCAGCCTCCAGCAAGCAGAGCTAGTGTGGTAGGGAGCCCCTATGGCCTTCTATCTCTGTCTCTGTGTCTCTGAGGTCTTTGTCTCTCTCTGCTCCTGTCTCCTCATTTTTTTTTTTTGGTAATTTTTCCTTTTTACGATTTTTTTAAAGGCAAAGTTTTTCTCTGGCTCTCAGCTCCTCCTATTGTTTTGTTAATAATCCCTTCTGCTTCTTTCTCCCAGGCAGGAGAGTTGAGCCCTTCTCTGAGCAGACCTCCTCATGGCTACTGGGAACTAGATTTTTCAGGGAACAGGAGAAATGAAGATTTTCTACTCATAATTCAGCCTCCAGCAAGCAGAGCTAGTGTGGTAGGGAGCCCCTATGGCCTTCTATCTCTGTCTCTGTGTCTCTGAGGTCTTTGTCTCTCTCTGCTCCTGTCTCCTCATTTTTTTTTTTGGTAATTTTTCCTTTTTACGATTTTTTTAAAGGCAAAGTTTTTCTCTGGCTCTCAGCTCCTCCTATTGTTTTGTTAATAATCCCTTCTGCTTCTTTCTCCCAGGCAGGAGAGTTGAGCCCTTCTCTGAGCAGACCTCCTCATGGCTACTGGGAACTAGATTTTTCAGGGAACAGGAGAAATGAAGATTTTCTACTCATAATTCAGCCTCCAGCAAGCAGAGCTAGTGTGGTAGGGAGCCCCTATGGCCTTCTATCTCTGTCTCTGTGTCTCTGAGGTCTTTGTCTCTCTCTGCTCCTGTCTCCTCATTTTTTTTTTTTTTTGGTAATTTTTCCTTTTTACGATTTTTTTAAAGGCAAAGTTTTTCTCTGGCTCTCAGCTCCTCCTATTGTTTTGTTAATAATCCCTTCTGCTTCTTTCTCCCAGGCAGGAGAGTTGAGCCCTTCTCTGAGCAGACCTCCTCATGGCTACTGGGAACTAGATTTTTCAGGGAACAGGAGAAATGAAGATTTTCTACTCATAATTCAGCCTCCAGCAAGCAGAGCTAGTGTGGTAGGGAGCCCCCATGGCCTTCTATCTCTGTCTCTGTGTCTCTGAGGTCTTTGTCTCTCTCTGCTCCTGTCTCCTCATTTTTTTTTTTTTTGGTAATTTTTCCTTTTTACGATTTTTTTAAAGGCAAAGTTTTTCTCTGGCTCTCAGCTCCTCCTATTGTTTTGTTAATAATCCCTTCTGCTTCTTTCTCCCAGGCAGGAGAGTTGAGCCCTTCTCTGAGCAGACCTCCTCATGGCTACTGGGAACTAGATTTTTCAGGGAACAGGAGAAATGAAGATTTTCTACTCATAATTCAGCCTCCAGCAAGCAGAGCTAGTGTGGTAGGGAGCCCCTATGGCCTTCTATCTCTGTCTCTGTGTCTCTGAGGTCTTTGTCTCTCTCTGCTCCTGTCTCCTCATTTTTTTTTTTGGTAATTTTTCCTTTTTACGATTTTTTTAAAGGCAAAGTTTTTCTCTGGCTCTCAGCTCCTCCTATTGTTTTGTTAATAATCCCTTCTGCTTCTTTCTCCCAGGCAGGAGAGTTGAGCCCTTCTCTGAGCAGACCTCCTCATGGCTACTGGGAACTAGATTTTTCAGGGAACAGGAGAAATGAAGGTTTTCTACTCATAATTCAGCCTCCAGCAAGCAGAGCTAGTGTGGTAGGGAGCCCCTATGGCCTTCTATCTCTGTCTCTGTGTCTCTGAGGTCTTTGTCTCTCTCTGCTCCTGTCTCCTCATTTTTTTTTTTGGTAATTTTTCCTTTTTACGATTTTTTTAAAGGCAAAGTTTTTCTCTGGCTCTCAGCTCCTCCTATTGTTTTGTTAATAATCCCTTCTGCTTCTTTCTCCCAGGCAGGAGAGTTGAGCCCTTCTCTGAGCAGACCTCCTCATGGCTACTGGGAACTAGATTTTTCAGGGAACAGGAGAAATGAAGATTTTCTACTCATAATTCAGCCTCCAGCAAGCAGAGCTAGTGTGGTAGGGAGCCCCTATGGCCTTCTATCTCTGTCTCTGTGTCTCTGAGGTCTTTGTCTCTCTCTGCTCCTGTCTCCTCATTTTTTTTTTTGGTAATTTTTCCTTTTTACGATTTTTTTAAAGGCAAAGTTTTTCTCTGGCTCTCAGCTCCTCCTATTTTTTTGTTAATAATCCCTTCTGCTTCTTTCTCCCAGGCAGGAGAGTTGAGCCCTTCTCTGAGCAGACCTCCTCATGGCTACTGGGAACTAGATTTTTCAGGGAACAGGAGAAATGAAGGTTTTCTACTCATAATTCAGCCTCCAGCAAGCAGAGCTAGTGTGGTAGGGAGCCCCTATGGCCTTCTATCTCTGTCTCTGTGTCTCTGAGGTCTTTGTCTCTCTCTGCTCCTGTCTCCTCATTTTTTTTTTTGGTAATTTTTCCTTTTTACGATTTTTTTAAAGGCAAAGTTTTTCTCTGGCTCTCAGCTCCTCCTATTGTTTTGTTAATAATCCCTTCTGCTTCTTTCTCCCAGGCAGGAGAGTTGAGCCCTTCTCTGAGCAGACCTCCTCATGGCTACTGGGAACTAGATTTTTCAGGGAACAGGAGAAATGAAGGTTTTCTACTCACAATTCAGCCTCCAGCAAGCAGAGCTAGTGTGGTAGGGAGCCCCTATGGCCTTCTATCTCTGTCTCTGTGTCTCTGAGGTCTTTGTCTCTCTCTGCTCCTGTCTCCTCATTTTTTTTTTTGGTAATTTTTCCTTTTTACGATTTTTTTAAAGGCAAAGTTTTTCTCTGGCTCTCAGCTCCTCCTATTGTTTTGTTAATAATCCCTTCTGCTTCTTTCTCCCAGGCAGGAGAGTTGAGCCCTTCTCTGAGCAGACCTCCTCATGGCTACTGGGAACTAGATTTTTCAGGGAACAGGAGAAATGAAGGTTTTCTACTCATAATTCAGCCTCCAGCAAGCAGAGCTAGTGTGGTAGGGAGCCCCTATGGCCTTCTATCTCT